>JAKOOJ010000012.1:475000-1022500 GCA_022577455.1 Arizona elegans
GCCATGCCCATCCAGCCAGTCATTAGGCAGATCATATTAGTGGTCCGCATGATTAAAAATTATGAATTTAGTGGTCCCTGAGGTCTGAAAGTTTGGTGACCCCTGCTTTAAATCACTTTCACAAAGCATTTATAAAGTTTTCCAACCACAACTCTCAAATCACATCTTTGCTGTATATTACAAAAGATTGCAAAAAAATAAAGTTTTTACAATGTTGGAAAGATGTGATGGTCTTTCTTTTTAAATGGACTGAAGAGGATCCCACCCACTGACTGGTAAACTTCTTTCAAATGTTTGTTTGTTTGTTCGTTCATTCATTCATTCAGCTTACTTGCCACCCATCTTGTTTTGAAACAACTCTGGAAAACTTATATCATTAAAATCCTAAAAGAGAAATATTTCTAAAATAATTAAAATGGAAACTACAATCAAAATAGAATTATAATTAAACAATAGGGAGGGAAGGAGCTGGATATGTGGGGGGTGGGATTGCCTCTTAGTTCATCAACCATCTCCATTGTGATGCTCCATCATTGGGATCTGAAACTATCTACAGAATCAGGTCTTAAAGCTTAAGGAACAAAAGATGGTATTTTATTTGATGCCCATAATATCCAAAATTTGAGGTAAAGTTCTGTCCCCAGTGAAATGGAAGTTCCACCCCTTGCAACAAAGGCCTTTTTACGAACATTTTATTTTGCTTTCTTTTGTTCAATTTCACCATCATTTGAGACTACAGTTGAAGTGTAGATTTGTAGTAAGGTGATGTCCCAAAGGTGCTTTTTTCAAGAGGTATCTGGACTGTTTTGTTTTTGTTTGAAGACATTTCACTTCTCATCCAAGAAGCTTCTTCAGCTCTGACTGGATGGTGGGGAATGGAAGGATTTATCCTCCTTGCAGACAGCTGGTCATTTGCATCCTTTTAGAGCAGGAGTGTCAAACTCGTGTCATCACAGAGGCAACTCATGACGTATCAAGACTTGTTTCCCCTCCTCTAAACCAGGTGGGAGCAGGGCCAGCACTTAACGCATCCGGCCCACAGGCCACGAGTTTGACACCCCTGTTTTAGAGAGTCATTGAGGCCACTTGGAGGTTGATCTGTGTCCTCGGGGGTCACCTAAGTAGTGCAAGTGGGTGTGGAGCCTTCTTGGAACTGCTGAGAGGACTGTGTTGAGGACTGGAGATAGATTATGTCATATTCCTCCCCCTCACCCCAATTTCGGAAGTCTTGTATCCTCTGAAGATGCATTATATTAACATAACTAACTCATTTGTTAACTTTTCCTTCACTAGTTTCATCACAATTTATATTATTTATTAATTTAATTTACACTTTGATAATGATCTTAAATTAGTCTAACATTCTTTGTATGCTTTTTTCTTTTGATTTTAAAAACCTTAATTGTCAAACAAGCATACAAACTCAATAATAACTGTAATAAATAATTAAGTGTTATGAGCCTAAGAAACTACTTCATGATCAGATACCGACTTTTATCATTAAATGTTCCTTAGTATTTAGATCTGGTCTCAGGATGATAATGTAGCACTTGGGGAAGAAGATGCAGCCCAGCAGGCCAGCCCCAGAAGCCAAGATGGAGAAAACCTGCACGGCCACCATGTATTTCCCTTTGGTGCTCAAGTAGGTGGGCAGGAAGGAGATCCAGACGCTGCAGAAGACCAGCATGCTGAAGGTGATCAGTTTGGCTTCATTGAAGGCCCCAGGCAGGTTCCTGGCCAGGAAAGCCACGGTGAAGCAAATGGCAGCAAGGAAACCCATGTAGCAGAGAACCACATAAAACATGGTCACAGAGCCTTCATTGCACTGAAGGATGATCACTCCTGATTGGGAGTGCAGGTCAAAATCAGGAAACGGAGGAGAAACTCCCAGCCAGATTGCACAAATGACAATTTTTCCAGCAGAACCAGAAAGGATGATGGAGTTGGCCAAGCTCTTCCCCAACCATCTCCTCACCCTGTTCCCTGGTTTCGTGGCCAGGAAGGCCAGCACTACCATGATTGTTTTGGCTAACACACAAGACACAGCTACTGAGAAGATGATGCTGAACATGGTTTGTCGGAGAAGGCAGGTGGCTTTCCTTGGTCGGCCAATGAAGAAAAAGGAGGACAAGAAGCAAAGCAAGAGGGAAACCAGGAGGATGTAGGACAGGTCACGGTTGTTAGCTTTGACAATGGGAGTTTCTAGGTATTTAAGGAATATGACCAAAACAAAGCCTGTTGTTAGAAACAAGAGTACAGCAAAGGAGACCAGGCTGATGCCCAGATGTTCTTCATAGGACAGGAAGGTTATTCTTTTGGGGATACATTGGATTCTGTCATCAGTGGGATATTTGTCACCTGGGCACTTGGTGCATTTTTCAGTATCTGAGAAAACAGTAAGTAATATTATTTTTTTAGTCTCTCCTTTCACATTCCAAGAAAGACCTTCTTTGGATGACAGCTGATACCGAGAGACAGGAAAGCCAGAGTTCCTCTTGTGTTACTCACCTTCCTGTGTGGAGATGGTCCCCTCCGGACAAGGAATACAATCATAGCAGCAAATGGGTTCTTCCTTCCGAGCCCGTTTTACAAATCCAGGGTGACACTTCTCCACACATTTGGACTGAGGCAGAGACTAAGCAGAAAAACAACATTCATTCTAAAATATCTGCCAAATATTTGTTTATTAGATTGATTGAATGCATGTAAATCCCTGAAAACTATGTGGTAGCCCTGGGTAAAATTAAAGCAATAAAATCATTCTAGGTGTAGAGACAGTGTAAAATATTAACACATGATAAATAATGGAACAATTAAAAATAATAGCACAGAGTTTTCTCTCGCCCTCCCTTCCTTCCTCTTTCTTTCTTTCTTTCTTTCTTCTCTCTCTCTCTCCTACACACGCACTCTCTCTCCCTTCCTTTCTTTTTCTTTTTCTTTTTCTTTCTCTTTCTCTTTCTTTCTTGTCTCTCTCTCTCCCTTCCCTCCACTTTCTTTCTTTCTTTCTTTCTTTTCCTTTCTTTCTTTGTCTCTTTTTCTTTCTTGTCTCTCTCTCTCTCCCCCTTCCTCTTCCTTTCTTTTTCTTTCTCTGTCTCACCTCTCTATGTCCTTTCCTTTCCTTTCTTTCTTTCTTTCTTTCTTTCTTTCTTTCTTTCTTTTTTTTCTTTCTTGTCTCTTTCTCCCTTCCTCTCTTTTTCTTTCTCTCTCTCCTCTCTCTTTTCTCTCTCTCACACTCACACTTTCTCTTTCTTTCTCTTTCTTTCTTTTTCTTTCTTTGTCTCTTTCTTCTCCCTTCCTCCCTCCCTCTCTCCCTCCCCCCCATCTCTCTCTTCCTTCCTCTTTTTCTTTTCTTTCTTTCTTTCTTTCTGGGAAGCCCAGCCGGGAAGCCTTCTTCATTCTCATTCTCCCAATTCCTTCCTTTCCCACTCCCGGATCCTTCTTCCCCCTTTTCCCCCCACTCGCTTCCTTTTGCTTGAAACTCCTTTCAGGGTGGGAGGGAAAACCAAATAAAAACAGGAAGGAGGCAAGGACAGAAAATGGTGCATGGCTGCAAAACAGGAGGAGGGCATTTTTCAGCCGCTTTCTGGGACTGAAAAGTTGAGGGGACCCAATGAAGCATCAACCAGCTGGGACTAAGATGACCTCCACTCCCACCCCAAACCATCCCACACCGCCTTCTTTCTTTTAAAAAAAGGCCCTGCTGCTGAGCAGAGAAAGAAGTAGCTGGGAAGGAAGTTGCTACGGAGTTAAAACAATGAAAAAATTGCCCTTCCCTGTTCCTACCCTCCCTCTTTTTCTCCCCTCCAGGTTCTTTTAGCTTTGGCTCTGGTGCCGAAAGAGAGAATTCTCTTTTGTTTGTGAACTCCTCCTCCATTTTTTCCCACCCAGCTGGAGAAAGGCAGGAGAGGGTTGCTGCTGCTCCTATCAGTCCCAGCACAACAGCTGAATGCAACGCTGGCGGCTTCAGGAGGCACTGTCCGGCAGGGAGATGGGAGCCGTCCCGGCAACCTTTGTAGCCATGCAGCTACAAAACTTGACGAGCTCCCCCCATCCCCTACCCCACCTACCACCCCAAACTGTGCCCCACTGCGAGATGTGCATTTTACCAGAGAGTGAGAGCTCCAGGTCATCTCTCAGCCGTTGCATGCAGGGAAACACTTTTCCACAGTAAAGAAAAATTTCTTGTGACTGCGAGGCAATTACCTTCTCACACTCAAGAGAAATTTTTCTTTACTTTGCAAGGTTTTTCCCTGCACACAACGGCTGAGAGACAACCCGGAGCTGCCAGTCTGCGCTCTGCCAGGTGAGCAGCAGAGGAAGGGATCTGCCGGCTTCCTGTAATCTGCAGTTTACTTGAGAGCATCATGTTCACAAGTAAACTTGCTCACAAGTAAATTACAGAATAGAGGCAGAGCGCTGGCTTACTCAATCTGCTGCTCACAGCCAGAAGCTCTCAGGCAGTGAAAGAAACCGCCTCCTCCTGCCTCTGTGCATCGAGGAGGCTGAGAAGCAGTGGGAAGAGCACAGGACGGGAGGTGCAGGAAGGGGCTGCCAGCAATGCCCTCAGGTGAACATGTTGTGGGTGGGGAGGCTTGAACCCCACTTAGGAGCCTCAATTTATTTGTGAGCACCATTGGCCTTTCTCCCTTCCTCTCCCAGCCAATATTGCTCACGAGTAAACTTCACTAGGATATCCCAAGTGCTTCCCTCGCAGGCCAGACCAGCTGGGGGAAACACACAGGAAGAATTCTGGTGCTGCGATATCCCGCATGCTCCCCTCAATCCCCACGCGCATCGGTCCATCACCCACTGTCGATATCTCCCCTCTACAAGCTCTCCCTCCCCTGCCCACCCACTGGCCCATGTCCTTCGGCCTTACCTTTGCCATAAGCAGTGAGCAAAAGTACGTGGCTAGATTCTGCAAGTAGTGGTTGGGCAGAGCAGGTGGGCAGGCAAGGTGAGCGAGCATCAGGTGGGAGGGGTGAGCAAGTGGGGACCGGTTCTGGGATGTGGCCAGCCAGAGGTCACTACCTGTTCGAGGAACCACACCAAATTTCTACTAACAGTTCTCCCAAACCGGTACAAACTGATAGCAACCAACCTCTGCAAGTCAGGTATTTAAGACAAGGTCCTTTCCATTGAAGAATTACAGTTTTGTTGTTAATCGCTACTTGTTTCCAACTCTTTCATCCCCCAAGAACCATAGCCCTCCAGGACCCCTGTCCTCCACTGCCTCCCAAATTTAGAACTATCTGAGCCTGCTCTTTCAGGGACTCTAACACCAACCATAGAGAGAGAAAAATTGCCAATATTTTCAACCACCTTGTTGAGCAACTTTAGCCGTGAAAGAGCATCTTGGTCGATAATAAGCCTCTGTCTTTCAAAATTCCCCAGTTGCTCTTGGATGGGTTCCTCCTTGGAGAAAAATAACCAACTTATGATATTCAGATCTGCTGCTACATTTCCACTTTGGTCCAAGTACAGTTTCTCCCAGGAAAAATTGCAAAACTCATTCTTCTCCAGAAAGGGATGGAACTAGAATTGAAACATCCAGGAATTTTGAAAGCAACTTGAAACATCCTAAAAGGAGGAGCCATTTTAAAACTGAGCTAGTGAACAAGAGATATTCAGTCCCCTCTACACTATTTGCCTGAATAGCAGTAGCACTTAGACTTATATACCATTTCACAGTGCTATTGCAGCCCTCTCTAAATGGTTTATAGAATCAGCATATTGCCCCCAACAATCTGGGTACCCTTTTAACAACCTTGGAAGGATGGAAGGCTGAGTCAACCTTGAGCTGGTCAGGATTGAACTCCTGGAAGTTAGTAGTGAGTTACGGGTAGGGTGAGGGTTAGGGTTAGGGTTAGGGTAAATGCCATGGCTAAATGCAAAGACTGAGTACCCATCAGTCTGAAAAGCTTTAATTGGATTCCTGCAGTGAGGAGGGATTAAACTAAATGCTCCCAGGTTTAGCTGACAGTTATGAGTATAAAATTCTATCATGCTAATTACAAAACCATAAGTAAAGGAAATTATTTACAAGTTATACATTTTAAACAATTTTATAATAGCAGTGCTTAATATAAAAATATAATTGTCACAGTGCCTGCTCTTTGGAACACAATCCTGTGAAATAAATCTGGCCTCCGCTTGGCCAAACCTGTTGATTTTTTGTAGAACAATGGTTCTCCTACTTCAGCATTGGATTTTTTTCTAAATAGGAAATAGGTTTGATGGCTCCTTGTCAGGACCCCATACTGCCATGGGTTAGGGTTAGGATTAGGGTTAGGGTTAGGATTAGGGTTAGGGTTAGGGTTAGGATAAATGCCACAGCTAAATGCAAAGACTGAGTAGCCATCAGTCTGAAAAAATTAATTGAATTCCTGCAGTGAGGAGGAATTAAGCTAAAAGATCCCAGGTTTAGCTGACAGTTATGAGTATAAAATTCTATCATGCTAATTACAAACCCATAAGTACAGTAATTTGATAAAGGCAGTGTTTGATATCAAAATATAATTGTCTCAGTGTCTGTTCTTTGGAACATAATCTTGTGAACTAAATCTGGCCTCATCTTAACCAAAACTTTGGTGTTTGGAAGAACAAAGAAGTTTAGTTTAGTTTAGTTTAGTTTAGTTTAGTTTATTGAATTTATATACCGCCCTACTCCCGAAGGACTCAGGTTCCACCACATCAACTGGATTTTTTTCTAAATATTAACTAGATTTGGGCCCCATACCTGCCATGGCTCTAGCCTTAGAGTCCCCAAACTCTCTTTCTTCTCCATTTTTCTCCTCATAGATATTGAGGAATATGCAACATTCAAGACATGGGCCAGAGTCTTAACAACACTATAAAAACGGTGATCATTTTTTATCTGAATTCTATTCTTTTTCTCTTGTATGTCCAGTGGTGCTATTTGGGTGCATCGTCTCCGGCCCTTGACAGAAAGGACATGCTTTGAAAAAGAACAGCGAAAAGACTGGTCTTCAAATTTGGAATCCTGAAAAAGATTGGGTTGAAAGGCTTCATCATTTGGCCATTTTCTTTCTTGAAAAGGAAAGTTCCAAATGCTATGGATATATTTGAAATGTGTATCCCTTTTCATTGTCAATTTCTGCAGAATTGTGATGATCCAGACTTTCCCTTCAATGGGTCCTGGCAAACCTTCAATTGCTAAATGGATGTGGCGAACTCGATCCACAAGGGAAGCAAATTCTATGAAGTGAACAAAGACATTGACTTTTCTCCACTTAGAGATGGCATTTCTGAGAGTTTCTGTAGGTCTAGTCAGTGAGAATTGTTGTGAGATAACCACACAAATTCCATTTCTGACAAGCATAGGAGTGAAAGTTCTCATGAAATTCTCTCCCTCCTCTGTGTCTGGTGCGAAGAGACCAATCAAAGTCCATCTGAAATGGAGGAGGAGTTGGACAATTCCTGGATACTGGATCCCATTTTTTGGAAGCATCTGATGGAAAAAAGGCATTTGACTTTTATCACTCTGAGCCTCTGAAACAATTCCATAACTGATCTGAAGAAGCAATGAAGAATGGTGTATTATGGTTAAATCAGATCAAGTCGAAAATGTAAGCTTTTAACACATCCAGTGTGGTTCTCACGAACATATTGGAGTAGTCCAGCAGTCACCAACGGGTTGTCCACGGACCACTGATGGTCTGTGAGAAAATGTTGGTGATCTGCAGAAAAATTATTTGCATTTTTTTATGCACTAAATACGATTTATCTTCTGAAAAAAAATCATATTAGTGGTCCATGAGATTTAAAATTATGAGTTTGGTAGTCCCTGAGTTCAGAAAAGTTGGTGACCCCTGGAATAGTCTATTGTTCTTAACTCTTAAACCATATCAAGATAAAGAATACAAAATGCAAAATACTAGGAAGATTGAATATAATTATTTGTCTAATCTGGGGTCTGTGATACTGCTTTTTCTCTTTTCTAATAAAATTGACATTCAGATAATAGACATGTTATGTCTTCTATCTCTAGATCACTGCAAATGCAAATCAGTTCATTTTACAGATTTGCTTAAATATTCCATATTTAACATTGTGTTCAGCTACTCAAGTCTTGCTCGAGTAAATATTTAGGCCTCCTGCGGATCCCAATCCCTAGCAATTTCAAAGGCCATGGTGAAAAGCAGCTCATGAATTCCATAGAAAAGATATGATTGAATCTATTACCTACCCATCACTAGCCTGCTTATTTTATCAGATAGAGAAACACACAAACACACCTGTGGGACTTTGTAGGGGCCTACTAATGTTGACATCTGAATGGAGATGTCATCAAGAGATCCATCAAGAACAGCCATTAGGTTGTCCTCCTTTCCACAGCTGTAGTTGGGAACATTGATTTCTCCAGTAGATAGTATGTCAAGCAAGGCATCTGAAGTCCCAAGCGTGCTCAAATAGTTGTCATGGATGTTGTAGCCTATTGTGAGATTGTACAAAAGCTGTGAATTCTTGTTGACTTGTTGAATGGCAAAAATGAAGCGCAGGATTTTTGCTGGGTAAATAATTGAACTACTGTAAAAAAATGTTCATGATAGCATCATCTCTAACAACAACAACAAAATTCAGTCTTAAGACAAAAGTGTCAAACTTAAGAATATAATTATAGTCACACATCATTGTTTAATTGTTATGCGTGTTGAGAAGGTGGGATGGATATTTAATATATAAAATGTATCATTATTTGTAATAGTGCTCATTTTTAATTGGTGCAATGACCAAGATTCAAAGTCATTCAATCATTAAAATAGAATCATCAGCAAAGAGGACTTATAAATGATCCAGAAAAGCAATTCGAAAAATAAGCCATCCTCTATTCCATACCAGGGTCAGGCATTGAATATCAATGAATGGTTATAAAAATAGGGAAATGGGTGGGACAGAGGCAACTACAAACTTTGCAATAGGCTAGTTGTGATTAACTCAGGATTATATGGGAGGGGGAAATAATTTAGACTTTGGTGGGTGGGCTTGTTTCATTTTTGGACTTTGGGTCTCTTAAAATAAGACGTAATGAGAATCCATGGAAATCCAAATGATTCAAGAAATTAAACAGGTCCTGCAATAGAGGAGTAACTGAAAGAAAAAAGAGTGTTAGGACTGCAAATGGAAGGAATGCAACTCCATCACACTGAATGACTTACGAGGGACCTTGAGTATAAGGAGCTGTGTTGAAAGTCAGCAGTATATGGGATATTAATGTGGCAAAGGAGACGATACTAATGAGGTGGTCTCCTGGCCTGTAATAGCTCCGTAGGTTTTTTCCCTCATGTTCCTCCAAACTCAGCAGGCACTTCATTCTCAGCTTCCCAGAGACTGGCTGGGACATCAGCAGAAGCAGAAGCAGAAGGAGGAGGTCCATAATTCATGGGGCTGAATCAATCCCCTTCCTGTTTCTAAGGAAGAACAAGAGCATTCGAAGAATTCAAAGCACCATTCAAATATGGAAATGAGACTGACTTTCTTGACTGACAGAGAGATAAACAGAACTGCACCTGGAAAGGAGAGACAGGAAAGGTACATTCAAGAAGCACAGTCCCTGAATGTCCCAAAATTTGTGCCACACAGAGTGTGGTCTGAGACATTTATCCTTTTCTGATGCAAGATCCCTTTCAAGTTGCTTCAGTCTGATGTTTACATCAAAGGCAATCACTGGAGAAATATCAGGAGAGATCTCACAGATCAGGATTTTAATAATTACTGTAAGAAGCAACATCTCCTCTGGAGATCCTGAACTACCTTTGGACCTCCTTGTGTGGAGGAGAAGCTGGAGAAAAGTATAGTGAAAAATCATAGATATACCCCTAGAGGGCACTGGTCTGAAGTGGTTTTGGTCCTTCCTTTCTGAACATGTCTAGAAAGTGATGCTGAAGAAAGATAGTTGACACCCAGGAAATTGGGTGTTGTCCTTCAATGTACTCTCTTGTCTCCAGAGACTCCTGAGGAAGGTCACCCAGAACTATAGAGTGTGGTTCCACCTTAGTGTCATACGTGGAAGCCATCTTTTACATTTTGGCCTACAGGCCTGCCACATTTTCTACTGTGGGAAAATGGGAGGGGGGATTGCATAGAGTAGAGGTGATATGTAATCAAAATAACATTCTTTTCTCATAGAGTCAAGGCCACCTTGACCTGCAGCTGCAATGAAATGACAGGGTGGCATCTCCATTTTTGGATGGTGCTTGATTGGATCATGTGATTGAAAGATGGGTACTGGGCAGGGACGTGAACTTCCTTTTGGGTGGGGAAAAACTGGAAACTTTTTGATTTGGGTTTTCCTAGATATGCCACTATGACATCTCTAATAAAATGGAACTTTTAGGGAATTCAAGCTTCGGAGTCTTCGTTCGTTGGAGGTGTTACTTGGAACCCTGACACTTAAGTTAATGACGCTTAATTCTAATATTGCCTGTCTTCAAATTTTAAGGAAGAAATCTGTAACCATGAACCCTGCCTAATGTTACGAATAGAATCTGTTTGTAATTTACTTTTCTTTTAGATCTCCATGTATTAATCCCAAATTTGAAGTGATTTTAAAATTGCTCATGCGATAGTGAAATTTCATTTGCCTTAGAAATATCAACTTTGGGGTGATATTTGAGACAAAGGGTTAGGAAATTGATAATTGGCAAACTATATCATTGGGTAAATATGGAGTATGTTATGGGGATAGACTTTTTTTATATATACTTGTCCTTCAGTATTCATGTAAGACACTGAGAACCAGGGGTGAAATGTTCCCGGTTCGGACCAGATTGCCCAATCCAGTAGCAATGTTGGCGGGTGGTTCGGAGAACCAGTAGCAAAATTTCCTGCCCCCACCCCCACTCCATGCCCAGCTAAGCCGCGTAATCAGAGACAAAGACACTTCAAAGTATAAAGGTTCTCGGCAGTGGTGAAATGTAAAATTTGTTACTACTGTTTTGTGGGCGTGGCTTGGTGAGGGTAATGTGACTGAGTGGGCATGGCCAACTTTTTTTTTTAACTTTTAAAACCATTTTTTTCTACAACATCTTTGGCTGAAAAAATGCTTTTAAATGTAAAAAAAATGCCTCTAATGATCGCACAGCTCAGCTGGGATCATCAGAGGCTTTTAAAAGAAAAAAAGCCGCTGGCAATCAAGCAACTCACATGGGATCGTCAGAGGCTTTTAAAAGCATTTTTTCAACTGAAGAGGTTGTAGAAAAAATACATTAAAAGTCTAACAATCCCAGCTGAGTTGCCTGATCGTCAGAGGCTTTTAAAAGCAATTTTTGCAACCTCTTTGGCCGAAGAGGTTGTAGAAAAAATGGTTTTAAAAGTTAAAAAAAAAAGTTTTCCACGCCCACTCATTCATATTACCCCCCCCCCCACCAAGCCATGCCCACAGAACCGGTAGTAACAAATTTTACATTTCACCACTGCCGAGGACCTTTATACTTTGAAGTTTCTTTGTTTACTAAACAAGCAGCAGGCAGTATGATGTCCCCTGTCGACAACTTCCCAGATTCTTCCTCAGAAGTCAGCTCAAGGGAGGATGAGCTCATTCCTGGCAGGAACTGAGTTAATTAATGGCTCTGGACACTTGGCCAAAAGAGTTTTAGACTTTTCCCAGTTTCAGCTGGGAAACATTTTCCAAAAACGACTCTAAAATCACTTCTTTGCTGTATATTACAAAACATTACAAAAAATAAAGGTTTTACAAAGTGGAAAAAATGTGGTGTTCTTTCTTTTTAAATGTACTGAAGAAGATCCTTTCATCAGCATATGCCGTTAAAACTAGGTCATTACTAGGCTCCAAATATAACGAGTAATGAATCATTTGCTTCAGATACTAAGTATTTGCTTAGCGGCTTGCCAATGCCTTTCAGTAGGTTCAGCGTTATATCTAGCCAGTTGATTTACACTGTAAGATATATCTGGCCTAGACCAATTACTCAGATATGACAGACTGCCTATTAAAGATTGATATATTTCCTTATCGAATACAGGACTTTGAATATTATTATGCTTAAAATCCTGACTCATTGGTGACTTAGCAGGCTTACAGAGTTCCAAGCTGTAACATTTCAGCAATTGGCTAACTTTCTTGGCTTGCAAAATTTTGTAACCTTTACTAGTTTTAAATATGTCAAGACCCAGATAATGCTTAATTTCAACCAAATTCCTAATTCTGAACTTTTGTTGCAACACAGAAACAATTTCGGTTGCTTCATGTTCAGATTTGGTAATAATTGCTATATCATCAGTGAATATCAATAATAGAGAAGCTAACCATCTTTCTCTCTTTTAAACAAACATGGATCAGCTATGCCAGCTATAAAACCCATAGCAACTAACTCATTGACAATGCATTTATTCCACTCGTAACCTGACTGTTTTAAGCCATAAAGATTTTTCTTCAGTCTCCAGCAATCAGTCTTCCCATCCGTTTTCAAACCTAATGGCTTCTTCATATAGATTGTATGTTGTAATGGTGCATGCAGATATGTAGTTTCAACATCTATATGGTTTATCATATATCTATTCTTCCTAGCCCATACTAATGCTTTTTACAGATAGCAAGTTAAATTGTAGTTTAGGTACATACAGCATAGGTAAATGCTCATTTATACACGAACAATATGCAGTACCTTCGCGAGATGCTTCCATTTTCCATCCATTGGCTAATGATATATATTGTTTACTCTTGGTCATGTTAACAAACCTCTCTTTACTCCTAGTTATAGACTGTGATGCTCCACTGTCAACTACCCACAAATCATGGTTTACAGTTGTTGTTGAGCTGGATATAGCTAAACTAACATTCTTTTTAGCTCTCTGTTGACTACCAGTATTCAGTTTCTTGCCCTTTTTACAGAATCTAGCTATATGACCCTTAGCCCTACAAGAAAAACATTTCCTAACAGTATAGGCAGTTGAAGACAGGTTTTCTTTCCATGGTTGTCTCTCTCTCAGTTGGTCTTTATCTTGCCTTTTTTTTTGGACTCTTCTAACAATCTTCTAGTTATGCCAGTCAATGTCAGTCCATCTCTGGTCAGGACTTCCAGTGAAGACACATAATCATCATAACTTCCATCCAAAGAAGAAAGAATAATATAAACCTGATGCAGCTGAGAAAATCAGCTCCTTTTCATGTAGCTCTTGTAAAGTTCCCTTCATAAACTCCAGATGAGCTAACATATCTCCACCTTTCAGAAGATGGGCTCTAAACAGTTTACGTGTAAGGTGTATCTGTGCACCCACACTATCACGAACATAAATCCTCTTCAAATTGTTCCAACACCTGGCAGCAGAATCCTCACCATGAATATGGACTAGCTGCTGGTCACTCAATGTCAGTCCAATTATACAAAGAGCCCTTTCATTATCCCGGTTAAATTTGGCTATTTTCTTTGCATCTTCATCGTCTGCTGGATCCCAAGCAGTTACATCCGGTGGATCATGAACTACAGTCCATAGCCCTTCTTGATGCAGAAGTAGGCTGCACTTCATAGAACATGGAACATAGTTAGTTCCATCCAACCGGGTTATCAGGAATATGCTGGTTGACTGTTCTTGTGCCATCTTCACGTGAACAATAAACCACAAAAACAGCTGTCTGAATATGGTACTGTGTATCCACACTAACTCTAAGTATCCTGGGCCCATAACAAGTGTTAAGGAATTTGCAGAGTAACCCTTGAATAGCAAGGATATGCACATGAAAAACTACTCTCTCGGTTGAGAGTAGTTATGAATAAGCACAGTCACCACACAGATACACTGAGTTGTGTTATAGTTTACTTTCAGGAAAAAGTAAAGCATAGTCCAACAAACAGTCTAGGTCATACACATATAAATCAGGCAATAATGAATAACAAAGTCTTCTTACCAGTCATCATAGTCATACACAATTAACAGTTAGCAATAAACAGTTCTTCTCGATTTGCAAACAGTACCATATAGAGATATCAGAGAGGAAGAACAGCAAAAAGCCATGTTTCTAACTCTCTCTTAAGGACATTGGCAACAGAGCTAACCAATCAGGACAAAGTATGATGCAGTACAGCAGTCTTAAAGCTATACAATACAATAGAATACACTGCAAACATACATTAATGGTTTATATATTGCCAACCCAATAAGTTAGGTAATAGTCATATTCCTAAAACACCCACTGATTGGTAAACTTGTTTCAAACATTTGTCTATTTATTTATTCAGTCAGTCAGTCCTATACAATAATAAAATCTCATTTCTTATCTTGTCCTTCCCTATTTTCATGACAATTTAAATTATTAATTCATTTATTTTACACTTTGATGATTATCTTAAGTTAGTCTAACATTCTTTGTATGCTTATTTCTTTTGATTTTAAAAACCTTAATTGTCAAAACAAGCATACAAACTCAATAATAACTGCAATAAATAATTAAGTGTTATGGCCTAAGAAAATACTTCATGATCCGATACCAACTTTTATCATTAAATGTTCCTTAGTATTTAGATCTGGTCTCAGGATGATAATGTAGCACTTGGGGAAGAAGATGCAGCCTAGCAGGCCAGCCCCAGAAGCCAAGATGGAGAAAACCTGCACGGCCACCATGTATTTCCCTTTGGTGCTCAAGTAGGTGGGCAGGAAGGAGATCCAGACGCTGCAGAAGACCAGCATGCTGAAGGTGATCAGTTTGGCTTCGTTGAAGGCCCCAGGAAGGTTCCTGGCCAGGAAAGCCACGGTGAAGCAAATGGCAGCAAGGAAACCCATGTAGCAGAGAACCACATAAAACATGGTCACAGAGCCTTCATTGCACTGAAGGATGATCACTCCTGATTGGGAGTGCAGGTCAAAATCAGGAAACGGAGGAGAAACTCCCAGCCAGATTGCACAAATTACAATTTTTCCAGCAGAACCAGAAAGGATGATGGAGTTGGCCAAGCTCTTCCCCAACCATCTCTTCACCCTGTTCCCTGGTTTCATGGCCAGGAAGGCCAGCACTACCGTGATTGTTTTGGCTAACACACAAGACACAGCTACTGAGAAGATGATGCTGAACATTGTTTGTCGGAGAAGGCAGGTGGCTTTCCTTGGTCGGCCAATGAAGAAAAAGGAGGACAAGAAGCAAAGCAAGAGAGAAACCAGGAGGATGTAGGACAGGTCCCGGTTGTTAGCTTTGACAATGGGAGTTTCTAGGTATTTAAGGAATATGACTAAAACAAGGCCTGTGGTTAGAAACAAGAGTACAGCAAAGGAGACCAGGATGATGCCCAGATGTTCTTCATAGGACAGGAAGGTTATTCTTTTGGGGATACATTGGATTCTGTCATCAGTGGGATATTTGTCATCTGGGCACTTGGTGCATTTTTCAGTATCTGAGAAAACAGTAAGTATTATTATTTTTATAATCTCTCCTTTCACATTCCAAGAAAGACCTTCTTTGGATGACAGCTGATACCGAGAGACAGGAAAGCCAGAGTTCCTCTGGTGTTACTCACCTTCCTGTGTGGAGATGGTCCCCTCTGGACAAGGAATACAATCATAGCAGCAAATTGGTTCTTCTTTCCGAGCCCGTTTTATAAATCCAGGGTGACAATTGTCCACACATTGGGACTGAGGCAGAGACTAAGCAGAAAAATAAAATTCATTCTAAAATATCTCCCAAATTTTTATTTATCAGATTGATTGATTAAAATAAAATGAAGAAAGTGCTTAAGAAACACACTTCTGAGCAATAGATCAGGAAAATATAAAACACTGTAAAGCCACTCCCCTTTGAAAATAATCCAAATCCTTCTTAAGATATGAAGAAAAAATTCCTCACAGACTAGGGCTGTCAACTTCAAATGAAGTATTATTTAGTTATATCTGTACATTTATATTTTCAATTCATACAGCTGCCATGCTGGTGAAATAAGACTAAACATTACTGCCCAGTTTCTAGAACTATAGTGAGGATGAGTGGAGGTGAAAGCATGAGAACATTTCACTTAAAAAGGGTGAGCCAGGCATGTTTAACTACAGCCCATGGGACATGAGTTTGAACCCTGTGTGGGAAAGGGATATTTCTAAGGCCAAGTGAGGGATTCAAGACACGGTCATTTCCATTGAAGGATTACAGTTTTGTTGTTAGTTGCTACTTGTGTCCAACTCTTTGAGCCCCCAAGAACCATAGCACTCCAGGAAACCCCTGTCCTCCACTGCCTCCCAAAATTAGAACTACAATTAGATGACATGGAAAGACAGACCCACATTTATTTACTACTTAAATTTGGAGAATTCTTTGTTTCAGTGGAAGACTTAAGGTAGCTGACAATCAAGACAAACAATTGCATTCAAGGGGTTTTTAGATGGATTAGAAGCCAAATACCAAATCTAAGTAGCATTTCATTACAAATTGACCCTTATTGTCACATTATTTCAAGAGTCAAAAAAATTTGGGGGGGGAGTCAAAGACATTTTCAGTCCATCATTTTTCTAGTTTAAGGCATTATCTCATATCGGACAAGTCACATTGATTGAACACCTTGGATCCCCTTCCTAGCAGCAGGAGGCCTATCCCAGTGGGGTGAAACGAAAGCATGAATAACTTTGTCAGATATGAGCTATTAAAAATATATCTGAGCCTGCTCTTTCAGGGGACCCTAACACCAACCATACAGACCGAGAAAAAATGCCAATAATTTCAACCACCTTGTTGAGCAACTTTAGCCGTGAAAGAGCATCTTGGTCGATAATAAGCCTCTGTCTTTCAATACTCCCCAGTTGCTCTTTGATGGAATCCTCCTTGGAGAGAAATAACCAACTTATGATATTCAGATCTGCTGCTACATTTCCACTTTGGTCCAAGTATAGTTTCTCCCAGGAAAAATTGCAAAACTCATTCTTCTCCAGAAAGGGATGGAACTAGAATTGAAACATCCAGGAAATTTGAAGGCAACTTGAAACATCATAAAAGGAGGAGCCATTTTAAAGCTGAGCTAGTGAATGAGAAATGTTCAGTCCCCTCTACAATATTTGCCTAAATACCAATAACACTTAGACTTATAAACCACTTCACAGTGCTGTTACAGCCCTCGAAGTGGTTTATAGAATCAGCAAATTGCCCCCAACAACCTTAAGCTCTTCAGGATCGAACTTCTGGCAGTGAGGAGTGAGTTAGCCAGCAATATTTGCCTTGTAACCTCTGCACCACCATTGCTAAATGCAAAGAATGAGCAGCCATCAGTCTGAAATGTTTTAATTGGATTCCAGCAGTGAGCAGGGATTAGGCTAAATGCTCCCAGGTTTAGCTGAAATTTATGAATATAAAATTCTATCATTAGAATTACAAACCCATAAGTACAGGAATTTATTTACAATGTATACATTATTTTATAATAGCAGTGTTTAATATCAAAATATAATTATCACAGTGCCTGCTCTTTGGAGCATAATCCTGTGAACTAAATCTGGCCTTCGCTTGGTCAAACCTTTTGGGTTTTTGTAGAACAATGGTTCTCCTACATCAGCATTGGATTTTTTTCTAATAGGAAATAGGTTTGATGGCTCCTTGTCAAGACCCCATACCTGCCATGGCTCTAGACTTGGAGCCCCCAATCTCTCTTTCTTCTCCATTTTTCTCCTCATAGATATTGAGGAATATGCAACATTCAAGACATGGGCCAGAGTTTTAACAACACTATAAAACCGTTGGTCATTTTTTATCTGCATTCTATTCTTTTTCTCTTGCATGTCCAGTGGTGCTATCTGGGTGCATCGTCTCCGGCCCTTGACAGAAAGGACATGCTTTGAAAAAGTACAGCGAAAAGACTGATCTTCAAATTTGGAATCCTGAAAAAGATTGGGTTGAAAGGCTTCATCATTTGGCCATTTTCTTTCCTGCAAAGCAAAGACCCAAATGCTATGGATATATTTGAACTGTGTATGCCTTGACATTGACACTTTCTCCAAGATTGTGGTGATCCAGACTTTCCCTTTGATTGGTCCTGGCAAACCTTCAATTGTTACATGGATGTGGTGAACTCTATCCTCAATGGAAGCAAATTCTATGAAGTGAACAAAGACATTGACTTTTCTCCACTTAGAGATGGCATTTCTGAGAGGTTCTGTAGGTCTAGTCTTTGAGAATTGTTGTGAGATAACCACACAAATTCCATTTCTGACAAGCATAGGAGTGAATGTTCTCATGAAATTCTCTCCCTCCTCTGTGTCCGGTGCAAAGAGACCAATCAAAGTCCATCTGAAATGGAGGAGGAGTTGGATAATTCCTGGATACTGGATCCCATTTTTTGGAAGCATCTGATGGAAAAAAGGCATTTGACTTTTATCACTCTGAGCCTCTGAAACAATTCCATAACTGATCTGAAGAAGCAATGAAGAATCGTGTATTATGGTTAGATCAGATCAAGTCCAAAATGTAAGCTTTTAACACATCCAGTATGGTTGAGGACTTCCGGTGCAGCGGTCAGGGCGAAGGATCAGCGCAGCGCGAGCTCCGTGGTGCCGATCTAATTTCTTGAAACTCCGTGGCGTTGTTTAGCCGCTTCCAGCCCTGGAGAGGCAGGAGGAATAGAGGGGCTTCCTTTGGAGGCGAGGAGAGGGTGTGCGACCCCCTCGCTGCAACGAAACGTGAGCCCCGAGGATTCGGAGAGCAAGAAGAAGGCCGCGTATAAGCGGCCCCAAAGCCAATGACGCTGTGGTTTTGACCGGCTCGGGGAGGCAGGGCAGAACGGGAAAGGAGAAAAAGATGGGAGAGAGATGGATTTGAGAATTGCAGGGCTGTACAGCGACTGGAGAGAATAGCGGCAGCCCAGATAGGAAAGAGAAGGAAGTTTTTATTGACAAAGTGTTTGGCGATCTCGCTGCTGAGAATATAGAGAGAACCGGAAGGGTGAGTGAACTGGATTAAATATTGTGTGACTCTTGGAGCGAGTGAAGACTTCTATCTAAGATAAGAACTAAAACTCAGTGGATTAAGGAACAATATATAGCGTTTATCATCATAAAGCCAAGGATGATTTGGGGGTGAATATCTATTCTCCGGACCCGCCCCCCTTCCCTTCTAGGAACTTAGCGTGACAGTGAGCCCTTTCCCTGTTTATAT
Source organism: Arizona elegans (assembly GCA_022577455.1). Lineage (NCBI taxonomy): Eukaryota > Metazoa > Chordata > Lepidosauria > Squamata > Colubridae > Arizona > Arizona elegans. Next base: position 494,097 of record JAKOOJ010000012.1, read on the forward strand.
TAATTAGTTGGACAAACGGAAATAAGAGTGGGGATTAAAGAAGTTCTCCTTTCTCTTTGAAGACTTAATCAACTCTTAGTTTAAGTGTATATATTAATTATGATCTAATAGCTTGAGTAATTAATTATTTACTAAGATTTATTTATTACTTAACATAAATTGATATAATAATTTGTATATATTGTCATATAGAGTTTACTTGTGTATTGTAATAGGAATGAAATAAGGGAGAAAGTGGATTGATTGTGTATATTTAAATAGATTTCATAATAATATTTAATATTTAATAATAATAATACATAATAATAGTAGTGTATGATAATTTGGAAAAGTTTTCTTTGTTTAGCAAACATGTCAACCACAGTAACTGCCACCAAAGTAGTCAAAAAGTATACACCCTCTACAACGGCATCCTCACCAATCACAACGCCTCCAGGCTTAAGGAAATCAGCGGAAAATTTACCAACAGCAGAGAAACCAATCACAATGCAAGGAATGCAGACAATGTTCCAAAATATTCAAGAGTTAACTGAAAAGAACCAAGAAGTTACATCTAAAAACTTCGAGGACCTGAAAACAGAAATGAGTGAATTACGAGGAGAGATGAAACAAATTAAAGAGACACTGAGAGAGATGAGATCAACTCTGACAAAACATGAGGAGAGATTGACTGGGGTTGAAAAATCTACCGAAAGAGTTGAAACTCAAATAGACATTTGTGAAAGGAGATGTGCTCAAGCAATCGGGAAACTCGAAGAGGAAGTAGTATTTTTAGAGATGGAGAAGTCTGCTTTCTTATTACATTTGCAAAATGTGGCAGAGGACAGAGAGGAACGGTTAGAGGAAATTGTGGGAGAAGTGATAGCTGAAGCAGTGGGGAGGAACATGGAAGAAGTTTGTGGCGAGATAGATGAGGCCTATCGTGTTTATACCAACTATGTGAGGCGGCATAATCTGCCTAGAGAAATACACATAAGACTTACTAAAAAGGCGCTTAGAGACGAAACCCTTCATAAGGCCAGGGATCAGGATATTACATATAAGGGATGGCAAATCACATTTTTAAAGCAGATCCCTAGAAGGGTGCGAGAACAGAGACAAAGTTATCAGTTTATAACCTCGCAATTAAGAAAACGCAATGTGCCTTATCGATGGTTATTGCCAGAAGGACTTTTGGTGACCTGGCAAGATCGAAAGTTAAAAATCGAAAATATACAGGATGCACAGGACTTTTGTGAAAACTTTTTTGGACCCAATGAAGGGGAAAGAGAGAAAGAAATAGATAAAAAGAATCAGAAAGAGCAGAAAGAGGAGTGGAGAAATGAGAGAGGAATACAAGCATATCAAGGAAAGGGGAAACGAAATGGGGGGGAGGGGGAGGAAGGAGAAATAGAAGAATACGGGATTGAAACTCGCTCAGTAGCTAAAATTAAAGGGACCAATAAATAGGGATGGATCAAGGAGTGAGACTATTGACAGTTAATGTCAATGGCCTCAATGCTCCGGCTAAGAGGAGACACATATTAACCAAAATTGTGAAAATTAATGTGGATATTGTTTGTATGCAAGAAACGCATATTAAATTGTCACAGGCTAACCTACTGAAATGTCCTAAAGCAGGGAAATTGTTTGTAGCGGCCTCAGAGGAGAGAAAGAGAGGCATTGCAATTTATGTAAAAGAGTATCTTTCCCCAAAACAACTTTTCGCAGATGAGGAGGGACGAATATTAATGTTAGAGGTGGAAATATCTCAGAGTAAAGTTTTACTGATAGGAATTTATGCTCCAAATTCTAAACATAAATTGTTCTTCCGAAAAATACAAAGAGAAATCCGTGATTTGGACTATGAGCAGGTATGTCTTCTGGGAGATTTCAATGCAGTTGTTAATAGGATACAGGACTATAAAGCTGGGGAAAATCAAAAAGGAAAAGGAGGACAGGATAGGATAATCTTACCAGTCATTTGCAATGAAATGAGAGAGGAATTAGGACTGAAAGATACATGGCGTGAGCACAATCCAACCAAAAAACAATTTACTTATTACTCATCCAGACATAAATTGTGGTCCAGGCTGGATATGATTTGGTTGACACAAGAACTTAACTCCCTAGTAACAAAGATTAGAATTATGCCGAATGACTGGGCAGGTCATAATCCAGTACTAGTTACATTAAAGAAGGAAGAGAAAAATAGAAGAAGATGGATGATGAGGCCAGAGATTTTAAAAGAGACTGAGTTCATACAGAAGCTTAAAATAGAAATACCCCGGTTTTTCCAAGAGAATAAAACACCAGGAATGTCATTGCAAATAATATGGGATACTGCTAAGGCCTTTATAAGAGGGATTAGTATTAAATATATGGCCAACAATCACAAAAAGGAAGAACAAGAAAGAGGTGAGCTCATAAGTAAATTAACAAAGGCGGAGGAAAAATTACAAGATAACCCACTCTCTACAGGAGCAAAAGAACAAATAATTTTACTAAGACATCAGCTTAATCTCCTAGAATTGGATAAAATGAAAGATAAGATAAGGAGAGCAAAACAAAAACACTTTGAATCAGCTAATAAATTAGGAAGATGGCTGACATTTAGATTAAAAAAAGAAAAACAGAGTAGACGAATAGACCAATTGGAAGATAAGGAAGGGAATTTATTAAAAGACAAAAAAGGAAAGGAAAAAATTGCAGTGGACTTCTATAAAGAATTGTATAAAAGGGAGGAAATTTCATCTGATACAATAAAAAATTACATAGAGAATTCGGATCTACCTAGGATATCTAATTTAACGAAAGAGATACTAGAGGAGGAAATTACTTTAACGGAGATTGAAAAAGCAGTAAAGAAACAGGGGAATCTTAAAACCCCTGGCACAGATGGACTTCCAGCAGAACTATACAAGACAATGTTTGAGGTTATCGCTGAGCATATGAAGGATCTATTTAATGAAGTATTGGGAAAAGCGGAAATCCCCCATTCATAGAGAGAAGCAAATATTAGTTTGATTCCTAAGGAAGATCCCCCCCCCATCTGATATAAAAAATTATAGACCGATTTCCCTGTTGAATTCAGATTATAAAATTTTTACTACCATTTTGGCAAATAGATTAAAAAGGTTTCTGAATGAGTTTATTCACATGGATCAAAATGGATTTTTACCATCATGACAATTACAGGATAATATGAGATTTATGTTAAATATATTAGAATACTATGAAGAACACCCAGACAAACATGTCGCACTAGTTTTTATAGATGCCATGAAGGCATTTGATAGAGTTAATTGGGATTTTATAATAGCACGACTAGAATATATGGGATTCGGGCAGAGGTTTATAAATGCGATCAAAGCTATTTACTCCAAACAAATGGCTAGACTATTGATAAATGGGGACTTGACGGAAGAATTTGTAATTGGCAAAGGCACAACACAGGGATGTTCCCTATCTCCTTTACTTTTTATTTTATCATTAGAGACCCTATTACGTAAAATAAGGAAAGAAGAAAAAATTAAAGGCCTTAAAATTGGACAACAGATGTATAAAACCCAGGCCTTTGCCGATGATATGGTTTTTATTCTCGAAGAGCCCAGAGAATCCTGTTTATACTTGTTAGAGACAATCGAAGAATACGGGGCGGTAGCTGGATTACTAATCAATAAGAACAAAACAAATATACTAACTAAGAATATTCGAGAAGAACCTAAGAGAGAGCTACAGATGGCAACTGGATTAAAAGTAGTCAATAAAGTTAAATGTCTGGGAATTTGGCTAACCAATAGATGTTCGAGTATACAGGAGGATAATTACAATAAATTATTAATTCAAATTAAAAAAGATCTAGAGAGATGGGGTAAAATACAACTCTCACTACTTGGGCGAGTTACAACTGTGAAATCCTATGTCTTACCAAAGTTTAATTTTTTATTTCAGACTGCACCAGTGAGCTTAGCTAAGAAATTTTTTATAGACCTGAATCAAATAATATCGAAATTTGTTTGGCAGGGGAAGAAACCACGGATTAAAAGAAAGATGATGCAAGAAGTAAAGGAAAGAGAAGGCTTAGGACTTCCATGTTGGGAGATTTATTATTCAACGGCTTTATTAACCTGGGTAGAAGAGTGGATTACTTTATCCAATAATCGGCTCCTTAAGTTAGAAGGCTTTGATATACAACAGGGCTGGCATAAGGCGCTTTGGCGTGAGAATATCCCATTGAGTAAATGGTTTACCCGACATTATTTAAGAAAGATCTTAATTCAAAATTGGGAAAAGATCAGTAAAAAATACTACGTTAAAACACCCGATTGGTTAGCCCCCTTAGAAGCAGTGACATATCCCAATTTATATAATATGGCTAAAAAATTAACATACAAGGACCTACTGAATTCACAAGGGAAATTAAAATCCAAACAGGAATTATCCGCCCAAGGAGTGCAGATGGATTGGTGGAGTTATCTCCAGATCCAGTCTAAATATCAAAAGGATAGGGATGGAAGAGGGATTGATGGAGGATTACAAGAATTAGATAAAATTTTGATGGGCCAAGAAAAGGGTATGATCTAAAAATCTTATAAATTGCTTATGAAATTAGAGATAGGTGAAGAAATAGTCAAAGACTCTATGATTGCCTGGGGGAAGAATTTTGGATATCCAATATACCTAGATAAATGGCAAGAGATCTGGTGGGATAATATGAAACTTGTTGTATCTACGGCCTATAAAGAAAATATCTATAAAATGATCTATAGGTGGCATTTACCGCCTAATAGACTAGCAAAAATGTTCCCAGGGCAATCGGCGGATTGTTGGAAATGTGGAGGAGATCATGGTACTTACTATCACCAATGGTGGTCATGCCCGAAGGCAGTGATATTTTGGGGGAAAATCAAAAAAATGGCTTAACGAGATATTAGTGTTAAAGATTGACTGGCGACCAGAGACATGCCTGCTCGGTTCCAAACCGGAAAACATAAAAAAGGACTTATGGTATTTGGCATTACATATCGTTACAGCGGCGAGAATGATATATGCTCAATTTTGGAAGAACCAAGATATCCCAACAGAGGAGGCTATTATAAAAAAAATTTTGGAATGTGCGGAAGCGGATATGCTAACTAAAAAGTTACAGGATAGAGAGCAATCATAAGTAGGTTTAGTTTGGGATAAATTCTATAATTGGTTAGAAAAGAGGAATTTATAATCCACATTAGGTGAGGACTGAGAGTGGAAGAGAAATATATACTATATAAGATAGGTGTGGTCGGATAGACCTAAGTGATGCATTAAGAGATATAAGATGTTCTGCCTTCTCCAGAATATAACTTAAAGTTATAGTACCAAATACGTGTGTATTAAGGTGCTATATGGAAGTCTATATATTTATTGTTGTATTGTTATGTTTGTCATTTTATGTTGTTTGTCTTTTCTTTTTAAATGAAATAAAAATAAGGACTATTTTTTTAAAAAAACACATCCAGTATGGTTCTCACGAACATATTGGAGTAGTCCAGCAGTCACCAACTGGTTGTCCATGGACCACTGGTGGTCTGTGAGAAAATGTTGGTGGTCTGCAGAAAAATTATTTGCATTTTTATATTGCACTAAATATGATTTATCTTTTGAAAAAAAATCATATTTAGTGGTCCATGAGATTTAAAATTATGAATTTGGTAGTCCCTGAGTTCAGAAAAGCTGGTGTCCCCTGGAATAGTCTATTGTTACTAACCCTTAAGCCATATCAAGATAAAGAATACAAAATGCAAAATACTAGGAAGATTGAGTATAATTATTTGTCTAATCTGGGGTCTGAGATACTGCTCTTTCTCTTTTCTAATAAAATTGACATTCAGATAATAGATGTGCTATGTCTTCTATCTCTAGATCACTGCAAGTGCAAATTAGTTCATTTTAGAGATTTGCTTAAATATTCCATATTTAACATTGTGTCCAGCTACTCAAGTCTTGCTCAAGTAAATATTTAGGCCTCCGGTGGATCCCAATCCCTAGCCATGACAAAGGCCATGGTGAAAAGCAGCTCATGAATTCCATAGAAAAGATATGATTGAATCTATTACCTACCCATCACTAGCCTGCTTATTTTATCAGATAGAGAAACACACAAACACACCTGTGGGACTTTGTAGGGTCCTATTAATGTTGACATCTGAATGGAGATGTCATCAAGAGATTCATCAAGAACAGCCATCAAGTTGTCCTTCTTTCCACAGCTGTAGTTGGGAATATTGATTTCTCCAGTAGATAGAATGTCAAGCAAGGCATCTGAAGTCCCAAGCGTGCTCAAATAGTTGTCATGGATGTTGTAGCCTATTGTGAGATTGTACAGAAGCTGAGAATTCTTGTTGACTTGTTGAATGGCAAAAATGAAGCGCAGGATTTTTGCTGGGTAAATAAATGAACTACTGTAAAAAAAATGTTCATGATAGCATCATCTCTAACAACAACAACAAAATTCAGTCTTAAGCCAAAAGTGTCCAACATAAGAATAAAATTATAGTCACCCATCACTGTTTAATTGTTATGAGTGTTGAGAAGGTGGGATGGATATTTAATATATAAAATATATCATTATTTGTAATAATGCTCATTTTTAATTTGTGCAATGATCAAGATTCAAAGTCATTCAATCAGTAAAATAGAATCATCAGCAAAGAGGACTTATAAATGATCCAGGAAAGCAATTCAAAAAATAAGCCATCCTCTATTCCATACCAGGGTCAGGCATAGAATATCAATGAATGGTTATAAAAATAGGGGAATGGGTTGGGCAGAGGCAGCTACAAACTTTTCAATAAGCTAGTTGTGATTAACTCAGGATTGTATGAGAGTGGAAAATAATTTGACTTTGGGGGGTGGAGTTGTTCCATCTTTGGATTTGGGTCTCTTAAAATAAGACAAGAGAGAATCCATGGAAATCTAAATGATTCAAGAAATTAAAAAGGTCCTGCAATATACGAGTAACTAAAAGAAAAGAAGAAGAGTGTTAGGACTGCAAATGGAAGGGATGCAACTCCATCACACTGAATGACTTACGAGGGAGATTGAGTATAAGGAGCTGTGTTGAAAGACAGCATTATATGGGATATTAATGTGGCAAAGGAGACGATACTAATGAGGTGGTCTCCTGGCCTGTAATAGCTCCGTAGGTTTTTTCCCTCATGTTCCTCCAAACTCAGCAGGCACTTCATTCTCAGCTTCCCAGAGACTGGATGGGACATCAGCAGCAGCAGCAGAAGCAGAAGGAGGAGGTCCATAATTCATGGGGCTGAATCAATCCCTTCCTGTTTCTAAGGAAGAACAAGAGCATTCGAAGAATTCAAAGGACCATTCAAATATGGAAATGGAAGTGACTTTCTTGACCGAGAGAGAGATAAAAAGAACTTCACCTGGAAAGGAGAGAAAGGAAAGGTACATTCAAGAAGCACAGTCCCTGAATGCTCTAAAATTTGTGCCACACAGAGTGTGATCTGAGACATTTATCCTTTTCTGATGCAAGATCCCTTTCAAGTTGCTTCAGTTTGATGTTTACATCAAAGGCGATCACTGGAGAAAGATTAGGAGAGATCTCACAGATCAGGATTTTAATAATTACTGTAAAAAGCAACATCTCCTCTGGGGATCCTGAACTACCTCTGAGCCTCCATGTGCGGAGGAGAAGCTGGAGAAAAGCATAGTGAAAAATCATAGATATACCCCTAGAGGTCACGGGTCTGAAGTGGTTGTGGTCCTTCCTTTCTGGACATGTCTAGAAAGTGATGCTAAAGAAAGATATTTCAACACCCAGGAAATTGGGTGTTTTCCTTTAATGTACTCTCTTGTCCCCAGAGACTCCTGGGGAAGATCACCCAGAACTATAGAGTTTAGTTACACCTTAGTGTCAGACATGGAAGCCATCTTTTACATTTGGTCCTTCCAGCCTGCCACTGTTCTGTCCCCGTCCCACACACACACACACACACACACAGATGGCCCGGAGTTAATAAGCCACACAACAAAGTCTTTGAAGATAAAGCTGGCAGCAACCCAGTGGCTAGCTGCCAATTCAGACTTTACTCACACAAAACAAAGATTAGACTGCAAGCATTCCAATAAAGCAGGCAAAGTTTCAGCAATAAAGGATTAGTCCAAATGCAGTCTAACAAGGCAGGCAGAAGTCCAGTAACACAGAGATCATGGATTATTTCTAGTTTTTGCTCGTCACAAACTGAACCGGCCACCACACCCACATTTATACTATGTGGGGTGTGGTCCAATGACTCAGCTAATCTCTGGCACGCCTTCCCCTCTGCTGTGCACGCTTCTCCCTGCGCTGCTGTCGAGGATCCAGCCAGCACTTATCTCCTTTGTTGCTGTCCACCTGTGGCTGCGGGGACGTGCTTGGCTCTGGGCCTATCTCCTGGCCTTCGGTGTCCTCCGGAGGCATTGCCAGAGAGGAGGGTCCTGGAGAGGGAGGCCTTGCCTACTCCTCTCCCTCACTCTCAGAGTCTGCAGCTGTCGATAGCCCAGGCTCAGGCAACGGAGCCACAACAGCCACATTTTCTACTGTGGAAAGATGGGAGGGGGGATTGCATAAAGCAGTGGTCACCAACCAGTGGTCTGTGGCACAGTGGTGTTTTACAAGAAAATTTTGGTGGTTAGTAGTGCACCCGGGTAGAGAAGCTGCTCCGGTATGAGCAATGGACAGTCCTGTGACTAGAGCTCTGGAATATGGAACTGGCCAGGCAGCTCATGGTGGGGCTGTAAATCTCCACTGTAGAGGGAGGTCCATGCAACCTGCAACTTTATAGTATAGCCCTCGCTGGCTGGAATGTGATAATGGTGCAAGTGGGTATGGCAGTGCAGGTGTGCCGAAGCAATGGGTAGAGGGAATCCCGGGCTGTTTCTTCCCCCTGCTGTAGCTTCCTGTCAGCTGAACCCACCAGTGGCTGTCCCCATCCCTTGCCCTCACTTCTCAGTCACTCCTCGCCTGGTGAGGGAAGGGCAGAGGATGGAGATTCGCTCCATATTCCAGAGTAAGAGTGAAGTTTTGTCTCTTGCTGGATCTCACAGCTGTTTCTTCCGGCCCTTGTTGGTGCTCTGCGCACCTCGGTCTCTCAGGGAGATGCTTGACTTCCTCTCAGCCCCAAGACACTGGCTGGCCCATGAGATGAGAGAGAGAAAGAGAATCAGAGAGAGAGAGAATCAGGGAGAGAATGAAAGAGAAAGAATGAGAGAGAAAGAGAGAAAGAAAGAGACAGAGAGAATCAGAGAATGAAAGAGAGAGAGAATGAGAGAGTGGGAGAGAAAGAAAGGGGGAGAGAGATAAGAGAGGCAAAGAGGGGGAAGAGAGATGAGACAGAGAGAGAGAGAGAAGGGGAGAGAGAAAGAGAGAGAGAAAGAGAATCAGAGAGAAAATGAAAGAGAAAGAATGAGAGAGAAAGAGAGAAAGAAAGAGACAGAGAGAGAATGAGAGAGAGAATGAAAAAGAGAGAGAATGAGAAAGAGTTGGAGTGATAGGTCTGGTATTTATTTTAACCCTTGAACCACTTCTTAAGACGATCAGGCAGGATTCGGAAATTAAGGTCTTAAAAGTTAAAGAGGAAGAATACAAACTCCAAGCATTCGCCGACGATTTGGTTTTCATATTAGAAGATCCCCTTAATATGGGACCAAAATTACTAATGAAATTAGATGAATACGGGGAGGTAGCGGGATTAAAACTCAATAAGGATAAAACCAACATGTTAACAAAAAATTTGTCAGGTGCCAAAAGGAACAGATCCAAAGTATTATGGGGATTAATTGTGTCAAAAAGCTTAAATATTTAGGTATTTGGCTTACAAATAGATGTTCTTCTATCAAAGAGCTCAATTGTTCTAAATTATTAATAGACACAGAGAATGAAGTGGAGAGATGGTGGCATATTCAGATCTCATTTTTGGGTAGAATTGCCGCGATAAAAGCCCATGTTTTACCGAAATGGATCTTTTTATTTCAAACGGCTCCTGCAAGATTGGATAAAATTTTTTTTAGGAAATTAGACCAAATTCTAAGTAAATTTATTTGGCAGAGTAAAACACCCTGTATAAAAAGAAATCTGCTGCAAGAGCACAAAACAAGGGGCGGCTTGGGGCTCCCTATGTGGGAGCTTTATTAACAAGCTTCATCCCTGGTTTGAATAAAAGATTGGGTGATCCTCTCAAGAAAGCGCATTTTAGCAATTGAAGGATATGATTTGCAGCAGGGATGGCATTCCTTCTTGTGGTCTCAGAAAGACAAACAATCCAAATATTTTACAAATCATTATATTAGAGGAATTTTATTAAGGGTTTGGGAAGTGATGAAGAAGCAAGTTTACACACAGATTCCTAAGTGGGTGTCTCCGTTAGAGGCAGTGACCCTTCCAACTGTGCACAGCACAAAGAGGAACTGGGTTTATGGTGACTTGTTGGATGAAGTCAGGAGACTTAGACCTAGAGCCGATCTCCAAACTAGAGGATTAGATATAGATTGGTGGTCCTGTGTGAAAATTCAAACTAGATTCACTAGGGATAAACAGGAACATGGTATTTCCCTTCATTTACAAACTTTTGACAAGTTTCTCCTTACATTTTTTTTCTATCCAATTTTATGGCGGAGGAGATTGTAAAGGACATGATGATTGCCTGGGGGAGAAATATTGGAACAACAATTCTTGATGCATGGCAAAATGTATGGAACAAAACTATGAAACTGACCCTTTCTTCCCCGTTCAAAGAAAACTTTTATAAGATGATCTACCGTTGGTATCTCCTCCCCCGCCAGAATCGCTAAGATGTTCCCAGGATCCTCTGATAGATGTTGGAAATGTGGGTTGGCCAAGGGTACTTTCTTCCATCAGTGGTGGATTTGTCTGTCAACTGGACGCTATTGGGGGAAAATACAGCAGTGGCTGCTGGAAATAACAGGTGTGAGCTTTCCCCTTCACCCAGACCTCTACTTACTCGGAATAAGACCAGACCACATTGACAACAAGGATTGGTACATATTTGTCCATGTCTCAACAGCAGCGAGAATGGCATTTGCTCAACTGTGGAAAGATGCAGATATGCCCCCTGACCATCTGATAATAAATAAGATTCTTCGATGGACAGGTTAACATATATCTTAAAAGATAAGAAAGACTCAATATATAATAGAAGTTGGGACAGATGATTTGTCTGGCTTAAAAAAAGGTTAAACCTAGGAGATATGTGATAAGATTGTCTTATTAGATTAAATAGATACTTAATAGGCTACATAATTCTTTATAATTTTGAAAAAAACAGGCCAATTGTTTTGTAGATAATTAAAAGAACTTGATTGTATTGAAATATTTGGTTAGGATGATATTAGTTAATATTAATTGGAGAGTGAGCTTAACTCTCGGTTAGTCATGTTTGTTGTTTCGTTTTAGTCTTGTGTTTATGTGTTCCTACATTTCATTTCTTATATTGTTTTCCAATCATTATTATGTGTTAATTTTACTGTAAATATTTAATAAAGATATTTTTAAAAAAAGAAGGAAAGGGGGAGAGAGAAGAGACAGAGAAAGAGTGGGAAGAGAGATGAGACAGAGAGAAAGAGAGGGGAGAGAAAGAGAGAGAGAGAAAGAGAATGAAAGAATGAAAGAGAGACAGAGAATGAAAGAGAGAATAAGAGAGAGGGTGCAAAATGAAAGAAAGAGAGAAAGAAAGAGAGAAAGAGAGAAAGAAAGAAAGAGACAGAGAGAGAATCAGAGAGAGAGAGAATGAAGGAGAGAATCAGAGAGAATTAGAATGAGACAGAGACAGACAGACAGACAGAAAATGAAAGAGAGAGAGAGAGAGAATGAGAGAGAGAATGAGAGAGAGAGAAAAGAGTGAGAGTATGAAAGAGAGAGAATGAGAGAGAGAGTAAGAGAATGAAGGAAAGAGAATGAGAGAGACAGAGAAAGAAAGAGAATGAGAGAATGAGAGAGACAGAGAATGAAAGAGAAAGAAAGAGACAGCATGAAAGAGAGAGAGTGGGAGAGAGAATGAGAGCGAAAGAGAATGAGAGAGACAGAAACAGAGAATGAAAGAGAAAGAGAAAAAGAATGAAAGAGAGAGAGAGAGAGAAAGAGACAGAGAGGGATTCAGAGAAAGAATGAGAGAATCAGTGGGAGAGAGAGAAAAAGAGGGGGAGAGGAGGAGAGAATGAGAGAGAAAGAGTAGTAGAGAGAGAGAAAGAGAGAGGGGAGAGAGGGAGAAAGAGAGAGGGGAAAGAAGGAGAAAGAGAAAGAGAGGAGGGAGAGTGCCTGAAGGACACTAACCCGTCACTGGGAGTCCAGGCGCTTCAGCAAGCAGCGCAATGGATTCATATTAGTGGTCTGCGGGATTTAAAATTATGAACTTGGTGGTCCCTGAGGTCCAAAAGGTTGGGGACCCGTGGCATAGAGTATGTGTGATATGTAATTAAAATAACATTCTTTTCTCAGAGAGTCAAGGCCACCTTGCCCTGCAGCTGCAATGAGGTGACTGGGAGGCATTCCAGTTTTGGATGGTGCCTGATTGGATCATGAGATGAACATCTGGGTGCAGGGGGAAAGGACTTGAACTTTCTTTTCGGCAGGAAAACCTGGAAACTTTCAGATTTGGGTTTTCCCAGATGTGCCAATATGACATCTCCAATAAAATGGAACATTGTGGATATTCAAGCTTTAGAGTCTTCTTTCGTTGGGGCTGTTACTTGGAACTCTGACACTTAGCTTGATGATGCTTAATTCTAATATTGTCTGTCTTCTAATGTTAAGGAAGAAATCTGTAACCGTGAACCCTGCCTAATGTTAAGAATAGGATCTGTTTGTAATTTACTTTTCTTTTAGATCTCCATGTATTAATCCCAAATTGGAAGTGATTTTAAAATTGCTCATGCGATAGTGAAATTTCATTTGCCCTAGAAATATCAACTTTGGGGTGATATTTGAGACAAAGGGTCTGGAAAGTTTTAGACTTTCCCGAGTTTCAGCTGGGGAACGTTTTCCAAAAACAACTCTAAAATCACCTCTTTGCTGTATATTACAAAAGATTGCAAAAAATAAAGATTTTACAAAGTTGAAAAGATGTAATGTTCTTTCTTTTTACCATATTTTTCAGAGTATAAGACGCATCTTAGGTTTTGGAGAGGAAAATAAGAAAAAAGCTGATTGGCAGGTGGATCGGCCTCCCGGAATACTCCCAATCAGCTGTTCCCAGAGGTGAATTTTAGCAACAAGTTCCTTGGTTGTGAGTTCTGTGCCTTGCTTTTTTTTCTGCTCTGAAAGCCTCTGAAACAGAGCTTCAGAATAAAAGCCTGAGAGAAAAAGAATTATTCCTATCAAGAATATAGCCTAAGTGACTCCATATTTACCCTTTACATAACCTGAGCTAACCCTCAGCTATTAACCTGAGTAAGATATGTAGAAAAGGGAAGTGTGTATGACGCCTGTTTTGAGGAAACAGATGTTTTGGTACATTCTAAGTTGGATCAGGCTGACCCAAGCTCCATTGAAAAAGGAGGAAGAGACTAAGTGTCCAATTAATAAGAACAATAACAAACAATTATCAATACATATTTAGAGGGTATTTTTAGAGGGTAATTTTGGAGGGGAACTTCAGGGCGGAACATGTGAAGAAAGCCAAAACATTATATAAAATCTGAAAACAATATCTGGTGGGGGCATTCTAATTGTTTTGCTGATCGTCTGAAACTGTATTTAAACCATGTAACCGAAGTGATAAGTCGTTCTCTCTCCTTCATGGGAGAATCCTTTTGCAAAACTTTATGGGATACATATATCCTTACAAAAAAAATCTGCTTTTTACTTGTTCATGGTCTCTGTTTCACTTTTTATGAGGTTTGCTGTTTTTTAAAAATCTCACAAAGCCTCTGAAGCTCTGTTTGGGGGCTTCTTTTCTGAAGCTCTGTTTGGGGGCTTTTTTTTCCTGAAACTTCTTTTCTGATTCTTTTTTCAGCCTCTGAAACCTCCATTTGAGAAGCTGGGCAGGGCTACATTCGGAGTATAAGACACACTGAGATTTTCACCCTCTATGTTTGGTGGGGAAAGGTGTGTCTTATACTCGCAAAAATGTGGTAAATGGATTGAAGAGGATTCCACCCGCTGACAGGTAAACTTGTTTAAAATGTTTGTTTGTATGTTTGTTGGTTCATTTGTTCAATTTATTTGCCACCCATCTTTTTTGAAACAACTCTGGGAAACTTATACCATTAAAATCATAAAAGAAAAATATTTTTAAAATAATTAAAATGGAAACTACAATCAAAATAGAATTATAGTTAAACAATAGGGAGGGAAGGAGCTGGATATGTGGGGGGTGGGATTGCCTCTTAGTTCATCAACCATCTCCATTGTGATGCTCCATCATTGGGATCTGAAGCTATCTACAGAATCAGGTCTTAAAGCTTAAGGAACAAAAGATGGTATTTTATTTGATGCCCATAATATCCAAAATTTGAGGTAAAGTTCTGTCCCCAGTGAAATGGAAGTTCCACCCCTTGCAATGAAGGCCTGTCTACTCACCCTTTATTTTGTTTTATTTTGTTCAATTTCACCATCATTTGAGACTACAGTTGAAGTGTAGTTTTCTAGTATGCTGATGTACCAAAGGTGCTTTTTTCAAGAGGTAACTGGACTGTTTTGTTTTTCTTTGAAGACATTTCACTTCTCATCCAAGAAGCTTCTTCAGCTCTGACTGGATGGTGAAGAATGGAAGGATTTATACTCCTTGCAGACATCTGGTCATTTGCATCCTTTTAGAGCAGGAGTGTCAAACTCGTGTCACCACAGTGGCAACTCATAACATATCGAGACTTTTTTCCCCTTCGCTAACCCAGGTGGGAGCAGGGCCAGCACTTAACGCATCCGGCCCACAGGCCACAAGTTTGACACCCCTCTTTTAGAGAGTCATTGAGGCCACTTGGAGGTTGATCTGTGTCCTTGGGGTCACCTAAGTAGTGCAAATGGGGGTGGAGCCATTTTGGAACTGCTGAGAGGACTGTGTTGAGGACTGGAGATAGATGATGTCGTACCCCTGCCCCTCCCCCTCCTTCCCAATTTGGAAAGTCTTGTCTCTTCTGCAGATGCATTATATTAACATAATTAATGTTTCTTATTTTGTCCTTCCCTATTTTCATCACAAAATAAATTATTAAATAATTTATTTTATACTTTGATGATTATCTTAAGTTAGTCTTACGTTCTTTGTAAGTTTATTTCTTTTGATTTTAAAGAACCTTAGTTGTCAAAACAGGCATACAAACTCAATAATAACTGTAATAAATAATTAAGTGTTATGAGCCTAAGAAATTATTTCATGATCAGATACCGACTTTTATCATTAAATGTTCCTTAGTATTGAGATCTGGTCTCAGGATGATAATGTAGCACTTGGGGAAGAAGATGCAGCCCAGCAGGCCAGCCCCAGAAGCCAAGATGGAGAAAACCTGCACGGCCACCATGGATTTCCCTTTGGTGCTCAAGTAGGTGGGCAGGAAGGAGATCCAGACGCTGCAGAAGACCAGCATGCTGAAGGTGATCAGTTTGGCTTCGTTGAAGGCCCCAGGAAGGTTCCTGGCCAGGAAAGCCACTGTGAAGCAAATGGCAGCAAGGAAACCCATGTAGCAGAGAACCACATAAAACATGGTCACAGAGCCTTCATTGCACTGAAGGATGATCACTCCTGATTGGGAGTGCAGGTCAAAATCAGGAAACGGAGGAGAAACTCCCAGCCAGATTGCACAAATTACAATTTCTCCAGCAGAACCGGAAAGGATGATGGAGTTGGCCAAGCTCTTCCCCAACCATCTCCTCACCCTGTTCCCTGGTTTCGTGGCCAGGAAGGCCAGCACTACCATGATTGTTTTGGCTAACACACAAGACACAGCTACTGAGAAGATGATGCTGAACATGGTTTGTCGGAGAAGGCAGGTGGCTTTCCTTGGTCGGCCAGTGAAGAAAAAGGAGGACAAGAAGCAAAGCAAGAGGGAAACCAGGAGGATGTAGGACAGGTCACGGTTGTTAGCTTTGACAATGGGAGTTTCTAGGTATTTAAGGAATATGACTAAAACAAGGCCTGTTGTGAGAAACAAGAGTACAGCAAAGGAGACCAGGATGATGCCCAGGTGTTCTTCATAGGACAGGAAGGTTATTCTTTTGGGGATACATTGGATTCTGTCATCAGTGGGATATTCGTCATCTGGGCACCTGGTGCATTTTTCAGTATCTGAAAAACAGTAAGTAATATTATTTCTATAGTCCCTCTTTTCACATTCCAAGAAAGACCTTCTTTGGATTACAGCTGATACCGAGAGACAGGAAAGCCAGATTTCCTCTGGTGTCACTCACCTTCCTGTGTGGAGATGGTCCCCTCCGGACAAGGAATACAATCGTAGCAGCAAATTGGTTCTTCTTTCCGGGCCCGTTTTACAAATCCAGGGTGACATTTCTCCACACATTTGGACTGAGGCAGAGACTAAGCAGAAAAACAACA
Organism: Arizona elegans; assembly: GCA_022577455.1. Classification (NCBI taxonomy): domain Eukaryota; kingdom Metazoa; phylum Chordata; class Lepidosauria; order Squamata; family Colubridae; genus Arizona; species Arizona elegans. The sequence continues at coordinate 510,623 of JAKOOJ010000012.1, forward strand.
TTCATTCTAAAATATCTGCCAAATGTTTGTTTATTAGATTGATTGATGATTAAAATAAAATGAAACTGTGCTTAAAAAAGACACTTCTGAGCAATAGATCAGGAAAAGATAAAACATTGTAAAGCCCCTCCCCTTTGAAAATAATCCAAATCCTTGTTTCAGTTAAAATATGAAGAAAAAATTCATCACAGACTAGGGTGTCAACTTCAAATGAAGTCTTATTTAGTTATATCTGTATACTTATATTTTCATTACATTCAGCTGCCACGCTGGTGAAATAAGACTAACAATTACTGCCTAGTTTCTAGAATTATAGTGAGGATGAGTGGAGATGAAATCATGAGAACATGTCACTTAAAAAGGGTGAGCCAGGCATGTTTTTGTGCAGCACATGGGACATGAGTATGAACCCTGTGTGGGAAAGAGATATTTCTAAGGCCAAGTGAGCAGGGGTGGATTGTAAATTTTTTTAGTACCGGTTATGTGGGTGTGGCTTATTTTGTGGACATGTCTTGCTGGTCATGTGACACTGGGTGTGGCTTGATGGTCATGTGACTAGGTGGGTGAGGCCAACTCAATGTCACTCACGTCAAGTGGTGCCTCGCCTGGCCCCTCCCCTCCCAGCCATTCCTTGTCACACCCAGCCTCAACGTATCTATAGTTCTGTAAAAATGTTGTCCACCTTTTTTCAACTTTATTATCTACATACTATAGATGTACTTTCATGGGCCACTGAAAGGAGGAAATGGCTCCCATGCTTTGCCCAAGAGTGTGATAGGCAACAGGCTTTTAAGGGGCTGCCAGAAAGAGGGGGGGGGGCAATGTGTTTTCCAAAGCCCCAGAAGGCAAAACAAGAAGCAATGGATGGAAACTGAACAAAGAGAGAAGCAACCTAAAACTAAGGAGAAACTTCCCAACAGTGAGAAACAATATAGGTGCAGAAATAATTCAGTCATAATTTCACATATAAAATAGCCATTCGTGCATATTGTTCAAAACAGTCATTGGTATTATGGCTGATGTTTATGGCTGAAGACTAAAAGTCAAAGGTCACAAGAGTGCTTCTTTCTCTGTATGTATACAAAGCATCACATACCAGGAATAGCATATTAAGATGGACTTGTGCAACCTGATGTACAAAATAAACACACACATATATTTATGCTCTGGACTATAGACATTGAATGCATGTAAATCTCTGAAAAATATGTGGTAGCCCTGGGCAAAAGAAAGGCAATAAAATCACTCTAGGTGTAGGGATAGTCTAAAATATTAACACATGATAAATAATGGAACAATTAAAAATATTAGCCCAGAGTTTTCTCTCTCTCCCTCTCTCTCTCTTCCTTCCTCTTTCTTTCTCTTCTATCTCTCTCTCCTTCCCTCTTTTTTTCTTTCTCTCTTACTGTCTCTTTCTTTCTTTCTTTCTTTCGTTCTTTCTTTCTTTCTTTCTTTCTTTCTTCTCTTTCTCTCTCTCTCAAACACACTGTCTCTTCCTTTCTTTTTCTTTCTCTTTCTTTCTTTTCTCTCTCTCTCTCCCTTCCTCTTTCTTTCGTTCTCTTTCTTTCTTTTTCTTTTTCTTTCTCTGTCTCATCTATCTCTTTTCCTCCTTTTCTTCTTTCTTTCTTTCTTTCTTTTTTCTTTCTTTCTTTCTTCCCTGTATCTCTCTCCCTTTTTCTCTGTCTTTATTTGTCTCTCTCTCTTCTCTCTCTCACACAGACATACTTCCTCTTTCTTTCTTTCTTTTTCTTTCTCTCTCTCTCTCTCTCTCTCTCTCTCTCTCTCTCTCTCTCTCTCTCTCTCACACACACACACACACACACACACACACACACACACAACACCTGGTCTGGGCACAAAGTATCCATTGTTACAGAAGTTGTGTGCAGAGAAACACTTTGCCACAGTAAAGAAAAATTTCTTGTGATTGCCAGGCAATTAACGTCTCATACTCAGGATAAGTTTTTCTTTACTTTGCAAGGTTTTTCCCTGCACACAATGGCTGAGAGACAACCTGGAGCTGCCAGTCTGCCCTCTGCCAGGTGAGCAGCAGAGTGAGTAAACTAGGGATCTGCCGGCTTCCTGTAATCTGCAGTTTACTTGAGAGCACCATGTTCACGAGTAAACCTGCTCACAAGTAAACCGCAGAATAGAGGCAGCCAGCAGCTCACAGACAGTGAAAGAAACCGCCTCCTCCTGCCTCTGTGCATCGAGGAGGCCGAGCAGCAGCGGGAAGAGCACAGGACGGGAGGTGCAGGAAGGGGCTGCCAGCAATGCCCTCAAGTGAACATGTTGTGGGTGGGGAGGCTCGACCCCCCACTTAGGAGCCTCAGTTTCCTCGTGAGCAATATTGGCCTTTCTCCCTTCCTCTCCCAGCCAATATTGCTCACAAGTAAACTTCAGCTAGGATCTCCCAAGTGCTTCCCTCGCAGGCCAGACCAGCTGGGGAAAACGCAGAGGAAGAACTCTGGTGCCACAATCTCCCACATGCTCCCCTCCCTCCCCACACACATCGGTCCACCACCCACTGCTGATATCCACCCTCCACCAGCTCTCCCTCCCCTGCCCACCCACTGGCCAATGCCCTTCGGCCTTACCTTTGCCAGCAGTGGTGAGCAGAAGTACGCACCCAGATTCTGCAAGTAGTGGTTGGGCAGAGCGGGTGGGCAGGAAGGGCGAGCGAGCATCGGGTGGGAGGGGTGACCAAGTGGGAACCGGTTAAGGGGTGTGGCCATCCAGAGGTCACTACCTGTTCGGGGAACCACACCAAATTTCCACTAACAGTTCTCCCGAACCGGTCCAAAGTGGTAGCAACCCACCTCTGGAAGTGAGATATTTGAGACAAGGTCCTTTCCATTGAAGAATTACAGTTTTGTGGTTAGTCACTACTTGTTTCCAACTCTTTCATTCCACAAGAACCATAGCACTCCAGGACCCCCTGTCCTCCATTGCCTCCCAAAATTAGAACAACAATTAGATGACATGGAAAGACAGATCCACATTTATTTATTCCTTAAATTTGGAGAAATCTTTGTTTCAGTGGAAGACTTAAGGTAGCTGACAATCAAAATAAATAAATTCCATTCAAGGGGTTTTTAGATGGCTTACAAGCCAAAGATCAAATCTAAGTAGCATTTTATTACAAATTTACCCTCATTATTACAAGTGTCAAGAACGACTTGTGGGGAAGCAGTCAAAGTAACTTTCAGTCCTTCATTTTTCTAGTTTAAGGCATTATCTCATATTGGACAAGTCACAGTGGTTCCATTTTGATTGAACACCTTGGATGACCTTCCTAGCAGCAGGAGGCCTATCCCAGTGGGGTGAAACAGAGGCATGAATAACTGTGGTCAGATATGAGCTATTAAAAAATATCTGAGCCTGCTCTTTCAGGGGACCCTAACACCAACCATACAGACTGAGAAAAAATGCCAATATTTTCAACTACCTTGTTGAGCAACTTTAGCCGTGAAAGAGCATCTTGGTCGATAATAAGCCTCTGTCTTTCAAAACTCCCCAGTTGCTCTTTGATGGGATCCTCCTTGGGGAAAAGCAACCAACTTATGATATTCAGATCTGCTGCTACATTTCCACTTTGGTCCAAGTACACTTTTTCCCAGGAAAAATTGCAAAACTCATTCTTCTCCAGAAAGGGATGGAACTAGAATTGAAACATCCAGGAATTTTGAAAGCAACTTAAAACATCATAAAAGGAGGAGCAATTTTAAAGCTGAGCTAGTGAATGAGAGATGTTCAGTCCCCTCTTCACTATTTGCCTAATTAGCAATAGCACTTAGACTAATATACCACTTCACACTGCTTTTATATCCCTCTCTAAGTGGTTTATAGAATCAGCATATTGCCCCAACAATCTGGGTACCCATTTTACCAACCTTGGAAGGATGGAAAGCTACGACAACCTTGATCTGGTCAGGATCAGACTCCTGGAAGTGCGTAGTGAGTTATGGGTGGAGTGAGGCTTAGGGTGAGGGTGAGGGTGAGGGTTAGGGTGAGGGTTAGGGTTAGGGTAAGGGTAAATGCTGTAGCTAAATGCCAAGACTGAGTAGCCATTAGTCTGAAAAGCTTTAATTGGATCCCTGCAGTGAGGAGGGATTAAGCTAAATGCTCCCAGGTTTAGCTGACAGTTATGAGTATAAAATTCTATCATGCTAATTACAAACCCATAAGTACAGGAATTTATTTATAATGTATACATTTTAAATAATTTTATAATAGCAGTGTTTAATATAAAAATATAATTGTCACAGTGCCTGCTCTTTGGAACATAATCCTGTGAACTAAATCTGGCTTCCGCTTGGCCAAACCTGTTGGGTTTTTGTAGAACAATGGTTCCCCTACATTAGCATTGGATTTTTTTCTAAAGAGGAACTAGGTTTAATGAATCCTTGTCAGGACCCCATACCTGCCATGGCTCTAGCCTTGCAGCCCCCAAACTCTCTTTCTTCTCCGTTTTAATCCTCCTAGATATTGAGGAATATGCCACATTCAAGACATGGGCCAGAGTCTTAACAACAGTATAAAAACGGTGCTCATTTTGTATCTGAATTCTATTCTTTTTCTCTTGCATGTCCAGTGGTGCTATCTGAGTGCATCGCCTCCGGCCCTTGACAGAAAGGACATGCTTTGAAAAAGAACAGCGAAAAGACTGGTCTTCAAATTTGGAATCCTTGAAAAGATAGGGTTGAAAGGCATCATCATTTGGCCATTTTCTTTCCTGAAAATCAAAGACCCAAATGCTATGGATGTGTTTGAAAAGTGTATTGCTTCTCATTGTCATTTTCTCCACAATTGTGGTGATCCAGACTTTCCCTTCAATGGGTCCTGGCAAACCTTCAATTGCTAAATGGATGTGGTTTATTCTATCCACAAAGGAAGCAATTTCTATGAAGTGAACAAAGACATTGACTTTTCTCCACTTAGAGATGGCATTTCTGAGAAGTTCTGTATGTCTAGTCATTGAGATAACCACACAAATTCCATTTCTGACAAGCATAGGAGTGAAAGTTCTCATGAAATTCTCTCCCTCCTCTGTGTCTGGTGCAAAGAGACCAATCAAAGTCCATCTGAAATGGAGGAGGAGTTGGACAATTCCTGGATACTGGATCCCATTTTGGGGAAGCATCTGATGGAAAAAAGGCATTTGACTTTTATCACTCAGAGCCTCTGAAACAATTCCATAACTGATCTGAAGAAGCAATGAAGAATGGTGTAGTACGGTTAGTTCAGATCAAGTGCAAACTGTAAGCTTTTAACACATCCAGTGTGGTTCTCACGAACATATTAGAATAATCCAGCGGTCACCAACTGGTGGTCCACAGATCACTGGTGGTCTGAGAGAAAATTTTGGTGGTCTGCGAGAAAATTATTTGCATTTTTATATTGCACTAAATACTATTTATCTTTTTCTAAAATCCACGGATTTAAAATAATGAATTTGGTGGTCCCTGAAGTCTGAAGGTTTGGTGACACCTGGAACAGTCTATTGTTCTTAATCCTTAAGGCATATCAAGATAAAGAATACAAAATGCAGAATATTAGCAAGATTGAATATAACTATTTGTCTAATCTGGTGTCTAAGATACTGCTCTTTCTCTTTTCTAATAAATTGACATTCAGATAATAGACATGCTATGTCTCCTATCTATAGGGCACTGCAAATGGAAATTAGTTCATTTTAGAGGTTTGCTTAAATGTTCCCTATTTAACATTGTGTCCAGCTGCTCAAATCTTGCTCGAGTAAATGTTTGGCCACCTTCCCACTCTGGATCCTAATCTCTGCCCATGACAAAGGCCATGGTTAAAAGCAGCTCATGAATTCCATAGAAAAGATATGATTGAATCTCTTACCCACCCACCAACAACCTGCTCATTTTGCCAGATAGAGAAACAAAAAAACAAACCTGTGGGACTTTGTAGGTGCCTACTAATGTTGACATCTGAATGGAGATGTCATCAAGAGATCCATCAAGAACAGCCATCAGGTTGTCCTTCTTGCCACAGCTGTAGTTGGGAACATTGGCTTCTCCAGTAGATAGTATGTCAAGCAAGGCATCTGAAGTCCCAAGGGTGCTCAAATAATTGTCATGGATGTTGTAGCCAAGTGTGAGATTGTACAAAAGCTGAGAATTCTTGTTGACTTGTTGAATGGCAAAAATGAAGTGCAGGATTCTTGCTGGTTCAGTAGATGAACTACTGTAAAAAAAAATGTTCATCATAGCATCATCTCTAACAACAACAAAATATATTTTCATTTATTCCTCTTTTTCTCCACAAAACCATTTAATATCAAGCCAAAAGTGTCCAAAAGAAGAATAAAATTATAGTTATCCATCACCGTTTAATTGTTATGAGTGTTGAGAACGTGGGATGGAGTTTTAATATTTAAAATATATCATTATTTGTAATGTAATTTGTAATTACATTATTTGTAATTATTTTTAATTTGTGCAATGATCAAGATTCAAAGTCATTCAATCATTAAAATAGAATCATCAGCAAAGAGGACTTATAAATGATCCAGAAAAGCAATTCTAAAAATAAGCCATCCTCTATTCCATACTAGGGTCAGGCATTGAATATCAATGAATGGTGGCTTCCGGTTTGGCTTCCATCGCTGTTAGACAGTCTTTTGAGACCGCCAGCCCCGTCGCCCATAAAGAGCCGCCTTTACAGCTGAAGGCGGCTTGAAAAACTCCGTTTCCTTAAGGAAATGTGAGATAGAGCCGGCGAGGGCAGGTAGAGCCCTTTGTGAAGTCCCCAGAGTTCTTTTTTTACTCTTGGGGAGGAAGCAGGATGAGGCTCCCTATTCAGCTCGCCGCTGCTCCGGGCTTCGGGAGAAATCTGCGCTTTGCAGAGCCAGGCGATGGGACCAAACCAACTAATGAAAACTAACAGATTGTCTGAACAAGCAGGATGAAATCCGGATCTGGGATTCTAAATTTCAAATATTTCTAACAACCCTAAGACTGATTTTAAAATCGAAGAAGAGTGAAAGGGGGGAAAAAGAAAGTTTAAAATGGCGACTGGCTGAGGCTTTAGATGAAAGCTGAAAGCAAAAGTCCTTCCGTTTGAATAGTTTAATACGTTACAAAGTATCTGAAACAATAGCGCTGGTTAGAAGTGAAGAGAAAAATTCTTATTTCATGCTTCTTCCTTCTTAGAGACTTGATATTGATATTGTCTGGAGAGAAGTCTTTTTCTTTAAAAGGAAAAAAAATCTGTTTGTGTGGCAGGATGGCATTAAAACTGACAAAGCCATACAACCAAGCTGTGGGGGGGGGCTCCCTCATTTACAAATCACATGAAGAAGTTTTGAGCTTGCAGATGCAGAAGAATGGCTTTAAAGACCTAAAGGAATTTATTTTGGAGGAGATGTCAAGACATGATGAGATTGTGAACCAGAACCTTGAAAAATTTAGACAGGAAACTAAAGAGTTGGTACAACGAAAGTATGATAACCTGAAACGATATATTGTAACAGCTTTGAAAAGTCTTTCAGAAATAATTATAAAGATGGATAAAGATATTAACCTAGAAATAGAGTCTAAAATGAAGGAAGCTGATTATAAGATTCATAATTTGGATAATAAAATACAAAGAATTGAAAATGACTTGACAATGATTCAAGAAAATAGTTCAGAAGTAGAGTCTAAAATAAAGGAAGCTGATCACAAGACTTACAATGCAGATAATATAAAACAAAGGATTGAAAATGAAGTCACAATGATGCAATTTAGAACCATGGAATTTGCGGTCAGAATTAGGGGAATACAGGAAAATAACAGAGAAGATTTGAGAAAGATGTCTGCTGAAGTTCTGGCTGTGATTTTAAAGGTTAGTCCTGAAGAGGTATCCTGTAAGATTGATAAGGCCTACAGAGCAAATTCTTGGGTGGCAAAGCAAAGGCAGTTGCCTAGAGATATGGTGATTTACTTTACTGATAAAGGAATAAGAAATGATATTGTGCAAAAGTCTTTTAACTCCACTCTAGAAATGAATGGAAGAAAGATTTGGATATATAAAAAGCTGCCGTCCAAGATGTTAAAAGATAGAAAGGATTTTGGATTTTTGGTGACTGAGCTAAAGAAACAAAACATCCCATTTAGGTGGGATGCTCCAGTTGGTATAATATTGAAATATCAAGGAGAAAGATATCAACTAAATACTGTTGAAAAAGCAGAAGAATTTTACTACAAGGTTTTTAAAATGGACCTAACATCTCCACATATGTCATCAGTGTTAGGAACACAGGAGGGGGATAAAGAAAAGCAAAATGAACAAGAGATTGAAACTCAGGCTAAGCAGATGGAGATGGAGGTAATGGAAAATCAAGAAGTTATACAGGCCTTTTTGGATGAGCCGCTTCTGGATTCTCCTCCAGAGGCTATAGCTGGATCACCTATAAATATAAGAGAGGCGGCTTTGGATTTCGATTTGATGTCTTATCAAGTTACAGACCAGCATGTAATTCAATCAGCTGATTTACAAGTCCAAGAAAGACAACCAGGATGGAGATCTAAATCACAACACATTAAGAAAAGAAGAAGTAGGTTCTACAAAACTAAAAAATTTAAAACTAAACAAAAAAACTTTTTTTTTCTTTAGCCAACAGACTAATGCCAGTTACTTAAGAGATGATTAAATATAATAAGCGGGATTTATAGAAGGCTGATACATGAAAATATAGTTGAGGCAAATTGCAGACTTATACTATTTTGAGAAGAATAACAGATCTCTGCAGTGCTGGTGTTTTTGGGATGTGGAAGATGGCCTTTGATTGAGCATATTGGAACTTTCTATTTTGGATTCTTTTGAAAATGGATTACGTATATGTTGAGTTATAAGGCAAGAGAACTATGGAATTGGGGCATGCAGAAGATCTGGTTGTTACCCTAACGTGGTGATTGGAATTAATAATCTAGACAAAAGACATTACAGAAGATACTATATGGAATATAAATATAAAGTCACTTGGGTGGTTTTTTATATACAGAAACATTTATTATTATGGGGGCAGATGGTAATTGAAGATACTGAATATACTGTTGGAAGCAGAACTTGATGTTACCCTAACATGGGCGATGGAATTAATAATCTAGTTGAAAGACATTACAGAAGATACTATATGGATTACAAACTTAAAGTCATTTGAGGATTTTATTTATATATGGAAATATCTTTTACTGGTTATAAAAATAGGGAAATGGGTGGGGCAGAGGAAACTACAAACTTTTCAATCAGCTAGTTGTGATTAACTCAGGACTGTACGAGAGGGGAAAATAATTTGGACTTTGGGGGGCAGGATTGTTTCATCTTTGGAATTGGATCTTGTGAGATTTAAAAAAACAGCAAACCTCATAAAAAGTGAAACAGAGACCATGAACAAGTAAAAAGTAGGTTTATTAAATATATATATATAAAGCTATATATATATATATATATTTCAAGCTTTTGCAAAAGGGTTCTCCCATGAAAGAGAGAGAACGTCTGACCACTTCGATTACATTGTTTAAATACAGTTTTCAATGTTCAGCAATACAATGCAAACGCCCGCATGGTATTGTTTTCAGGTCTTATATAACATTTTGGCTTTCTTCACATGTTCCGCCCTGGAGTTCCCCTCCAAAATTACCTTCCAAAAATACCCTTTACATATGTTTTCATAATTGTTGTTATTGTTCTTATTAGTTGGTCATTTAGTCTCTTCCTCTGTTTCAATAGAGCTTCGGTCAGCCTGACCCAACTTAGAATGTACCAGAACATCTATTTCCTCAAAACAAGCGTCATTGGTCCCTTATCCTTCCCAGGATATCATGCTTACTCATATCCTATTCAAAGGTTATATAAATCAGGTTATATGAAGGTTAAATATGGTATTACTTAGGTTATGATTTTTACAGGAATAATTCATTTTTCTCTCCGATCTCTTAAAATAAGACGTAAGAGAGAATCCATGGAAACCCAAATGATTCAAGAAATTAAACAGGTCCTGCAATATAGGAGCAACTGAAAGAAAAGAAGAAGAGTGTTAGGACTGCAAATGGAAGGAATGCAACTCCTTCACACTGAATAACTTACGAGGGAGCTTGAGTATAAGGAGCTGTGTTGAAAGACAGCATTATATGGGATATTACTGTGGCAATGGTGACTATACTAATGAGGTGGTCTCCTGGCCTGTAATAGCTCCGTAGTTTTCTTCCCTCATGTTCCTCCAAACTCAGCAGGCACTTCATTCTCAGCTTCCCAGAGACTGGCTGGGACATCAGCAGCAGTAAAAGCAGAAGGAGGAGGCCCATAATTCATGGGGCTGAATCAATCCCCTTCCTGTTTCTAAGGAAGGACAAGAGAGTTCAAAGAATTCAAAGCACTGTTACAAGATGAAAATGAGAGTGACTTTCTTGACTGGGAGAGAGATAAAGAGAACTTCACCTAGAAAGGAGAAAAAGGAAAGGTACATTCAAGAAGCACAGTCCCTGAATGTCCCAAAATTTGTGCCACATGGAGTTTGACCTGAGACGTTTATCCTTTTCTCATTCAAGATTCCTTTCAAGTTGCTTCAGTCTGATGTTTACATCAAAGGCAGTCACTGGAGAAATATCAGGAGAGATCTCACAGACCAGGATTTTAATAATTACTGTAAGAAGCAACATCTCCTCTGGGGATCCTGAACTACCTCTGGGCCTCCACGTGCAGAGGAGAAACTGGAGAAAAGTATAGTAAAAAAATCATAGATATATCCCTAGAGGGCACTGGCCTGAATCACATTTTGGAAGTGATTTTAAAATTGCTCCTGTGATAGTGAAATTTCATTTGCCTTAGAAATATCAACTTTGGAATGATCTTTGAGACAAAGGGTCTGGAAATATATAATTGACCAACTGTATTATTGGGTAAATATGGAATTTGTTATGGGGATAGACTTTTTTTCTTTATACTTGCCCTTCAGTATTCATGTAAGACACCGAGAACCAGGGGTGAAATGCTCCTGGTTCAGACCGGATCACACAATCCAGTAGCAATGTTGGCGGGTGGTTCTGAGAACCAGTAGCAAAAGCTGCGCAATCATCAGAGGCTTTTTTTTAATTTTTAAAAGCATTTTTTTCTACAACCTCTTCGGCTGAAAAAATGTTTTTAAATGTTTTTTAAAAAAGGCTCTGATGATTGCATGGCTCAGCTGGGATCGTCAGAGGCTTTTAAAAGAAAAAAAGCCTCTGATGATCAGGCAACTCAGCTGGGATCATTAAGAGGCTTTTAAAAGCATTTTTTTACAACCCTGAAGAGGTCGTAGAAAAAAATGTTTTTAAAACAAAAAAAAAAAGCCTCTGACAATCAGGAAATTAAGCTGGGATCTTCAGAGGCTTTTAAAAGAAAAAAAAACCTCTTTGCCGAAAAAAATGCTTTTAAAAGCCTCTGATATTCCCAGCTGAGTTGCCTGATCATCAGAGGCTTTTAAAAGCATTTTTTACAATATCATCGGCCAAAGAGGTTGTAGAAAAAATGGTTTTAAAAGTAAAAAAAATAAATTGACCATGCCCACTCAGTCACATTAACCCCACCAAGCCACGCCCACAGAACCGGTAGCAACAAATTTCACTACTGCCAAGAAACTTTATCCTTTGAAGTGTCTTTGTTTACTAAACAAACAGCAGGCAGTATGATGTCCCTCTTGGACCACTCCCCAGATTCTTCCTCAGAGGTCAGCTCCAGGGAGGATGAGCTCATTCCTGTCCAGTCAGGAACTGGGTTACGTAATGACTCTGGACACCTGGCCAAAAGAGTTTTAGACTTTCCCCAGTTTCAGTTGGGAAACGACTCTAAAACGTTTCCAAAAACGACTCTGAAATCATCTCTTTGCTGCATATTACAAAAGATTACAAAAAATAAAAATTTCACAAAGTGGAAAAGATGTGATATTCTTTCTTTTTAAATGGACTGAAAAAATTCCCACCCACTGACTGGTAAACTTGTTTCAAACATATGTCTGTTTATTTATTCAGTCAATCAGTCCTATACGATAATAAAATCTCATTTCTTATCACGTCCTTCCCTAGTTTCATGACAATTTAAATGATTAATTCAAACAGGTAGTGACCAAGGCATGATGAAGGCTCCGAGTACAGGAAAGGGCACAGTTGGTGCACAAGAATCTGATTGAAGACTTCTCTAGTCATGGACGCCAATTGCACAACGAACTGTAGCCATGAATCTAGGGGGACCCACAATGCATTCATCACCTCCATCCACGGGAATACCACCATATCCAGAGAATCCGTTACGTTCCCCCCAGCAACACGTGGGGGTCGAAGCGCTTCTGATTGGTTGAACCACCAGCACACAGTCAATGGGAAATGGATGCTCTCTGATTGGCCCGCTATTTGACAGCTCAGCTATATAAGAGCTGTCAAAGGAAAAGAAGCCAGCTCGCTCACACATTGTTAGCACAGAGTCCACCATTAGCTTATTACTGTTAGCAATAAAGTTCTGTTAAACTGTTAACCTGTCTTTCCTCCATCCTTGCCTGCCCAGTTCTATAAACATTGGCGATGAAGGTGGGATACAGGAGGAGGCAACAAGTATAAGCAAAGTCACTAACAAAAGAGCGGTCACTAAGAGCTGACTGAGGCAACGAGACATTGCACAATGAAATACCTGGGCACTCCCTCAGAGAGGAGATGGCAACCGTGTCTACTTTCACGCAGTTTAACCAGCGAACGAAAACTTGGGACTCCTTTTTGGATCATATTAATTGTTTTATGGCAGCCAACGATTAGAAGGGGCTACCGGGGGAACATAAGCAAGCTGTTTTCCTCAGTATTTGTGGCCACGATATGTTTGAAACAGCTAGGGCTCTTTTAGCACCTCAAAAGGTCATAGATGTTTTGTGGGAAATTTTGCTAGCAAAGTTGAGGGGGCATTATGCTCCTATGCCCCCAAGAATAGCTAGGCGCCATGCTTTTAGACAAATATGCAGCATTAGAATAACTTTATTGTCACTTTGAACGTCCACTAATCGGCATACTGCTGGCTCTTTCTAAAATCTACAATGATCTCCTTTGTTTTTATTAACATTTTGAATCAGGTTATTTTTATTGCACCAGTCCACTACAGCCTTCACCTCTTTCCTATAAGCATCTTCATTGTCGTCCCAGATAAGACCCACCACTGCCGTGTCATCCTCATACTTCCCAATATGCTTTGCAGGAAATTTGACACAGCAGTCGTGGGTTATCAAGCTGAACAGTAGTGGACTCAAAACACAAATCTGCAGGGAACCTGGACTCAAGAAGATGGAGTTGGAAACTTTTCTTCCAACTCGCACCCACTGGGGCCTATCAATAAGAAAATTCAATATCCAATTACACAAAGGTGTGTTAAATCCTAATAGGCCCGTTTTGTTCACCAACTGCTGAGGAATCACTGTGATGAATGACAAACTAAAATCAATGAAGAGGCATTCTCACATGAGTATTCTTCTCCTCCAGGTGTGCCAAGCTAAGATGAAACATGCAGGAAAGTGCATCATCTATAGAGCGCTTTGTTAATAGACAAACTGTAATGAGTCAAATATAGGGGAAAGGCATGAGACCATCTAGTCCTTTACCAATCTAGTAATTTCTTCTCTGGGGTTCCTGAGTTTTTTAGGGCCCTATGTGCAGAGGTCTATGGAGGTTCTCATTCATCCAGGTCATGGTTGCCCCAAAGGTGCTTTTATTTCAAAGGCATCTGGACTTTCTAATTTTTCTTTAAGACATTTCGCTTCGCATCCAAGAAGCTTCATCAGAGGCAGAGTAAGTTTTGGGGGGATGTGGAGTCATTACTGCATTTATTTATGAACTAATTGCCTCGTGAACCTCACTAGCTCTTGATGTCCTGTACCCAATCACACACTTGCTGTTGTCCAGGCCTAATCATTTCACTTGCTTCTGTTCTCAATCCCTTGTATGCATGAATTTACATAATATAAAAAGGAGGGAATCCTCCCTTCTTTAGGCCCATCCTTTTGCCCTGAATATCAATAAGAAAAAAATGTGCTTCAACAGAAAGGTCTCCTGGTCTCTGGTTCAAATGTATCTTTAGAAAATCCACACACACACAACCATAGTATCCATGCATACCCACACGCTTTCCCATACACTGGACAGCAAAAGGAAAGGGGGAAAACACATCTATTATGACTGGGAGTCCATTTCTACCGCATAAAGAAATGACTCATTTTTTAAAATTTAATTGAAAAAACATTAAAGTATCAAACACCATTTAGTACATTTATTAACTGAGATTTCTGGGAAACACATGAGTGGTGCGGTGGCCTGGAGGTGGAGCTCTCGCCTCACAATCAAGAGGCTATGAGTTCGATCCTAGATAGAGGCAGATGTTTCTCTCTCTGGGCACAACGAGAATAGATCGGCTGAACAAATCTCCGAATTGGTGTCTGGAAGGGCATCCGGCCAGTAAACACTCTGCTAGCTCCATTCACTTGTCCAGACTCCACCACGTGAGGGATTATGGGGTCTTTAAATGAAGAGGATGATGGTTTCTGGGAAACACATACACAGAACTCAATATTCTGTTTTATTTTGACATCATACATTCTTTTGTATTCAGATCTGGTCTTAGGAAAATAATGTAACATTTGGGGAGAAAAATTAATAGCAACAGGCTGGCACTGGAAGCCAACATGGAGAAGACTTGCACAGCAACCATATACTTCCCCTTGGTACTCAGGTAGGTGGGTACAAAGGATATCCAGACACTGCAGAAGACCATCATGCTGAAGGTGATCAGTTTAGCTTCATTGAAGGCCCCCGGGAGATTCCTGGCCAGGAAGGCCATTGTGAAGCAGATGACAGCCAGGAAACCCATGTAGACAAGAGCAAGGTAGAACATGGCAACAGAGCCTTCATTACATTGCAGGATGACCTGAGAAGACTCTGAGAACATGTCCGACACTGGGAATGGGGGAGAGGTGCCCAACCAGATGCTACAGATGACAACTTGGACCCCAGAGCAAGAAAGTATGATAGAGTTGGCCAAGCTCTTCCCCAACCATCTTTGCACTTTACTCCCTGGTTTTGTGGCCAAGAAGGCTAACACCACCATGACAGTTTTGGCCAAGACAGTAGAAATGGCAACTGTAAAAATGTTGCTGAATGCTGTTTGCTGGACAAGGCAAGTGGTTACTCTTGGCTGGCCAATGAATAAGAATGAGGTCAAGAATGAAAACAGGAGGGAGATGAGGAGGATGCAGGAGAGATCACGATTGCTGGCTTTGACCATGGGAGTTGCTTGAAATTTAATGAATACTCCGAAGATGAAACCTGTTGCCAAAACCAGGAACAAGGCAAGGGAAGCTAGGATGATCCCCAACATTTCTTGGTAGGATAGGAACGTTTCAATCTTAGGTATACATCCATCTCGGTTGATGCTTGGATGCTGACCCACTGGACATGTTGTGCATTTTTCAGCATCTGAAAAGAGCAAGATTAACATCTACCATAAAGCAGATTCTTCCATCACATGCAGAGTTGGAAGAAAACTAAGGATAATGTCGAAGAATGTGTGTGTCAGTCCTGGAGCGATTTTCCCCCTCCACCTTCAGGACTGCCACAACGGAGATGAGTCGAGCTGTGGGAATGAGAGAGGGGTGGTAGAGATAGCTGGGGGATTGTAGCCAAATTAAATTCTTTCCTCTGATCACCAAGGACTTCCCCACCAGGTGCAAGGAGGTGGGATCTGAGACCAAGGGACCCTTGGACTGTGACCTGATTGGACCATGTGATGGACTGCATGGGAGGGGGGAAAATTTACTTTTAACTAGGGGGAAACTCAAGGGGGATTTAGCGTCAGGTTTCCCCAGATGTGCCAATATGACATGCCTAATAAATCTACACTTTGAGGAATATTCCTGCCTGGGAGTTTTGATTCCATTGAGTGTGTTAGTTGGAACCGTGACAGTGCATGGAGAAAGGAAGTATGCAGCAATAGTTAGCAAGTTTAAGCAATCTATTGCAGAGGAGAGGAGAGGAGAGGAGAGGAGAGGAGAGGAGAGGAGAGGAGAGGAGAGGAGAGGAGAGGAGAATAAAGCAGAACATAAAAATTTCTCCATTTATGCAGAGACACCAAGAAAAAATGCTAGAGGTTCACCAATAAATAAGATGAAGAAGGAGAAATGCCATTTCTCTTCTAATTCCAATTCTTGATTGATCTGCTGTTTTTGATATCCTGCTCCCTATTTAAATTACCAGACTATTTCTTTTAACTCCCTATAAATTGTACATATTAAAAGAAATTATTTTTTTAAAGTCAACTTTAAAAATGCCTTTCAAAACTTGCTTTAATGAGCCAGTCAGAGGGCGTGGTCTTCCCAAAAGTGTGCCTCTTTTTCCTGCTATCACTCACCTTCCATGGTGGAGATGGTTCCTTCTGGACAAGGGAGACAATGGTAGCAACAGATGGGTTTCCCTTCCAAAACCACCTTCATGAATCCAGGATGACAGCTTTCCACACACCTGGAAGTCGGTAGGGTCTGAGGAATGAAAGGAAGGACATCCAGAAAAATCAACATGTAGACCAACTGAATATCTCATAAACATGATATTTGGAGTGTTGAGACCTGATCAGCTGACATGAAAACTCAAAAGCAACAAAAGAAAATACGCACATTCCCCAAAATTGTAATCCTGTTTTTGCCACATTTAGTAGAATAAAATAAATATTAATCCCAGAGTGTCAACATTTCTACCTGTCCAATGTTCCTCTGGTCAATGGTAACTTTAAAATCCTGTGTTGTCTGTTTTTCTAGACTTCCAGTTTTCATTCTTTTAACAGATTTGTTTGGAAAAACAATCCAGTTCAAAATGTCCAGGTAAGCTGTCAGATCTCCTTTCTCATCCAAATATATCCCAGCTATGGAATTATTGTGAAACTGAGGGCTTTGAAGAAAAGGGTGAAGCTGGAAAGGAAAGGGAAAGAAAAGTTTAGAAAGGACATCGGAAATGTTTGTTTGTTTGTTTGTTTGTTTGTATCCCACTTTTATTACATTTACAGATAATTCAAGGTGGCAAATGTATGTAACACACCTTCCTCCTCCTACTTTTCCCACAACAACATCCCTGTGAGGTGAGTTGGGCTGAGAGAGAGTGACTGACCCTAGGACAGCAAGCCAGCTTTCGTAGCTAAGCTGGGACTGGAACCTTTTGGTCTATGTTGGGGAGTATCGGAACATTTCTCTCTCTCTCTTTCATAAACCAGATTTTATTTTCAGTTTCAAACTTGGTTAGGAGAGTATCAATAAACATAAGAATAATAACAGTTGCTTTTATCATCAGATACTAAGCATCTGGGATGCAGATAATTAATAATCTGAACTGGTCTCTCCACACGTCATCCTTAGTGAATTATGCAAACCAGCATCTGCATTTCCAGTGTTGGATGTGGGGAGCACAACTTTCTCCCTCTGTTCTGACCACTGTTTACAGAGGAATGATTGAGAGCGCTTTAACAAACTGCAACACTGTTTGGTTTGGTAGCAGCAATGCCTCGGATAGAAAGCCCATACAGAGAGTGGTAAGAACAGCCAAGAAGATTATAGGAAGCTTGCTCCCTGTTCCTCAGGATACTACTTATAAGCGCTATTTGCTTAGAGCTCAAAACATTGTTAGAGACCCCACACACCCATTTTATGGTCTGTTTCTGTTGCTTCCCTCTGGGAGGAGGTTTCAAAGTATTTCTAGCAGGACTACCAGATTCTGTAACAGCTTTGTTCCCAATGCATACTATCATACTACTATAATAGTACTATACATACTATTATACATAGTATACATCATACTATGTATTTTCATACATAGATGCATACATATTATGTATTTTCATCCAATATTTTTTTTCCTTTTGGAGCATAACCACCTTGTGTGAAAGAAGGTACCTTGCTTTTGTCCACATTTCCAACAATTGGGGTTTATATTTTATATTTAACAGCTGATAAATTGTGCAAAGTATATAGGAATTTCAAATGTATGAATAAAACAGAGTTGGAAGTGACTGTAGAGGTATTCTAGTTGAACTCTCTGCTCAAGCAAGAAACCCTATACCGTTTCAGACAAATGGCTGTCCAACCTCTTCTTGAAAATCTCCAGCAATGGAGCATCTACAACGTCTAGAAGCAAATCGTTCCACTGATTAGTTGGTTTCAGGAAATTTCTCTTTAGTTCTAGGTTGCTTCTCTCCTTGATAAGTTTCCATCCATTGCTTCTTCTCCTGCCTTCAGGTGATTTGGAAAATAATGTAGGTTTGAAATACAATTGTAAGGGAGAACGTTTTTATCTTCTTTGATGGACTTGTGATAAAACGGCCAGATTCAAATTTTAATACAGAAGATTGTAACATGAATATAAAACTGAAACCAAGACTTTTCTTTAAGGACTTCTGGACAAGGAAATTGAAAAAAAACCAAAAAACCTTGGAACTTTGTTATTGTATATGTTGACGGCAGTAAGAATTCTTTATGCACAAAAATGGAAATATATATTAATCATCCCAATGGAAGAACAGATGGAAAAACAGATGGATTTGTTGGGTCAAATTAACTGTTTTCATTAAAAAAATCTAGTTTTGTTTATACTTTTTGGGTTGCAGTTGGGTTGGATCTGAGTTTCAGGACAATTTAATTTTTCAGAATTAAATAGAAATACCTGCCAAGCCGTCAGTCTTGGAGCTTCTACCTTTATGCCTCGGTGCCTCACCGATCTCTTGAATGTGGAGATATGAGCTGAATTTAAGGCCCTGCCCACAGCCCAGATGGTGCTGTAAGTGAGATAACTGTCCATAGCCAGGATCCGATCCATCTCCTTGTCCCTCAGAGCCACCAGTTCTTCTTTCTGTCTGCACCGCCTCCAGACTTGCACCGAAAAGTCATCCTTACTGGAGGAACATGTAAAGGTTTTCTTTGAAAAGTTTAATACTGAGTCAACAAAGAGACTAAAAGCATCATAATTCGCCCATTTCGTTTTCTGTATTAGGAAGGAAAAGAGCCCACCAATGTATTTAAAGGAAGCTTTAGTAAACATCAACTCGAGACTCAGGTCCCAGTGTGCTGTGGTGATCCAGACTTTCCCTACAATAGGTCCCTGAAAATGTTGAAGTATGGATTGTAGAATCAACATTCCAAAATGGAAGGAAATTATCTCTGAACCATATACGGCGACATTGACTTCTCTCCACTTGTAATATTTGCTAAGCGTTAAAACTAGCCGATACAGATTTAGCGGAAAGCTTTGATAGATAACTGCACAAATGCCATTCCTTAACATCAAAGAAGACATTGTCCTCATGAACCTCTCCCCCTGGTCAGTTTCTGGAGCAACGAGACCAACCATGGTCCACCTGAAATAGAGGAGAAGATGGACCATCCCTGAGTACTGGACTCCTTCCGCAGGGAGCATCGGGTAGAAGAAAGGAAACTGAGTTTTATCCCTCAGAATCTGGGAAGCCAAACTGTAACTGATCTGAAAAGGATTAACAGAATGTCAAATTAAAAGTTGGAAAAAATTGGAAGGGACCTTGGAGTCTTCTAGTGCAACCCCCTACTCAGGTAGGAAACTAAATGGTTGTCCAATCTCTTCTTAAAAACTTACAGTGTTGGAGCATTCACAGAGCATTCTTGAGGCAAGGAGACGGGGTTTGATTCAAAATTGCACATAAACAAAGAAGAGGGGGTCAACTTATCTACCGAAGCACCAGAAGGCAAGACAAGAAACAATGCATGGAAACTAATCAAGGAGAGAAGCAACTTGGAGGAACTTCTAACAGTTCCTCCAAGAAAGACATACCTGAGGTATTTTGTAGGTGCCCAACAAGGTTGAAATTTGGATGGAGATGCCAGTCTCGGCCCCTTCCAGAACAGCCACCGTGTTTCTCTGCCGTCCACATCTGTAGTTGGGAACATTGGCCTCCCCGTCCGAAAGCAGATCCAACAATGGATCTGAAGTCATTTCTACCTTGAAGAAAACTTGATAAATATTGTAACCCAGAGTGATATTAGGCAAGAAGTGGACATTCTTGTTGATCTCCTCAGTGGCAAAAAGGAAGGGCAGAAATTTCCAATAATGACTGGATGATGGGCTGCAGATGCAAAAAAAAAAAAAAAGATGAAAATAACATACAACTTTCTTTCCTAATAGTACTGTACTTTACATCCACTCGTTACAATTATTCCTCCAAACAATTTGCAAACTTTGAAACTGTTACACTGTGGGAGTGGGGTGGGTGGGAATAATTGTTAGATCCCTGGCATGAACTCTTGAATGAGAATCAGAGATATTTGTAAACTCTATGAAGTTTGGCTATGTTCTTAATTGCGATGCTTTGAAACTAGGAGTACATTTTTGTGTGGATAAATAAGAATGGCGCTATCGCATATCTGATGCAAAGAGAAAATACAGCAGCCTCTGTGGTTGGATCAGGCCTCCTCGGAGTCCAGCTCAGCTGAGGGTTGAGGTGGAAGGGAGATGCCCTTTTGTTCCTCTCTGTCTACACTCTAGCTCTGCTCATAGGACAGAAAGGAAATGGAATGGGGCAAACATTGTGATTGGGTTCTAAAATTTTACTTCTCACAACGAACTTCGTCATTTGCAGTGTACAACAGAAGACAGAATCAGAAAGTAACTAAGCAAAAGGAGCAGAGAAAGGAGAGAAAGCACCTGGTGTTTTTGGAGAACTGGAACTGTAGACATTCATTGGAAATGGAGTGGCTCTAATGCAGCACAGGACTTACTCAAGGAACTTGATTGAAGGACTTTGCTCAAAGCTTAATGGTTCAAACCTAGTGTCCCTTGCAGAGATTATACCACTAATGAAATAATCTCCTGACTTGTAGTGATTGTCTGGATCCACTTCGCCCTGCTCCAGAGTCAGGAGGCATTTGGCTTTGCGTATCTCACAGGCTCCCCTTGGCCACAGAAGCAGGAGAAGTTGAGGCAGTAGCAACATGATTTGAGCCTTCTCAGTGGCACCTGGTTTTTAACAATGGATGAGATGAAGAAGTGGAAGAAACCAAAACCCTTTCCAGGAAAGTAGCTTCAGATCCAGTCAGAGCCCATCCAAGAGACATAAACACAGCACCTGCCTGTCCTGAAATCCAGCTCCAGATTCTCTTTCCATCTCCAGAGTCATTTATACATCTAGTATTGATAATATAGACCCCACCAGACTTTGCTTTGAAACTGGTATTGATATCAAACCAATTTCCGACATGTTTGCGTAAAATGTTCTGAAAGTTTGCAGAAAGGTCTCTAGGGTCCTAACATAAAAACAACAAAATCACTATAATTTGGACAATTGCAAGGAAGAGAAGCATTTGAGGCCTGAATGAGTCAACAGGAGGTGCTCAAAGGGAGAACTCAAAGTTGTGGCTCCAAACTTTGAAGATGGGACAATGTGGGAAACTGGAGAATTTTGCCCCAAATTTATATATATACATATGTGTGTATGTATGTATGTATGTATGTGTGTGTGTGTGTGTGTGTGTGTATGTATATATGTGTGTGTATGTGTGTGTGTGTATATATATATATTTGTTTGTTTTTGTAGATTTTCACGGGTAGAGGTATGCAAGTTTTGGTGTATTCGGGACTTTTCCCTTGTAAGATTGAGACTATCTTGGTGATGTTTCGATGAGGTCCCACTCGTCATCTTCAGGCTGGTGTCTTCGGCTTCGTGCTTGTGCGAGGAAAGCATGATCGGAGCTGCCGTCTCTCTATAAATACTGGTGGGGAGGTGTGGGGTGCTGGCTTTGTTGCTGTGAGTGGGTTGGTTGCCTGTGTTGTTACATCTTGATTATAAAATTTAATATTTTATGAATGTTTATAATAATTGATATATACTTTAAAAATATATCCATCTAAGCAAATGAAAGAGAAAAAGGGTATGATTATTGGTTAAGATTTAAGATTTAAGTAATGGGTTTTTGAGGATAATGGCATAGTTAAATAATAGATTTGAGGGAAATAACTGAGTAAAATATTAAATTGTATTAATTGAAAAATAAGATTTGTTAGGGATTTGTATGAATTTGTGACCGGATCAAGAGCTTTGTTTTGAAAAGATGTGTTTTATTTTTATGTTTTAAAATAATAAAAAACTTTATATATATATTAAAAAAAGACAGATTTTTCCATTACCAAAGATTCTTTGTAATAAATATCCGTCAGGAAACATATACGACTCTGGAAACGCGAGGGGTAACTTCTGAGGTAACACTTTATTCAATTCCTAACAGAAGCTTAACTACGTTTCTTGTGAGCAGAACAGACAGAATGGAGAATGATCGCTGACAGCTCTTTTATACCGGCTGTCAGTTCAACCAACCAATCAGGAAGCTTTAACCAAACCAAACATTCCAACAGGGGTCTTGAGCGGGGAACCTGCTCAGTACATAACACCCCTTCACCCCAGGAAGGCGCATGCGTAGTCTTGCAGGCGTTTTGGCCGCCGGCGTAGATGGCCAGAGCGTCGGGGCCCTTCTGAATCTGACCGTTCGTCTGCACCACCTACATTCCCAGGTCGCCGGGTTGGACTGTCGGCCCCGGTGGAAGCTATGGGCCCTATTTGCTCCTCCCTTATGGTGGTTTGCGCATCTAAACCTGCTGATTCGGCCCCAGGAACTGTTGTATCATCAGTGTCGTTCATCAGTACTGTAACCCTATCTTGAGTATGCACATGTGTCTGGTTTGGGCTCCGTTGTTCCATAGCCTCATTAATTAGGCCTTCTGGGTTTGCAGTTGTGACAACCTCTTCCCCCCCCGAACTCGAGTGTCACCTGGGGCCCTTCTGCTACGTATTTGGTCTTGGTGTCTTCTCCAGACCCTTCCGTCTCCCAAAACAAGCTTGTACGAGCACGGGCCTGTCTCAGCTAATATGGAGCCTGGTAACCAGTTTCGGGCATAAACCAAGTCCCCTGGACGGAACCCCCAGTGGTTACTAACGGAGTCTAGCGGTTTGCTAGGGGTGTAACTAGGGTGTAGCCTATCAAGCACAGTTCGTAGCCGGCGGCCCATAAGGAGTTCCGCCGGACTCCGGTTGGTAAGGGGGCAGGGGGTAGAATGCTGGATAAGTAAATATTCAGAAATCCGAGTGGCCCAACTCTTAGTGCCCATGCGTCCCAACGCCTCCTTAGTGGACTGCACAGCCCGTTCAGCCAAACCATTACTGGATGGGTGGTATGGCGAAATAAGGCAGTGCCGGATTCCTAACCCTGCTAAAAATATTTCAAAAGCGGATGCTGTTAGCTGGGGGCCATTGTCCGACACCAGCTCGTCAGGGAGGCAATGAGTGGCAAATAGGGAGCGTAAAACCCGTATTAAAGTCTCAGTGGAGGTTGACGGCATAGGAACTACTTCGACCCATTTAGAGAAAGCGTCTACAAGGATCAACAACATCTGACCCTGGAGGGGACCCGCAAAATCGATATGCACACAGGACCACGGCCCTCGGGGTTCTTCCCACACCCTGGGTGGTCCTTTAGGTGGCATTGGCCGTGATTCTTGGCACTGAGAGCAGGTAGATACCCAGGAGTTTATGGAGTCGTCCAATTTAGACCACCAGAGATATGCACGCGCCAAGGCCTTCATCCGCACAATACCCGGGTGGCCAGCATGCAACGTGGTAAGGATGGATTTTCGTAGAGGGGCGGGAACTACTACTCGATGGCCCCACAGGAGACAACCCCCTTGTACCGCTAATTCAGACTTGCGGAGAGCATATGGCTTCCACTTGGGGTCTACTTCCCCCAGGGGCCACCCACGGAGGACCCATCCCAGGACTGTAGCAATCTCGGGGTCACGACAGGAGACCCGAGCAATATCAGCCGCGGTAACAGGTAGAGGGGATTCGTCAATAAGGAGGACCTCAGAGACAGGAGCAGGGTCGCATAGAAACGTTTTCAAGGGGCAACGGCTTAAAGCATCAGCATGGGCTAGATGCTTGCCAGGGACGTAGGTCAGGGAATAATTATATGCAGAAAGGAAGACAGACCAACGAGTAAGCCAGGGTGACAAAATGTGAGGTGATGGACGGTCCCCAGATAAGATACCTAATAGTGGCTTATGGTCCATTACTAAAGTAAAATGTCGACCATACAGATAGTCATGAAACCTTTTAACACCAGCTACCAAAGCCAAAGCTTCCTTGTCCAACTGAGAGTAATTCCTCTCAGCAGGGGCAAGCGTGCGGGAAAAGAAAGCCACAGGGGCCTCCCTGCCATTAGGAAGAACGTGACTAAGTACAGCACCCACCCCATAAGGCGAGGCGTCACACGCCAGAACCAACGGTAGAGCCTTGGAATATTGCATAAGAACAGAGTTGGACACGAGCAAACGTTTGACAGCGGCGAAAGCGGATGCTGCTTTCGCATCCCAGGACCAGGTGGACCCTCGGTCAAGGAGTCGATGGAGAGGCTCCGCGACCGACGCCTTGTGTGGTAAAAAAATGGCGTAGAAATTCAGCAGCCCAAGAAAAGCTTGTAGCTCAGACTTGGAGGTTGGGGGCGGCGCATCCAAAATTGCCTTCGTCTTCGCGGGGGTTGGGTGTATGCCTTGGTCGTTAATCAGGAAACCTAGGAATTCCACCTCAGGAACAGCCACCAGGCATTTGTCTTTCTTGACTGTGAGGCCAGCATTGTGAAATGTAGTGAGGACGCGGCGTAATCGTGGAATCGAGTTGGCCGAAATTAGGACGTCATCAAATACGGAGCAACCCCGGGGATGTCATGGAGTAAACGTTCCATTAGGCTTTGAAAGATTCCCGGGGCCACAGAGACTCCAAACTGTAAACGGTGGCAACGGAAAGCCCCACAATGAGTAACAAATGTCTGTGCTTCGGCCGTCAGGTCATCCACAGGCAATTGTTGGTATGCTTGGGAGAGATCAAGTTTGGCAAAGACTGAATCCCATCCTAAAGAATGTAGTAAGTGTTGAACAACTGGAACGGGGTAAGCATGTTCCTGGAGGGCGTGATTTATGGTTGCACGATAGTCGGCGCAGATGCGAATCGCTCCATTTGCTTTGATCGCAATAACTGTGGGGGTCTCCCAACGTGCGTGATCCACTGGTTCTAAGATACCTTGTTGGATGAGCTTATCTAACTCAGCGTCGACTCGGGGTCGTAAGGCAAAAGGAACCCTGTGCGGCTTGAGGCGCCTAGGTGGAATAGCAGGGTTAAGGCTGAAAGAAACTGGTGTTCCAGTGTATTTTCCCAACTTGTCAGTGAAAACGGAGGGAAATTCCTTAATTAAAGCATCCAGTTCCGAGGAGTGGATAGAATGGATGCCATGAATTGTAAGTCCCAGGGCTGCAAACCAATTCAGGCCAAGTAAACTCGGGAGGGGTCCATCTACGATTAAAAGAGATAGCCGACCCTTGAAATCTCTGAAGTTCACATTAAATGTCCCTGTTCCAAGCACCGGTATTAGAGCGCCCTGATAATCTTTTAGAAGGAGGGAGCAAGGTTCTAATTGCCTCTTTGACAGCTTTGGTGCGAGCCGTTTAATGGTGCTCCATGAAACTATAGAAGTGGCTGAGCCCATGTCCACTTCCATCTGACACGGGCTGCCTTCAATGTAGATAGTTAATATGATTTTCTGAGTTCCCGCGTCTGTGGGCGGCGTCACTCGATTGACAGCTGAGAATCCCCTCCGTGGCCGCGCATGCATAGTTGGCGCCCCGGGCCGCCGTTGTGTGTTTCCCTCAGTGGCGGACTTATAGTACTTGGACAGCGGCTGCGCAGAACGGCACACTCTTGCGATGTGTCCTCGGCGCCCGCAGTGTCTGCAGACGGCCTCTTTGAATTTACAAGTTGCTCGTGTATGGTTGCCCCCACAACTAAAACATTCTACGTAGCTGTTAGGCATATTTCTAGGGCCTGTGGCTCTACCCTTATTCTCCTGGATACGGCAAATCTCAACCTCCTCTTCTTCCGGGTCGGAATATGGCTCAGCTGTGATCTCGTTAGCGGAGCTCGGTTCTTTTTCGGCCTGGGAAGTGTTCTGGCCATGGGGTAAATCGGCGATAGATAACGCGGCTAGTTCGGCAGCGCATGCCTCATCCAGCGCTGCCTGAAATGTTAACTCGTGGTTGGCAATCATCCGCTGTTTAAGATTCTGATCGCGTACCCCGCTTACTAAACGATCAAGCAAATAGTCCTCAAGGTTTACAAATTCACAGTGACGGGCAACCCTACGAAGCGCTGCCACATACTGATTGATTGACACTCCCGGGGCTTGATCGCAGTGATAAAAGTGTTGGCGCCGGGCTATTCGAGAGGGTGCCGGCGCGTAATGTCGCTTCACTTTGCCCATAAAGTCCTCCCACGACCCGGAGTGTATGGATTGTGGTGCCATCAGGGTCATGGCCGTGTCGAACATTTCGGGGCCACAAAAACTCAGGAAGTAAGCCCTTTTCCTCTCAGGTGATAAATTTGTGTAATCGTTAGCTATCAGAAAACATTCAAAACGGGCCACAAAAGCATCCCAAGTCTCCTTTTCTTGATTAAACGGAGGGAAATTTTGCGATGCTGCCATGGTGTCTTGTTTCACTTTTACCTTTGCCTCAGTATCGGGGTGCCTTTCTTACAGGGCCGACGATCCCATCCTTGTCGCCAGTAATAAATATCCGTCAGGAAACATATACGACTCTGGAAACGCGAGGGGTAACTTCTGAGGTAATACTTTATTCAATTCCTAACAGAGGCTTAACAACGTTTCTTGCGAGCAGAACAGACAGAATGGAGAATGATCGCTGACAGCTCTTTTATACCGGCTGTCAGTTCAACCAACCAGTCAGGAAGCTTTAACCAAACCAAACATTCCAACAGGGGTCTTGAGCGAGGAACCTGCTCAGTACATAACACTTTGTAATTAACTTCATAGTCTTTAAATCAGCAGTCACCAACTGGTGGTCCGTGGAGCACTGGTGGTCTATGAGAAAATTTTGGTGCTCCGCAGAAAAATTATTTGCGGTTGTTATATTGCACTAAATCAGGGGGCCTCAAACTATGGGCCCTGGGCCGGATACATGCAATGAATGCATGTGTTGCTGCAGAGAGTCTCCCCCTTCAGGGTCCACTTGTGTGGGGCAGAGGGGGGCAGAAATTCTGACTTGGGGTCTGCTTCAGTCTCCTGGTGCAGGGCTTTGGGTGAAGGCTGGAGGGAAGTGCCACTGGTGGTAAAGAGCCGGAGGGCCTTGTTCCAGTGGGAGTGGATCATGGCCTGGAACTGGCTGACCATGTCAACCTGCTGAGCCTCCAGGTCCCAGTACCTGGCCTTGCACTCCCACAGGTCTTCCCTCTGCTAGGAAAGCCTATGCTGGTAGTCCTCAGTGAGGTGCTTCTGCTGATCCTCCTTCTTGGCCAGATCCAATTTGAACTGAGCCAGCCATTTTGCCAACTCTTTCTTATGGTGGCTGCTTAGCTCCAACAACTGCTTCCTGTTAGGGCCCTAAGGAGCCCAGGGAGGCAGGTGAGGAGTGACTGGGAGGGGAGGGTAATAGAGGCCGGGTAGGCACCCTCAATGTGAGTGACATCAAATTGGCCATTCCCACCGAGTCACATGACCAGCTAGCCATGCCCATCCAGCCAGTCATTAGGCAGATCATATTAGTGGTCCGCAGGATTTAAAATTATGAATTTAGTGGTCCCTGAGGTCTGAAAGTTTGGTGACCCCCGCTTTAAATCACTTTCACAAAGCATTTATAAAGTTTTCCAGCCACAACTCTAAAATCACATCTTTGCTGTATATTACAAAAGATTGCAAAAAAATAAAGTTTTTACAATGTTGGAAAGATGTGATGTTCTTTCTTTTTAAATGGACTGAAGAGGATCCCACCCACTGACTGGTAAACTTCTTTCAAATGTTTGTTTGTTTGTTCGTTCGTTCATTCATTCATCCATCCATTCATTCATTCATTCATTCAGCTTATTTGCCACCCATCTTGTTTTGAAACAACTCTGGAAAACTTATATCATTAAAATCCTAAAAGAGAAATATTTCTAAAATAATTAAAATGGAAACTACAATCAAAATAGAATTATAATTAAACAATAGGGAGGGAAGGAGCTGGATATGTGGGGGGTGGGATTGCCTCTTAGTTCATCAACCATCCCCATTGTGATGCTCCATCATTGGGATCTGAAGCTATCTACAGAATCAGGTCTTAAAGCTTAAGGAACAAAAGATGGTATTTTATTTGATGCCCATAATATCCAAAATTTGAGGTAAAGTTCTGTCCCCAGTGAAATGGAAGTTCCACTCCTTGCAACAAAGGCCTTTTTACGAACATTTTATTTTGTTTTCTTTTGTTCAATTTCACCATCATTTGAGACTACAGTTGAAGTGGAGATTTGTAGTAAGGTGATGTCCCAAAGGTGCTTTTTTCAAGAGGTATCTGGACTGTTTTGTTTTTGTTTGAAGACATTTCACTTCTCATCCAAGAAGCTTCTTCAGCTCTGACTGGATGGTGGGGAATGGAAGGATTTATCCTCCTTGCAGACATCTTGGAGGTTGATCTGTGTCATCGGGGGTCACCTAAGTAGTGCAAGTGGGTGTGGAGCCTTCTTGGAACTGCTGAGAGGACTGTGTTGAGGACTGGAGATAGATGATGTAATATCCCTCCCCCTCACCCCAATCTGGGAAGTCTTGTATCCTCTGAAGATGCATTATATTAACATAACTAACTCATTTGTTAACTTGTCCTTCACTAGTTTCATCACAATTTATATTATTAATTGATTTAATTTACACTTTGATAATGATCTTAAATTAGTCTAACATTTTTTGTATGCTTATTTCTTTTGATTTTAAAAACCTTAATTGTCAAAAGAAACTCATTAATAACTGCAATAAATAATTAAGTGTTATGAGCCTAAGAAACTACTTCGTGATCAGATACCGACTTTTATCATTAAATGTTCCTTAGTATTTAGATCTGGTCTCAGGATGATAATGTAGCACTTGGGGAAGAAGATGCAGCCCAGCAGGCCAGCCCCAGAAGCCAAGATGGAGAAAACCTGCACGGCCACCATGTATTTCCCTTTGGTGCTCAAGTAGGTGGGCAGGAAGGAGATCCAGACGCTGCAGAAGACCAGCATGCTGAAGGTGATCAGTTTGGCTTCGTTGAAGGCCCCAGGCAGGTTCCTGGCCAGGAAAGCCACTGTGAAGCAAATGGCAGCAAGGAA
The DNA here is from genome assembly GCA_022577455.1 of Arizona elegans. Classification (NCBI taxonomy): domain Eukaryota; kingdom Metazoa; phylum Chordata; class Lepidosauria; order Squamata; family Colubridae; genus Arizona; species Arizona elegans. The sequence continues at coordinate 539,867 of JAKOOJ010000012.1, forward strand.
ACCCATGTAGCAGAGAACCACATAAAACATGGTCACAGAGCCTTCATTGCACTGAAGGATGATCACTCCTGATTGGGAGTGCAGGTTAAAATCAGGGAACGGAGGAGAAACTCCCAGCCAGATTGCACAAATGACAATTTTTCCAGCAGAACCAGAAAGGATGATGGAGTTGGCCAAGCTCTTCCCCAACCATCTCCTCACCCTGTTCCCTGGTTTCGTGGCCAGGAAGGCCAGCACTACCGTGATTGTTTTGGCTAACACACAAGACACAGCTACTGAGAAGATGATGCTGAACATGGTTTGTCGGAGAAGGCAGGTGGCTTTCCTTGGTCGGCCAATGAAGAAAAAGGAGGACAAGAAGCAAAGCAAGAGGGAAACCAGGAGGATGTAGGACAGGTCACGGTTGTTAGCTTTGACAATGGGAGTTTCTAGGTATTTAAGGAATATGACTAAAACAAAGCCTGTTGTTAGAAACAAGAGTACAGCAAAGAAGACCAGGATGATGCCCAGATGTTCTTCACAGGACAGGAAGGTTATTCTTTTGGGGATACATTGGATTCTGTCATCAGTTGGATATTGGTCATCTGGGCACTTGGTGCATTTTTCAGTATCTGAGAAAACAGTAATATTATTTTTTTAGTCTCTCCTTTCACATTCCAAGAAAGACCTTCTTTGGATGACAGCTGATTCCAAGAGACAGGAAAGCCAGATTTCCTCTGGTGTTACTCACCTTCCTGTGTGGAGATGGTCCCCTCTGGACAAGGAATACAATCATAGCAGCAAATTGGTTCTTCTTTCCGAGCTCGTTTTACAAATCCAGGGTGACAATTGTCCACACATTGGGACTGAGGCAGAGACTAAGCAAAAAAACAAAATATATTCTAAAATACCTGCCAAATTTTTATTTATTAGATGGATTGATTAAAATAAAATGAAACTGTGCTTAAGAAAGAAACTTCTGAGCAGTAGATCAAGAAAAGGTTTCTTTTAGACTACGTAAAATATTGTAAAACCACGCCCCTTTGAAAATCATCCAAATCTTTGTTCCAGTTAAGATATAAAAAAAAAATTCTTCACCAACTAGGACTGTCAACCTCAAATGAGGTATTATTTAGTTATATCTGTAAATTTATATTTCCAACGCATATAGCTGCCACACTGGTGAAATAAGGCTAAACATTACTGCCTAATTTCTAGAATTATACTGAGGACGAGTAGAGATGAAATCATGAAAATATGTCACTTAAAATGGGTAAACCAGGCTTGTTTTCCTGCAGCCCATGGGACATGAGTATGAACCCTGTGTGGGAAAGGGATATTTCTAAGGCCAAGTGAGGGATTTAAAACAAGGTCCTTGTCAGCGTTCCAAATTAGGCTCTCTTCCAACGCTGACATAACGAGATGAAGCAGAGAGAGCAGAAGCTTGATTTATTGCTGAGATGAACTTTTACCTAGTTTTTGTATGTTACAGATAGTGTTTCCTGGGAGACGAGGATGGGGGCTACATTCCTGTGAAAAGAACGTGCTGGGATGTAGCGATGGATCTGCATGATGGCCAATGGGACATTGGGGTTGGAGTGCGGAAGAGGAGGTGGTTGGAAGGAGGGGCCAGTTTGGCTGCAACTTGAATCAGGAATGTCGGACTCTGCTATTCTTAAAATAAAAGTGATTCATTAGAGAGTTTGCATTTGAGAATGAAGTTTATTCAAGATAGCACCGAAACCTGACAGTCTTTTCCATTGAAGAATTACAGTTTTGTTGTTAGTTGCTACTTTAGCTTACAAGCTAAAGATGAACTCTACGTAGCATTTTATTACCAATTTACCCTCATTATTACAAGTGTCAAGAACGACTTGGGAGGGGAGGACGTCTGGTTTGCTAGTCTTCGGCGACGACGGTGCCTTTTTAAGGACTGCCAGCCCCGCCGCCTGTAGAGCTGCCTCGCGATTGAGAAGTGGCTCGAAAACTCTGAAATCCAGAGGATTGAAGGAGGAGAGATAGCAGGGTACAGGTTGAGCCCCTGTAAGCCCCCAGGGAATTGTTTCTGGGGAGGAAACAGGCGCGGCTCCCTCCCAACCTGCTAAGACTCTGGGCGGCGTGGGATGATTCTGCCTTCAGCAGAACAAGCCGGCTGCAGCAAACGTTTAAAGTGAATGGAACCAACCTTAATAAGCAGCAGAAATACTAACTTGAACCCTGCAACTCGGAAATCGCAAGTATTAGTGCTTTGTTGACTTTTTAATTCAAGAGAAAATACGAGCGAGTGAAAGTGATTTGGAAAAAATATGGTGCCCAGCATTAGAGTTAATGAGCTAGCGAGAGTGGATTTGTGAAGTCGTCTTGCTTTGCTACAAAGTTACAAAGTTGCTACAAAGTTGCTTTGCTTGTAATAAAGAGAAACAAGAGAAGAGGGAAAAAAAGAAAAACTCTTTTTTTAATATCTGACTCTGCTTTATTCCAGTTTTTATTTGATTAAACCTGGGGGACTTTTTTAGAAGTCTCTGTGGAGGTGGAAAAGGAAAAGGGACTTTCCTCTTCAGAAAATCTAGCTTACGTGGCAGGATGGCCTCAAAAAAGCAGGAAGGAAAGACAGCGGGGGGGGGGATCCCACACACACAAACATGAAACGCAGCTTCCCCCTGCTCAACAGATACAGACTCAGAAAAAAGATTTTGATTTTGAAAATTTAAAAGAATTTAATTCTAAAGCTTTGGATGATAAATTTCAAAAATCCCAACAGGAAATAGATGATAAACTTCAAAAATCTCAACAGGAAATTATGCAGGAAATTAATGAAATTAAAGATATGGTGAAACAGGATTATGGCAAGGTGACTAAAAAAATATCAGATGTGGCGTCTCGCCTTGCAGAATTTATTATTAAAGTTGATTCTAAAGTGGAAGAACTTAAATCAGAAGTCAATGTTAAGATGAAAGACAATGACTATAAAATTTCTGATGTTGATGAGAAAATGCAAAGAGTTGAAAACGAAATTGTTATGATGCAATTCAGGGCAATGGAATTTGCCATAAGGCTTCGAGGAATTAGAGAGGATGACAGACAGGATTTGAGACAGATTTGTGCTGAAGCTCTGGCAGTGATTTTAAAAATTAATCCTGACGTGGTTTTTTTACAAAATAGATAAAATTTACAGAGTGAATTCTTGGGTGGCCAGACAAAGACAACTGCCTAGAGATGTGGTCATATATTTTACGGATAGAGCAATAAGAAATGATATCCTGCAAAAATACTTTCTTACTTCTGTGCAAGTGGGGGGCGCACAAATTGGAGTTTACAAAGAACTACCACCTAAAATGTTGAAAGCCAGAAAAGATTTTGGCTTTCTTGTAAAAGAACTGCAAAAACAAGAGATACCATTTCAGTGGGATGCCCCAACTGGCATAATTTTGAAATATAAGGGAGAAAGACATCGTTTGAATACTGTGGAGAAGACAGAGTATTTCTACACTACTATTTTTAAAGAAAGAACACCATCTCCACGTACATCTACAGTCCTGGAGATTAAGGAGAGTGATAAGAAGCAACTTCAACAAGAACCGCAAGAACAGTCTAAGCAGGTGGAATTAGAGGAAATGCAGGGTGCTGAAGGAGGTATTTTGGATGAGCCCCTGTTGGAATCTTCTCCAATCTTGGACCCGGTTCGGATGGTTGAAGTTAAGGATCAGCGCATAACTCATGCAAAATCTAAGCAACTTAAAGAAAAACAACAACAGGAAAGACAAGAAAAGGGAGCTAAGAGTGCTACACAAGAGACTGGAGCCATGGGGGGAGCAAGACCGAAGATTCCGGAAGATATTCGGTTATTCTGCTTGTTGCTTCAGAAAGATAAAGATGACAATTAAGTGCTTATCTTGGAATGTGAATGGGTTGAATTCAGCACAGAAAAGGAAGAAATTATTTGCATACTTGAGACAATTTAATAATGATATAATTTGTTTACAGGAAACGCATATCACAACTCAAGATCAAAAATATTTGATAAATTCTAAATTAGGAACACATTTTATATCTTCAACTTTGCAAAAAAAGAATGGTGTGGTTATTTATGTAAACAAAAGATTAACAGCTAAAACTATAGAAGCAGATGAAGATGGTAGGTTTATAGCAATTGAATTGCTTACAGTAAATGGCCAAATTCTTCTGATTGGAATTTATGCTCCCAATCAACAACAGGACCATTTCTATAAAATGTTACATACTAAAATACTGCAATGGGATTATAGATCTATTCTAATTATGGGAGATTGGAATGGAGTAATTGATTCTAAACTAGATAAAAAGAGTTTGGTGAAATCTAGGATTAGATTACCACAGACCTTTTTTGATATGAAAGAAGACTTGGAATTAAAAGATATTTGGAGAATACATAATCCAAAAGAATTGGATTATACTTTTTTTTCTGACAGACATAGATCCTTCTCTAGGATTGACTTTATTTTGTTGTCAGATGATCTACTTGTTAAGACAAAAAGAACGAAGATTCTCCCAAGAACTTTGACCGACCATAGCCCCGTATGGATAGAAATTGAGATGGGCAAGACTGAGCGACGTTCTTGGAGAATAAATGAAAACTTGTTCAGATATGAAAAAAATATAATAGAACTTAAAAATCACTTGAAAAAATTTTTTGAAATAAATTTGAATAAAGGTACCCCAATTGAAATTGTGTGGGATGCGAGCAAAGCTTATATGAGAGGGGTGCTCATTTATATGAACTCTAAACATAGAATGATTCGACAAAAGAAAAGATCTGAATTGGAAGTAGAAATAAAGAATAAAGAACAGCTACTTATCAAAAACCCAACAGATGAAAGAATACGTGGTGTTATAAAACTTTTGAAAGACCAATTTCAAATGCTTATGGCGGAACAAGTTGCAACAAACTTACAATATGCGAAGCATAATACATTTTGTAATGCCAATAAACCGGGCAGATGGTTGGCCTACACATTAAGGAAAAAGCAGAGTACATGGACTATTGATAGTATTGATATTGGAGGGAAAGAAATCTTTCAACAAAAATTAATTAAAGAAGCTTTTGTGGACTATTATACTAAACTATATGCTAAAGATGATGTGCAGAATGGATTTATAGAAAAATATTTAGATAATAAAAGAGTTACAAAAATTACTGACCAACAAAAGGAAAGAATGAATTATCCTATAACAGAGGAGGAGATAATAGTAGCAATTAAACAATTAAAAATAGCTAAAGCTCCTGGAACGGATGGTTTGACTGCAGTGTATTATAAAAATTTGCAAGCAGAAATGGTGGAACAACTTAGAGATTTGTTTTATAATATTCAACAAGGGGGTAAAATACCCCCATCATGGACAATAGCTTATATTTCTCTGATACCAAAAGAGCAAGCAGGTCCAAAAAACCCGGAGAATTATATTTATTTTATTTATTTTATTTTATTTTTGAACTTGTATACTGCCCTTCTCCCTGAGGACTCAGGGCGGTGAACAGCCAAATAAAAACATCAAATACAAATATTAAAATACAGTTAAAAATATATATAAATTTGGCCCCATTAATTAAAACAATAAACAAAAACAATTAAAAACACTTAAAAAGAGTTAGGCCAGCCCGGCTTATTGGAAAAAGAAGGTTTTAAGGGCACGACGGAATATCTCTTCTGAATACTGATTATAAAATTTATGCAAAATTATTAGCCAACAGGTTGATGCCAGTAATTCAAAAGGTGACTCATGATGATCAAGCGGGATTTATCGAGGGTAGATACATGAAGGACAATGTAAGGCAAGTAATAGATTTATTGGAATATCTTGAGAAGAATAAACAGATCCCTGCAGTGCTGGTCTTCCTGGATGCAGAGAAGGCCTTTGATAGAGTGGACTGGAACTTTCTACTAAAGACTTTAAAAAAGATGGACTTTGGGGATCAATTTATACAGGCGGTTTCAGCAATTTACCAAGAGCAAAAGGCACAGATTATTATTAATGGAAGTTTGACAACAGAGTTTAAAATTGAAAAAGGAACAAGACAGGGATGTCCGCTGTCCCCATTGTTATTTATTTTAACACTAGAAGTCTTGTTAAATACAATACGGGACTCTAATATCTTGAAAGGTATAATGATAAGGCAAGAGGATTATAGAATAAAGGCATTTGCAGATGATCTGGTCATTACCCTAACACAGCCAATGGAATCAATAATCCAGATGAAGGACATTATACAAGACTATGGTAAAGTTTCAGGTTTTTGACTGAATCAGAAAAAAACTAAGATGATAGTTAAAAATATGACACAAGATCGAAAATACGAGCTTGAAAGGAGGGCAGGTTTTGAGATTGTACCAAAGGTAAAATATCTAGGAGTTCAGGTTGCAGAATCAAACATGAAATTGTTTCAAAATAATTATGAGGTGTTGTGGCGAGAGGTGCAGAAAGATATGGAGACTTGGAAAAAATTGCAGCTGTCTTTACTTGGAAGAATAGCAGCAGTTAAGATGAATATTTTGCCAAGATTTCTCTTTTTGTTTCAAATGATTCCGGTGCTCAAAAGTGATAAACAACTGAAAATCTGGCAAACTGGAGTGAATAAGTTTGTCTGGAACGAGAAAAAACCGAGAGTGAAATTGAAAATTATGTAAGATGTTCCAGAGAGGGGAGGTCTTAAACTTCCAAACCTACAGTTATATTATGAAGCAGCAGCTTTGACTTTAGCAAGTGATTGGTTTGAAAGGAAAAAGACTGGAATACTGAATATAGAAAGTTTTGATCTTGAATTTGGATGGCATGCTTACTTATTTTATGACAACAAAGTGGATAAAGTATTTAAAAGCCATATACTTAGAGACTCTTTGATGAGAGTTTGGAAGAAGCAACGATACAAATGGGATTATAAAATACCGCTATGGCTGGATCTTGGTCATATTATGTGGAATACAAATATAATGTCACTCGGGGGGGGGGTTTATACAAAGAGGTTCTTTTTACAGATGTGGGCAGATGGCAGTTGAAGACATTACAGACACTGTTGGACGAAGGGATTAACTTAACTTGGTTACAATATAATCAATTACAATTGAGATGGAAAGAGGACCAAAAAATTGGTATTATGTTGCATGAGGAAGAATTGGTTAGACATATAAAAGAGAAAGGTCCAATGCATATTAAAAGGCTTTATAATGTTTTGTTAGAAAGGGATTCAGAAACTGAATTGGTTAAAGATTGTATGATTAAGTGGGCACAAAATTTTGAGGAGCCAGTGATGTTGGAAACATGGGAAAAAATTTGGGTTCAGAATGTTAAATTCACACAGTCGCAGAATCTGAGGGAAAATTTCTATAAAATGTTTTATAGATGGCATTTAGACCCCAAAAAATTGTCGTGTATGTACCCTAATGTTCAGCCAAAATGTTGGAGATGTGACTGTTTAGATGCTACATATTATCATGTTTGGTGGGCCTGTAGGAAAGTTAAGGCTTTTTGGATAAAAATTTGGTGGGTCATGCAGAATGTTTTGAAGAAAAAAATTCAATTTTCTCCACAATTGTTTTTATTGGGTATAGTTAAGGGTTTTACTTCGTGTGAAACAAAGTTGATATTGTACATGATAACAGCTGCGAGACTATTGATAGGTAAATACTGGAAGAATGAAGTTTTGCCCACGATTGAGGAATGGACTTTGAAGATGGCCAGTTTTGCAGAGATGGCAAAGATTTCAGCATATTTAAAAGACTGTTCACAAGAGACTTATGAATGGGAATGGAAAAAGTGGATAGATTATGTTCAGAACAAATATCAAACTAGGAAGTATCAAATAGCTTTTATTTGAAAATGATATATCAAGATAGAAATATTTCAATGTAATGAAGATTAAAAAAAAATTATAAGGGGGAGGGAGGGGTTCAAGTTCTGTATAAGTTTTATACTAAGGGGTTTTTTTTACCTGATATGAGTATATTGTGTGGACGTCCGGGGGGAGGGGAGGGTTAGGGAGGGTTAGGGAGGTTGGGAAGTTTGGGGTGGGTTGAGGGGGGGGAAAGGGGTGAAAATGTAATTGTAAAACTTTTGCAATAAAAAAAAAAGAACGACTTGGGAGGGAACAGTCAAGGTAATTTTCAGTCCTTCATTTTTCTAGTTTAAGGCATTATCTCATATCGGACAAGTCATTATGGTTCCATTTTGATTGAACGCCTTGGATCATCTTCCTAGCAGTAGGAGGCCTATCCCAGTGGGGTGAAACAAAAGCATGAATAACTGTGGACAGTTATGGGCTCTTTAAAAATATCTGAGCCTGCTCTTTCAGGGGACCCTAACACCAACCATATAGACTGATAAAAGTTGCCAATATTTTCAACTACCTTGTTGAGCAACTTTAGCTGTGAAAGAGCATCTTGGTTGATAATAAGCCTCTGTCTTTCAAAACTCCCCAGTTGCTCTTTGATGGGATCCTCCTTGGGGAAAAGGAACCAACTTATGATATTCAGATCTGCTGCTACATTTCCACTTTGGTCCAAGTTTAGTTTCTCCCAGGAAAAATTGCAAAACTCATTCTTCTCCAGAAAGGGATGGAACTAGAATTGAAACATCCAGGAATTTTGAAAGCAAGTTGAAATATCCTAACAGGAGGAGCCATTTTAAAGCTGAGCTTGTGAATAAGAGATGTTCACTATTTGCCTAAACAGCAATAACACATGGACTTATATACCACTTCACACTGCTTTTACAGCCCTCTCTAAATTGTTTATAGAATCAGCATATTGCCCCCAACAATCTGGGTACCCATTTTACCAAACTTGCAAGGATGGAAAGCTAAGTCAATCTTGAGCTGGTCAGGATCGAACTCCTGGAAGTGAGCAGTCACTTAGGGTTAGGGTTAGGGTTAGGGTTAGGGTTAGGGTTAGGGTTAGGGTTAGGGTTAGGGTTAGGGTTAGGGTTAGGGTTAGGGTTAGGGTTAGGGTTAGGGTTAGGGTTAGGGTTAGGGTTAGGATAAATGCCACAGCTAAATGCAAATATTGAGTAGCCATCAGTCTGAAAAATTTAAATGAATTCCTGCAGTGAGGAGAGGTTAAGCTAAATGCTCCCATGTTTAGCTGAAATTTATGAATATAAATTGTATCATGCTAATTACAAACCCATAAGTACAGGAATTTGATAATAACAGTGTTTGATATCAAAATATAATTGTCACAGTGCCTGTTCTTTGGAACATAATCCTGTGAACTAAATCTGGCCTCATCTTAGTCAAACCTTTGGTGTTTGGAAGAACAAACAAGTTGAAATGGTTTCACCACATCAACTGGATTTTTTTCTAAATATTAACTAAATTTGATGGATGCTTGTCAGGACCCCATACCTGCCATGGCTCCAGCCTTGCAGCCCCCAATCTGTCTTTCTTCTCTGTTTTTCTCCTCCTAGATATTGAAGAATATGCAACATTCAAGACATGGGCCAGAGTCTTAACAACACTATAAAAACGGAGGTCATTTTTTATCTGAATTCTGTTCTTTTTCTCTTGCATGTCCAGTGGTGCTATCTGGGTGCATCGTCTCCGGCCCTTGACAGAAAGGACATGCTTTGAAAAAGAACAGCGAAAAGACTGGTCTTCAAATTTGGAATCCTGAAAAAGATTGAGTTGAAAGGCATCATCATTTGGCCATTTTCTTTCCTGAAAAGCAAAGTTCCAAATGCTATGGATATATTTGAAATGTGTAAGCCTTGTCACTGTCACCTCCTCCACAACTGTGATGATCCAGACTTTCCCTTCAATGGGTCCTGGCAAACCTTCAATTGTAAAATGGATATGACGAATTCTATCCAGAAATGAAGCAAATTCTATGAAGTGAACAAAGACATTGACTTTTCTCCACTTACAGATGGCACGTCTGAGAGGTTCTGTAGCTCTAGTCATTGAGATAACCACACAAATTCCATTTCTGACAAGCATAGGGGTGAATGTTCTCACGAAATTCTCTCCCTCCTCTGTGTCTGTTGAAAAGAGACCAATCAAAGTCCATCTGAAATGGAGGAGGAGTTGGACAATTCCTGGATATTGGATCCCATTTTGGGGGAGCATCTTATGGAAAAAAGGCATTTGACTTTTATCACTCAGAGCCTCTGAAAAAATTGCATAACTGATCTGAAGAAGCAATGAAAAATGGTGTATTATGGTTAGATCAGATCAAAATGTAAGATTTTAACACATCCAGTGTGGTTCTCACGAACATATTGGAGTAGTCCAACAGTCACCAACTGGTGGTCCACGAACCACTGGTGGTCTGCGAGAAAATGTTGGTGGTTATTTGCATTTTTATGTTGCACTAAATACTATTTATCTTTTGAACAAATTCATATTAGTGGTCCACAGGATTTAAAATTATGAATTTGGTGACCCCTGGAATAGTCTATTGTTCTTAACCCTTAAGCCATATCAACATAAAGAATTCAAAATGCAGAATATTAGCAAGATTGAATATAATCATTTGTCTAATCTGAGGTCTAAGATACTGTTCTTTCTCTTTTCTAATAAAATTGACATTCAGATAATTGACATGTTATGTCTTCTATCTCTAGAGCACTGCAAATGCAAATCAGTTCATTTTAGAGATTTACTTAAATGTTCCATATTTAACATTGAGTCCAGCTGCTCAAGTCTTGCTCGAGGAAATATTGGGGCCTCCTGTGGATCCCAATCCCTAGTCATGACAAAGGCCATGAGAAAAGCAGTTCATGATTTCCATAGAAAAGATATGATTGAATCTATTACCCACCCACCGACAACCTGCTCACTTTGCCAGCTAGAGAAACAAAAAAACAAACCTGTGGGATTTTGTAGGCACCTACTAATGTTGACATCTGAATGGAGATGTCATCAAGAGATCCATCAAGAACAGCCATCAGGTTGTCCTTCCTTCCACAGCTATAGTTGGGAACATTGGCTTCTCCAGTTGAGAGCAAATCCAGCAAGGCATCTGAAGTGCCAAGGGTGCTCAAATAATTGTCATGGATGTTGTAGCCAAGTGTGAGATTGTACAAAAGCTGAGAATTCTGGTTCACTTGTTGAATGGCAAAAATGAAGCGTAGGATTCTTGCTGGTTCAGTAGATGAACTACTGTAAAAAATGTTCATGATAACATCATCTCTAACAACAACAAAATATATTTTCATTTGTTCCTCTTTCTTTCCACAAGCCAATTCAGTCTTAAGCCAAAAGTGTCCAACATAAGAATAAAATTATAGTCACCCATCACTGTTTAATTGTTATGAGTGTTGAGGACGTGGGGTGGAGATTTAATATTTAAAATATATCAGTATTTGTAATAGTGCTCATTTTTATTTTGTGAAATGATCAAGATGCAAAGTCATTCAATCATTAAAATAGTATCATCAGGAAAGTGGACTTATAAATGATCCAGAAAAGCAATTCTAAAAACAAGCCATCCTCTATTCCATACCAGGGTCAGGCACTGAATATCAATGAATGGTTATAAAAATAGGGAAATGGGTGGGGCAGAGGAAACTACAAACTTTTCGATAAGCTAGTTGTGATTAACTCGGGATTTTATGAGAGGGGAGAATAATTTGGAATTTGGGGGGCGGGGCTGTTCCATCTTTGGATTCGGGTCTCTTAAAATAAGACATAGGAGAGAAGCTATGGAAATCCAAATGATTGAAGAAATTAAACAGGTCCTGCAATATAGGAGTAACTGAAAAAAAAACAAAGAAGAGTGTTAGGACTGCAAATGGAAGGAATGCAACTCCATCACACTGAATGACTTACGAGGGAGCTTGAGTATGAGGAGCTGTGTTGAAAGACAGCATTATATGGGATATTAATGTGGCAAAGGAGACGATACTAATGAAGTGGTCTCCTGGCCTGTAATAGCTCTGTAGTTTTCTTCCCTCATGTTCCTCCAAACTCAGCAGGCACTTCATTCTCAGCTTCCCAGAGACTGGCTGGGACATCAGCAGAAGCAGAAGCAGAAGGAGAAGGTCCATAATTCATGGGGCTGAATCAATCCCCTTCCTGTTTCTAAGGAAGAACAAGAGCATTCGAAGAATTCAAAGCACCATTCAAATATGGAAATGAGACTGACTTTCCTGACTGACAGAGAGATAAACAGAACTGCACCTGGAAAGGAGAGACAGGAAAGGTACATTCAAGAAGCACAGTCCCTGAATTTCCCAAAATTTGTGCCACACAAAGTGTGATCTGAGACATTTATCCTTTTCTGATGCAAGATCCCTTTCAAGTTGCTTCAGTCTGATGTTTACATCAAAGGCGATCACTGGAGAAATATCAGGAGAGATCTCACAGATCAGGATTTTAATAATTACTGTAAGAAGCAACATCTCCTCTGGAGATCCTGAACTACCTCTGGGCCTCCTTGTGTGGAGGAGAAGCTGGAGAAAAGTATCGTGAAAAATCATAGATATACCCCTAGTGGGCACTGGTCTGAAGTGGTTTTGGTCCTTCCTTTCTGAACATGTCTAGAAAGTGATGCTGAAGAAAGATAGTTGACACCCAGGAAATTGGGTGTTGTCCTTCAATGTACTCTCTTGTCTCCAGAGACTCCTGAGGAAGGCCACCCAGAACTATAGAGTGTGGTTCCACCTTAGTGTCATACGTGGAAGCCATCTTTTACATTTTGGCCTACAGGCCTGCCACATTTTCTACTGTGGGAAAATGGGAGGGGGGATTGCATAGAGTAGAGGTGATATGTAATCAAAATAACATTCTTTTCTCATAGAGTCAAGGCCACCTTGCTCTGCAGCTGCAATGAGATGACAGGGTGGCATCTCCAGTTTTGGATGTGCTTGATTGGATCATGTGATTGAAAGATGGGTGCTGGGCAGGGAAAAACTGGAAACTTTTTGATTCAGGTTTTCGCAGATATGCCAATATGACATCTCTAATAAAATGGAACTTTTAGGGAATTCAAGCTTCGGAGTCTTCGTTCGTTGGAGGTGTTACTTGGAACCCTGACACTTAAGTTGATGACGCTTAATTCTAATATTGCCTGTCTTCAAATTTTAAGGAAGAAATCTGTAACCATGAACCCTGCTTAATGTTACAAATAAAATCTGTTTGTAATTTACTGTTCTTTTAGATCTCCATGTATTAATCCCAAATTTGAAGTGATTTTAAAATTGCTCATGCGATAGTGAAATTTCATTTGCCTTAGAAATATCAACTTTGGGGTGATATTTGAGACAAAGGGTTAGGAAATTGATAATTGGCAAACTATATCATTGGGTAAATATGGAGTATGTTATGGGGATAGACTTTTTTTATATATACTTGCCCTTCAGTATTCATGTTAGACACTGAGAACCAGGGGTGAAATGTTCCCGGTTCGGACCAGATTGCCCGATCCAGTAGCAATGTTGGCGGGTGGTTCGGAGAACCAGTAGCAAAAATTCCTGCCCCCACCCTCACTCCATGCCCAGCTAAGCCGCGTAATCAGAGACAAAGACACTTCAAAGTATAAAGGTTCTCGGCAGTGGTGAAATGTAAAATTTGTTACTACTGTTTTATGGGCGTGGCTTGGTGAGGGTAATGTGACTGAGTGGGCATGGCCAACTTTTTTTTTTTAACTTTTAAAACCATTTTTTTCTACAACATCTTTGGCTGAAAAAATGCTTTTAAATGTAAAAAAAAATGCCTCTAATGATCGCACAGCTCAGCTGGGATCATCAGAGGCTTTTAAAAGAAAAAAAAGCTGCTGACAATCAAGCACCTCACATGGGATCGTCAGAGGCTTTTAAAAGCATTTTTTCAACTGAAGAGGTTGTAGAAAAAATACATTAAAAGTCTGACAATTCCAGCTGAGTTGCCTGATCGTCAGAGGCTTTTAAAAGCAATTTTTGCAACCTCTTTGGCCGAAGAGGTTGTAGAAAAAATGGTTTTAAAAGTTAAAAAAAAAGTTGGCCACGCTCACTCATTCATATTACCCGACCCCCACCAAGCCATGCCCACAGAACCGGTAGTAACAAATTTTACATTTCACCACTGCCGAGGACCTTTATACTTTGAAGTTTCTTTGTTTACTAAACAAGCAGCAGGCAGTATGATGTCCCCCGTCGACAACTCCCCAGATTCTTCCTCAGAAGTCAGCTCAAGGGAGGATGAGCTCATTCCTGGCAGGAACTGAGTTAATTAATGGCTCTGGACACTTGGCCAAAAGAGTTTTAGACTTTTCCCAGTTTCAGCTGGGAAACATTTTCCAAAAACGACTCTAAAATCACTTCTTTGCTGTATATTACAAAACATTACAAAAAATAAAGGTTTTACAAAGTGGAAAAGATGTGGTGTTCTTTCTTTTTAAATGTACTGAAGAGGATCCTTTCATCAGCATATGCTGTTAAAACTAGGTCATTACTAGGCTCCAAATATAACGAGTAATGAATCGTTTGCTTCAGATACTAAGTATTTGCTTAGCGGCTTGCCAATGCCTTTCAGTAGGTTCAGCGTTATATCTAGCCAGTTGATTTACACTGTAAGATATATCTGGCCTAGACCAATTACTAAGATATGACAGACTGCCTATTAAAGATTGATATATTTCCTTATGGAATAGAGGACTTTGAATATTATTATGCTTAAAATCCTGACTCATTGGTGATTTAGCAGACTTACAGAGTTCCAAGTTGTAACATTTCAGCAATTGGCTAACTTTCTTGGCTTGCAAAATTTTGTAACCTTTACTAGTTTTAACTATGTCAAGACCCAGATAATGCTTAATTTCAACCAAATTCCTAATTCTGAACTTTTTTTGCAACACAGAAACAATTTCGGTTGCTTCATGTTCAGATTTGGTAATAATTGCTATATCATCAGTGAATAGCAATAATAGAGAAGCTAACCATCTTTCTCTCTTTTAAACAAACATGGATCAGCTATGCCAGCTACAAAACCCATAGCAACTAACTCATTGACAATGCATTTATTCCACTTGTAACCTGACTGTTTTAAGCCATAAAGATTTTTCTTCAGTCTCCAGCAATCAGTCTTCCCATCCGTTTTCAAACCTAATGGCTTCTTCATATAGATTGTATGTTGTAATGGTGCATGCAGATATGTAGTTTCAACATCTATATGGTTTATCATATATCTATTCTTCCTAGCCCATACTAATGTTGCTCGCAACGTAGTCGCCCTCAGACTAGGTGCAAACACTTCATCATAGTCATTATCTGACTGAGCAAATCCTTGAGCAACTAACCTTGCCTTATGGGTAACAGTCCCATCCACACCAGTTTTCAGTTTGTAAACCCACTAGCAACCAATTGCATGCTCACCTGATGGTAGCCTAACGTTCTCATAAACATAAAATTCCTTGAATGATTTCAGCTCTTTATCCATCACTTTCTTCCAAGCTACCTGATCCTTTGGAGGATACAGTTTAATTTCATCAAAGTTAGAAGGCTCTGTGTTCACCTGACATACTACACTGGTTTGATACCTATCAGGTGGATGTCTATCTCGAGTTGAACGCCTAGGTAGCTCAGGACTCGATGTTGGTATCTCCTCTTCAACCTCCCCTATAACCTCCCCCTCCTTTACAGTAATAGAAGGTTCTTCCTCAACTTTCTCATCAAGAGTATCACTAAATATGTGATTATCAACAACAACACTACCATTTACCTTGTCGGATTCCTGGTCAAGCTTACTCCAACCAACATGCTCCAGGAACTTGGCACTAGCACTGCAGAACACGCTAGTGGTACCTGGCGCCCAAAATTTACGTATATGACCTGTGGTTGGATTCATAACCAACAAAAAACAGCTTCTTTTCTCTATGTTGACCCTTTCGCCTCAATTGCAATGGAATATGAACCCATGCTGGGGCTCCAAATGTGTGCAAATTACTTAATTCTGGTCTTCTACCATGCCAACATGTGAATGGTAGTTCACCAGTTGTTGAATTGACTACGTTATTCAAGACATGGTTAGCACACATTATTGCCTCACCCCAAAGTGACTCAGGCAAACCAGAATCAGATATCATGGTTCAAGCCATAGCCTGCAACGTTTGCCTTCTGCGTTCAATATACGCATTAAGTTGCGGTCTATAAGGGGCGGAACGCTTGTGTTCAATGCCAGCTTTCTGTAACATAGTTTCAAAACTTTTATTGGTAAACTCAATACCATTGTCAGTTACCAGGCAAAGAACCTTGCATTTCTTTTTCCTCTCAGCAAACTTCAGCCAGTTTGAAAAATGCTGGAATGTTTCTGCTTTGGTTTTCATAAGGTAACAGAAACCATAACAGGAAAAATGGTCTATTATGCTCAATATATAACAGGCTCCACCTAAACTAGGTTTTTTAGGTCCAATGATATCTGCAAAGACTACCTCCAAATGTTCATTGGTTGTAAACCCATTATCTGTTTGCAGGGGTTACCTTACTCTTTTCTTGGCTACAAGTATTGCAGTTTAAATATTTTTACAGGGTTTTATAAAGTTTTATCCCATCAGATAATTCCACCGTTTTCTTTAACATCTTAAAATTTACATGTCCCAAATGCCTATGAAGCAAGTGAATGCATTCATCATGTGGCTTCGTGTTATCATAAACTGAGTTAGCATTAGTCATGATTAATGGATCATCATTCAGAACAAACAAATCGTTTTCTAACTTTGCAGTAACACTTATACCATCCTTTTCTATCAGACATTTATCTCCCCTAAATGTTGCTACAAACCCAGGATTTAACAATGCTTTTTACAGATAGCAAGTTAAATTGTAGTTTAGGTACATACAGCATAGGTAAATGCTCATTTATACACGAACAATATGCAGTACCTTCTCCAGATGCTTTCATTTTCCATCCATTGGCTAATGATATATGTTGTTTACTCTTGATCATGTTAACAAACCTCTCTTTACTCCTAGTTATAGACTGTGATGCTCCACTGTCAACTACCCACAAATCATGGTTTACAGTTGTCGTTGAGCTGGATATAGCTAAACTAACATTCTTTTTAGCTCTCTGTTGACTACCAGTATTCAGTTTCTTGCCCTTTTTACAGAATCTAGCTATATGACCCTTAGCCCTACAAGAAAAACATTTCCTAACAGTATAGGCAGTTGAAGACAGGTTTTCTTTCCGTGGTTGTCTCTCTCTCAGTTTGTCTTTATCTTGCCTTCTTCTGGACTCTTCTAACAATCTTCTGGTTATGCCAGTCAATGTCAGTCCATCTCTGATCAGGACTTCCAGTGAAGACACATAATCATCATAACTTCCATCCAAAGAAGAAAGAATAATATAAACCTGATGCAGCTCTGCGAAAATCAGCTCCATTTCATGCAGCTCTTGTAAAGTTCCCTTCATAAACTCCAGATGAGCTAACATATCTCCACCTTTCAGAAGATGAGTTCTAAACAGTTTACGTGTAAGGTGTATCTGTGCACCCACACTATCACGAACATAAATCCTCTTCAAATTGTTCCAACACCTGGCAGCAGAATCCTCACCACGAATATGGACTAACCGCCGGTCACTCAATGTCAGTCCAATTATACAAAGAGCCTTTCATTATCCCGGTTAAATTTGGCTATTTTCTTTGCATCTTCATCGTCTGCTGGATCCCAAGCAGTTACATCCGGTGGATCATGAACTACAGTCCATAGCCCTTCTTGATGCAGAAGTAGGCTGCACTTCATAGAACATGGAACATAGTTAGTTCCATCCAACCGGGTTATCAGGAATATGCTGGTTGACTGTTCTTGTGCCATCTTCACGTGAACAATAAACCACAAAAACAGCTGTCTGAATATGGTACTGTGTATCCACACTAACTCTCAGTATCCTGGGCCCATAACCAGTGTTAAGGAATTTGCAGAGTAACCCTTGAATAGCAAGGATATGCACATGAAAAACTACTCTCTCGGTTGAGAGTAGTTATGAATAAGCACAGTCACCACACAGATACACTGAGTTGTGTTATAGTTTACTTTCAGGAAAAAGTAAAGCATAGTCCAACAAACAGTCTAGGTCATACACATATAAATCAGGCAATAATGAATAACAAAGTCTTCTTACCAGTCATCATAGTCATACACAATTAACAGTTAGCAATAAACAGTTCTTCTCGATTTGCAAACAGTACCATATAGAGATATCAGAGAGGAAGAACAGCAAAAAGCCATGTTTCTAACTCTCTCTTAAGGACATTGGCAACAGAGCTAACCAATCAGGACAAAGTATGATGCAGTACAGCAGTCTTAAAGCTATACAATACAATAGAATACACTGCAAACATACATTAATGGTTTATATATTGCCAACCCAATAAGTTAGGTTATAGTCATATTCCTAAAACACCCACTGATTGGTAAACTTGTTTCAAACATTTGTCTATTTATTTATTCAGTCAGTCAGTCCTATACAATAATAAAATCTCATTTCTTATCTTGTCCTTCCCTATTTTCATGACAATTTAAATTATTAATTCATTTATTTTACACTTTGATGATTATCTTAAGTTAGTCTAACATTCTTTGTATGTTGATTTCTTTTGATTTTAAATAACCGTAATCGTCAAAACAAGCATACAAACTCAATAATAACTGCAATAAATAATTAATGAGCCTAAGAAACTACTTCACGATCAGATACCGACTTTGATCATTAAATGTTCCTTAGTATTTAGATCTGGTCTCAGGATGATAATGTAGCACTTGGGGAAGAAGATGCAGCCCAGCAGGCCAGCCCCAGAAGCCAAGATGGAGAAAACCTGCACGGCCACCATGGATTTCCCTTTGGTGCTCAAGTAGGTGGGCAGGAAGGAGATCCAGACGCTGCAGAAGACCAGCATGCTGAAGGTGATCAGTTTGGCTTCGTTGAAGGCCCCAGGCAGGTTCCTGGCCAGGAAAGCCACGGTGAAACAAATGGCAGCAAGGAAACCCATGTAGCAGAGAACCACATAAAACATGGTCACAGAGCCTTCATTGCACTGAAGGATGATCACTCCTGATTGGGAGTGCAGGTCAAAATCAGGAAACGGAGGAGAAACTCCCAGCCAGATTGCACAAATGACCATTTTTCCAGCAGAACCAGAAAGGATGATGGAGTTGGCCAAGCTCTTCCCCAACCATCTCCTCACCCTGTTCCCTGGTTTCGTGGCCAGGAAGGCCAGCACTACCATGATTGTTTTGGCTAACACACAAGACACAGCTACTGAGAAGATGATGCTGAACATGGTTTGTCGGAGAAGGCAGGTGGCTTTCCTTGGTCGGCCAATGAAGAGAAAGGAGGACAAGAAGCAAAGCAAGAGGGAAACCAGGAGGATGTAGGACAGGTCACGGTTGTTAGCTTTGACAATGGGAGTTTCTAGGTATTTAAGGAATATGACCAAAACAAGGCCTGTTGTTAGAAACAAGAGTACAGCAAAGGAGACCAGGATGATGCCCAGATGTTCTTCATAGGACAGGAAGGTTATTCTTTTGGGGATACATTGGATTCTGTCATCAGTGGGATATTTGTCATTTGGGCACTTGGTGCATTTTTCAGTATCTGAGAAAACAGTAAGTAATATTCTTTCTATAGTCCCTCTTTTCACATTCCAAGAAAGACCTTCTTTGAATGACAGCTGATACTGAGACACAGGAAAGCCAGAGTTCCTCTAGTGTTACTCACCTTCCTGTGTGGAGATGGTCCCCTCCGGACAAGGAATACAATCATAGCAGCAAATTGGTTCTTCTTTCCGGGCCCGTTTTACAAATCCAGGGTGACAATTGTCCACACATTTGGACTCAGGCAGAGACTAAGTAGAAAAACAACATTCATTCCAAAATATTTGCCAAATTTTTATTTATTAGTTTGATTTACTAAAATAAAATGAAACTGTGCTTAAGAAAGAAACTTCTGAGCAATAGATCAGGAAAACATAAAATATTGCAAAGCCACTCCCCTTTGAAAATAATCCAAATCCTTGTTCCAGTTAAGATATATAGAAAAATTATTCTCCAACTAGGACTGTCAACCTCAAGTGAGGTATTATTTGGTTATATCTGTACATTTATATTTTCAATTCAATTCTCTGGAGACTCAGGGCGGCTTATAATGTGTTAAGCAATAGCCTTCATACTTTTGTATATACCTGCTTAGTAGGGCTTTCGGTTCCCCCAAGCGGTGTTCCTTTTTATACAAAGTCAGTTTATTGCCCTACAATCTCTCTCATACACACAAACATACACTCTCCCTTCCTTTCTTTTTCTTCCTTTTTCTCTTTCTTTCTTGTATCTCTCCCCCTTCCTTCCTCTTTCTTTCTTTCTCTTTCTTTTTTTTCCTTTCTTTGTCTCTTTTTCTTTCTTGTCTCTCTCTCTCCCCCTTCCTCTTTCTTTCTTTTTCTTTTTCTTTCTCTGTCTCATCTCTCTATCTCCCTTCCTCTTTCTTTCTTTCTTTCTTTCTTTCTTTCTTTCTTTCTTTCTTATCTCTTTCTCCCTTCCTCTCTGTCTTTCTTTGTCTCTCCCTCTTCTCTCTCTCACACACACACTTTCTCTTTCTTTCTTTCTTTTTCTTTCTTTCTGTTTCTTTGTCTCTTTCTTTCTTCCCTCCCCCCCCCTCTCTCTCTCACACACACACACATGCACGCACACTCACACACCCCTGGTCTGGGCACAAAGTAGGATTTACTCCTAATAGATACACATGATTGCAGGCAGACAGCTAGCTCCGTTGTTTATTAGGCTGTAAGTAAAATTTCTACATTAACAAAATGTATACCTAAACAACAGAATATAGGAGCAAAAAATCATCGCAATTGTCTGAGCTATGTTTTTCTTCTTTAAATGGAAGTACTACCCATTTTAACCAGACATTAAGACTCGTTAGTTTTCACTTCCGCTTGGCTCCGCAAGCTTTGAAGACGCTCTTTTACGAGCACCTGATCTCCGGTTCCGTAAAAGCCCCAGAACGGCCGAAAAACAGCTGTCTGGAGGCTTGGAACCCTCTCCCCGGGCAAAGGGGAGAGAGAAAAGTCGACAGGCGGAGGTAGAGCCCCCCAAGTGCACTAGGAGAAATCCTGGGGCGCAAAGGGTGTGGGCTCCCTATTGAAGCCTGTCAAGCTTCTCCAGACCAGGGATGACTCCGCCAAAGCGGAGCTAGAATCTGTGACCAAAATCTGCTGAAAATCAACGGGGGGGGGGGGCGACTTTTAACATCTTTACTTTGATTGCAGACAGAGCAAATCAGGAGAAAACAAAAGGAAAACTTGCAAGTAACACTTTAACTCTGTTTTAAAATGCAGAAAATGGCGCCTGAGGGCGGGAGGAGGAAACTACCAGGGAAAGTGCTTGTTAAGGCTTGTTAAAGTTTGCAACAGTGATACAGCTACTGGATTACACCCTAAGAGAAAGTTTTAAAGTGGAAGCGTCCATGGAAAGAATTTGGCATTGAGGAAAAGAACTTGGTACTGACTTTAACTAAAATCTGGTTTTTATACTGTGTGGAAAAGAGTTGAATTGTTGTCCTGATAGCTGGATGAATACAAAGTGGCTGAAATATGGCTGACAACAGGGCTGGTGAATCAGCAAATTCCCAAGCCATGACAGTCCAGGCTTTTCAAGAACTTTTAGACTCTTTTACTTCAGCCCTGTTGAATACAATTGAAAGGGCTTTTTCAAAAAAACAGCTTGGAAAAATATAAGCAGTTGTTAGAGGGACAGCAGGAAATTATTCAGAAGAATTTGTTTTTGGAAGATCAGGAGATGGACAGGATTAAGAGACTGGCTGGCACAGTTGAAACAAAGATTTTGGTGAACGTTTCCATTCAAATGACAGAAAAGCAACAAATAGTTTCCTTATTGCAAGCTGACAATCTTTATGGCAACAAATTTTGGCTATATGGACAAAGAAATGGACTGAATGATTATACAAGCAAGAAGAGACGAACTGGGGACTTCAAGTTAGAAAACGCGACCTCAAGAAGAGCGAGTATTTCAGAAACATCAACCTCAAATCACCATTTCAAAAGTTTCAAACATAAAATTGGAGTGGGGGGCTGTTGAAAGAATTTATTTAAAAAAAGGATTGGAAAAAATATAGAAAAAACAGAAGAACAGAAGATTAAGAAAGATATCTTCCTGTGGATTTTGAAATTGGCATCGGACAAATATGTGTTTTAATGGTATTAAGAGATTTATAAAATTTTTAACATAAGGTTATATTATTTTAAAAGATATATGAGATAAATTGTATAAGCTTTTAAGATGCCTAACCCTTTGAAGTGAAGAGGATTAATGTTAAATTCAGAATTATTGCAAAATGATAATTAGTTTTGGATAGTAAAGGGCTGCTCTCTAAAAAGTTAGAGGTATTAAGACGGTTAATTGAAAATTTGAAAGACATCCTCCTGTAGATTCTGAAATTTATATTTGGTAAACAAGTGTTTCAAAGGTACCAAGAGATTTTTAAAATGCTTAACATAAGACTATATTATTTTAAAAGATATATGAGATAAAATGTGTAAGATTTTAAGATGAAAAAATTTTCTTTCTTTTTTTCCCCCTTTTTCTCTTTCTTTTCTCTCTTTGAAGGAAGAGGATTAATGTTAAACTCAGAATTTCACTAGGGAGTAATGTTTAAAAAGAATGATGTTCGAGGGTATAGAAATGGAATTTATTCATGATTTTTACTGTTTGTAAGACTGCTAAAGTATCGGATTATACATCAAGGAAAAAAAAATTATAAGTAGAAAGAATGAACTTAATTTAATTGGTTTTGAGAATATATAAAAGGGAGGTTGATGAATTGGAGCAAGGGAGTTAAAGAACATGTGAGAGTTTTGAACTTTATAATTTGTTAGTTTATTTTAGCATATGTTTGTTAGATGTTATACCCTGTTTTTGCTCTGGGAAGTCAGGGTGGGGGTGGGGAGGGTGGGATAAGGGATGGTGGGGAAAAGTGGTCAATAGAGAAATGTTGTAGCAGAAGAAAGTATATTCTATGAGTAGAATATAGGAGTTGCTCAGACACTAAAGGAGGAAAATATTTCACAGCAAAGAAGTTAGAAAGGAGAGAGGAGGAGGGGGTAGGAAGAGGAGAGGGAGGGTGAGGAATGGAAGAAAGGAGAGGAGGAAGGGAAGGGAAGAGGACAGGAGTAGGAGTGAAGGCGAGAAGGGGGGGAAAGACTCATTAGTTTGGAATACTTGCACTGAACCTTGACAGTGTTTGGTTTCCTTACAAACTAGCTCAACTTTGATTCCTTTAAATCTTGCTTTTGTTACACACCGCCAGCTTTGGACCAAGAGCTCCATTTTTAGGGAAAGAGAGTGGACTGGAGGGTGGCTTTGGAAATAAAAGTGCAGCAAGGGAAAAGGGAAAAGGTGCACTCCAGATTCCAGACTCCGAGCCTTCCCTGAGCCGGGAAGCTTTCTTTGTTCTCATTCTCCCAATTCCTTCCTTTCCCACTCCCGGATCCTTCTTCCCCCTTTTCCCCCCACTCGCTTCCTTTCGCTTGAAACTCCTTTCAGGGTGGGAAGGAAAACCAAATAAAAACAGGAAGGAGGCAAGGACAGAAAATGGTGCATGGCTGCAAAACAGGAGGAGGGCATTTTTCAGCCGCTTTCTGGGAATGAAAAGTTGAGGGGACCCAATGAAGCAGCAACCGTCCAGGACTAAGATGACCTCGACTCCCACCCCAAACCATCCCATGCCACCTTCTTTTTCTCTCCCCACCTCCACTCTTCTCTCTCCTGGGAAAATGGTGGCCAATCTTTCTTTTAAAAAAATGCTCTGCTGCTGAGCAGAGAAAGAAGTAGCTGGGAAGGAAGTTGCTACGGAGTTAAAACAATGAAAAAATTGCCTTCCCCTGTTCCTGCCCTCCCTCTTTTTCTCCCCTCCAGTTTCTTTTAGCTTTGGCTCTGGTGCCGAAAGAGAAAGTTCTCTTTTGTTTGTGAAGTCCTCCTCCATTTTTTCCCACCCAGCTGGAGAAAGACAGGAGAGGGTTGCTGCTGCTCCTATCAGGCCGAGCACAACAGCTGAATGCAATATTGGCAGCTTCAGGAGGCGCTGGCCGGCAGAGAGATGGGAGCCGGCCCGGCATCCTTTGTAGTCATGCACCTGCAAAGCTTCCCGAACTCCCCCACATCCCCCACCCCACCTGCCACCCCAAATTGCGCCCCAATGCAAGACGTGCATTTTACCAGAGAGTGACAGCTCCAGATCATCTCTCAGCCGTTGCGTGCAGGGAAACACTTTTCCACAGTAAAGAAAAACTTCTTGTGACTGCAAGGCAATTACCTTCTCACACTCAAGAGAAATTTTTCTTTACTTTGCAAGGTTTTTCTCTGCACACAACGGCTGAGAGACAACCCGGAGCTGCCAGTCTGCGCTCTGCCAGGTGAGCAGGAGAGCGAGTAAACCAGGGATCTGCCGGTTTCCTGTAATCTGCAGTTTACTTGAGAGCATTATGTTCACAAGTAAACCGCAGAATAGAGGCAGCCAGCAGCTCTCAGGCAGTGAACGAAACCGCCTCCTCCTGCCTCTGTGCATCGAGGAGGCTGAGCAGCAGCTGGAAGAGCACAAGATGGGAGGTGAAGGAAGGGGCTGCCAGCAATGCCCTCAGGTGAACATGTTGTGGGTGGGGAGGCTCGACCCCGCCACTTAGGAGCCTCAACTTATTCATGAGCCCCATTAGCCTTTCTCCCTTCCTCTCCCAGCCAATATTGCTCACGAGTAAACTTCAGCTAAGATCTCCTGCGTGCTTCCCTCCCTCCCCACACACATCGGTCCACCACCCACTGCTGATATCACCCCTCCACCAGCTCTCCCTCCCCTGCCCACCCACTGGCCAATGCCCTTCAGCCTTACCTTTGCCAGCAGCGGTGAGCAGAAGTACGTGGCTAGATTCTGCAAGTAGTTGTTGGGCAGAGCGGGTGGGCAGGCAGGGTGAGCGAGCATCGGGTGGGTGGGGTGAGCAAGCGGGGACTGCTCGGGGGTGTGGCCAGCCAGAGGTCACTACCTGTTTGGGGAACCACACCAAATTTCCACTAACAGTTCTCCCAAACTGGTACAAACTGATAGCAACCAACCTCTGCAAGTGAGGGATTCAAGACAAGGCCGTTTCCATTGAAGAATTACAGTTTTGTTGTAAGTCGCTACTTGTTTCCAACTCTTTCATCCCCCAAGAACCATAGCACTTCAGGACCCCCTGTTCTCCAATGCCTCCCAAAGTTAGATGACATGGAAAGACAGACTCACATTTATTTATTCCTTAAATTTGGAGAAAACTTTGTTTCAATGGAAGACTAAAGGTAGCTGACAAGCAAGATAAACAATTGCATTCAAGGGTTTTTAGATGGATTACAATCTAAAGACCAAATCTAAGTATCATTTCATTACAAATTGATCCACATTGTCTCATTATTTCAAGAGTCAAGAAAGTTTTTTGCAGGCAGTGAAAGTCATTTTCAGTCCATCATTTTTCTAGTTTAAGGTATTATCTCATATTGGACAAGTCATTGTGGTTCCACATTGATTGAACACCTTGGATGACCTTCCTAGTAGCAGGAGGCCTATCCCAGTGGGGTGAAACAGAAGCATGAATAACTCTGCTCAGATATGGGCTGTTAAAAATATATCTGAGCCTGCTCTTTCAGGGGACCCTAACACCAACCATACAGACCGAGAAAAGTTGCCAATATTTTCAATCACCTTGTTGAGCAACTTTAGCCGTGAAAGAGCCTCTTGGTTGATAATAAGCCTCTGTCTTTCAAAACTCCCCAGTTGCTCTTTGATGGGATCATCCTTGGGAAAAAGCAACCAACTTATGATATTCAGATCTGCTGCTACATTTCCACTTTGGTCCAAGTACAGTTTCTCCCAGGAAAAATTCCAAAACTCATTCTTCTCCAGAAAGGGATGGAACTAGAATTGAAACATCCAGGAATTTTGAAAGAAACTTGAAACATCCTAAAAGGAGGAGCAATTTTAAAGCTGAGCTTGTGAATAAGAGATGTTCAGTCCTCCAACTTCACTATTCGCCTAAATAGCAATAGCACTTGGACTAATATACTACTTCACAATGCTTTTACAGCCCTCTCTACGTGGTTTATAGAATCAGCATATTGCCCCCAACAATCTGGGTACCCATTTTACCAACCTTGGAAGGATGGAAAGCTAAGTCAACCTTGATCTGGTCAGGATTGGACTCCTGGAAGTGAGTAGTGAGTTATGGGAAGAGTGAGGGTTAGGGTTAGGGTTAGGGTTAGGGTTAGGGTTAGGGTTAGGGTTAGGGTTAGGGTTAGGGTTAGGGTTAGGGTTAGGGTTAGGGTTAGGGTTAGGGTTAGGGTTAGGGTAAATGCTGTGGCTAAATGCCAAGACTGAGTAGCCATCAGACTGAAAAGCTTTAATTGGGTTCCTGCACTGAGGAGGGATTAAGCTAAATGCTCCCAGGTTTAGCTCAAATTTATGAGTATAAAATTCTATCATGCTAATTACAAACCCATCAGTACAGGAATTTATTTACAATGTATACATTTTAAATAATTTTATAATAGCAATGTTTAATATCAAAATATAATTGTCACTATGCCTGCTCTTTGGAACATAATCCTGTGAACTAAATCTGGCCTCCGCTTGGCCAAACCTGTTTGATTTTTGGAGTACAATGGTTCCCCTACATCAGCATTGGATTTTTTTCTAAAGAGGAACTAGGTATGATGGATCCTTGTCAGGACCCCATACCTGCCATGGCTCTAGCCTTGCAGCCCCCAATCTCTCGTTCTTCTCCGTTTTTCTCCTCCTAGATATTGAGAAATATGCAACATTCAAGACATGGGCCAGAGTCTTAGCAACACTATAAAAACGGATGTCATTTTTTATCGGAATTCTATTCTTTTTCTCTTGCATGTCCAGTGGTGCTATCTGGGTGCATCGTCTCCGGCCCTTGACAGAAAGGACATGCTTTGAAAAAGAACAGCGAAAAGACTGGTCTTCAAATTTGGAATCCTTAAAAAGATTGGGTTGAAAGGCATCATCATTTGGCCATTTTCTTTCCTGAAAAGCAAAGTTCCAAATGCTATGGATATATTTGAAAAGTGTATCCCTTATCATTGTCACCTGCTCCACAACTGTGATGATCCAGACTTTCCCTTCAATGGGTCCTGGCAAACCTACTATTGTTAAATGGATATGACGAATTCTATCCAGAAATGAAGCAAATTCTATGAAGTGAACAAAGACATTGACTTTTCTCCATTTAGACATGGCATTTCTGAGACGTTCTGTATGTCTAGTCATTGAGATAACCACACAAATTCCATTTCTGACAAGCACAGGAGTGAAAGTTCTCATGAAATTCTCTCCCTCCTCTGTGTCTGTTGAAAAGAGACCAATCAAAGTCCATCTGAAATGGAGGAGGAGTTGGACAATTCCTGGATACTGGATCCCATTTTTTGGAAGCATCTTATGGAAAAAAGGAATTTGTCTTTTATCACTCTGAGCCTCTGAAACAATTCCATAACTGATCTGAAGAAGCAATGAAGAATGGTGTATTATGGTTAGATCAGATCAAATCCAAATGTAAGCTTTTAACACATCCAGTGTGTTTCTCATGAACATATTAGAATAGTCCAGTGGTCACCAACTGGTGGTCCATGAACCACTGGTGGTCTGCAAGAAAGTGTTGGTGGTTATTTGCATTTTTATATTGCACTAAATACGATTTATCTTTTGAAAAAAAATCATATTAGTGGTCCACGGGATATAAAATTATGAATTTGGTGACCCCTGGAACAGTCTAATGTTCCTAACTCTTAAGCCATATCACAATAAAGAATACAAAATGCAAAGTATTAGCAAGATTGAATATAATAATTTGTCTAATCTGTGGTCTAAGATACTCATATCATATTAGTGGTCCATTTGATTTAAAATTAGGAATTTGGTAGTCCTTGAGTTCAGAAAAGTTGGTGACCCCTGGAATAGTCTATTGTTATTAACCCTTAACCAAATCAAGATAAAGAATACAAAATGCAAAATACTAGGAAGATTGAATATAATTATTTGTCTAATATGGAGTCTGAGATACTTCTCTTTCTCTTTTCTAATAAAATTGACATTCAGATAATAGATGTGCTATGTCTTCTATCTTTAGAGTACTGCAAGTGCAAATCAGTTCATTTTAGAGATTTGCTTAAAAGTTCCATATTTAACATTTTGTCCAGCTGCTCAAGTCTTGCTCGAGGAAATATTTAGTCCTCTTGTGGATCCCAATCCCTAGCCATGACAAAGGCCATGGTGAAAAGCATCTCATGAATTCCATAGAAAAGATATGATTGAATCTATTACCCACCCACCAACAACCTGCTTACTTTGACAGATAAACAATAAAACAAACCTGTGGGATTTTGTAGGCACCTACTAATGTTGATATCTGAATGGAGATGTCATCAAGAGATCCATCAAGAACAGCCATCAGGTTGTCCTTCTTTCTACAGCTGTAGTTGGGAACATTGGCTTCTCCAGTTGAGAGCAAATCCAGCAAGGCATCTGAAGTGCCAAGGGTGCTCAAATAATTGTCATGGATGTTGTAGCCAAATGTGAGATTGTACAAAAGCTGAGAATTCTGGTTCACTTGTTGAATGGCAAAAATGAAGCGTAGGATTCTTGCTGGTTCAGTAGATGAACTACTGTAAAAAATGTTCATGATAACATCATCTCTAACAACAACAAAATATATTTTCATTTGTTCCCCTTTCTCTCCACAAGCCAATTCAGTCTTAAGCCAAAAGTGTCCAACATAAGAATAAAATTATAGTCACCCATCACCGTTTAATTGTTATGAGTGTTGAGAAGGGTGAATGGAGATTTAATATTTAAAATATATCATTATTTGTAATAGTGCTCATTTTTATTTTGTGAAATGATCAAGATGCAAAGTCATTCAATCATTAAAATAGAATCATCAGCAAAGAGGACTTCTAAATGATCCAGAAAAGCAATTCGAAAAATAAGCCATCCTCTATTCCATACGAGGGTCAGGCATTGAATATCAATGAATGGTTATAAAAATTAGGAAATGGGTGGGGCAGAGGGAACTACAAACTTTTCAGTAAGCTAATTCTGATTAACTCAGGATTGTACGAGAGGGGAAAATAATTTGGACTTTGGGGGGCAGGGTTGTTCCATCTTTGGATTTGGGTCTCTTAAAATAAGATGTAAGAGAGAATCCATGAAAATCCAAATGATTCAAGAAATTAAACAGGTCCTGCAATATAGGAGTAACTGAAAGAAAAGAAGAAGAGTGTTAGGACTGCAAATTTGAAGGATTGCAACTCCATCACACTGAATGACTTACGAGGGAGCTTGAGTATAAGGAGCTGTGTTGAAAGAAAGCATTATATCTGATATTAATGTGGCAAAAGAGACGATACTAATGAGGTGGTCTCCTGGCCTGTAATAGCTCCGTAGTTTTCTTCCCTCATGTTCCTCCAAACTCAGCAGGCACTTCATTCTCAGCTTCCCAATGACTGGCTGGGACATCAGCAGCAGCAGAAGCAGAAGGAGGAGGCCCATAATTCATGGGGCTGAATCAATCCCCTTCCTGTTTCTAAGGAAGAACAAGAGCATTCGAAGAATTCAAAGCACCATTCATATATGGAAATGAAAGTGACTTTCTTGACCCAGAGAGAGATTAACAGAACTGCACCTGGAAAGGAGAGAAAGGAAAAGTACATTCAAGAAGCACAGTCCCTGAATGTCCCAAAATTTGTGCCACACAGAGTGTGATCTGAGACATTTATCCTTTTCTGATGCAAGATCCCTTTCAAGTTGCTTCAGTCTGATGTTTACATCAAAGGCGATCACTGGAGAAATATCAGGAGAGATCTCACAGACCAGGGTTTTAATAATTACTGTAAGAAGCAACATCTCCTCTGGGGATCCTGAACTACCTCTGGGCCTCCATTTGTGGAGGAGAAGCTGGACTCAGTGTACTTCAGTGACTTCAGTGACTTCAGTGTCTTCAGTGTATTCTCTTGTCTCCAGAAACTCCTGAGGAAGATCCACCAGAATTATAGAGTTTGGTTCCACCTTAGTGTCAGACCTGGAAGCCATCCTTCAGGTCCGCCACATTTTCTACTGTGGGAAAAGGGGGGCGGGATTGCATAGAGTACAGGAAATATGTAGTCAAAATAACATTCTTTTCTCAGAGAGTCAAGGCCACCTTGCCCTGCACCTGCAATGAGGTGACTGGGAGGCATCTCCAATTTTGGATGGTGCCTGATTGGATCATGTGATGGACATGTGGGTGAAGGGGGAAGGGACTTGAACTTTCTTTTGGGTGGGGAAAACCTGGAAACTTTCAGGACCGGGTTTACCCAGATGTGCCAATATGACATCTCTAATAAAATGGAACTTTGAGGAAATTCAAGCTTCGGAGTCTTCTTTTGTGGGGCTGTTACTTGGAACCCTGACACTTAGGTTGATGATGCTTAATTCTAATACTGCCTGCCTTCTAATGTTAAGGAAGAAACCTGTAACTGTGAACCCTGCCTAATGTTAAGAATAGGACCTGTTTGTAATTTACTTTTCTTTTAGATCTCCATGTATTAATCACAAATTGGAAGTGATTTTAAAATTGCTCATGCGTTAGTGAAATTTCATTTGCCCTAGAAATATCAACTTTGGGGTGATATTTGAGACAAAGGGTCTGGAAATAGATAATTGGCCAATTGTATCATTGGATAAATATGGAATACGTTATGGGGATAGACTTAGAACCTTTATACTTTGAAGGGTCTTTGTTTACTAAACAACCAGCAGGCAGTATCATGTCCCCCTTGGACAACTCGCCAGATTCCTCCTCAGAAGTCAGTTCAAGGGAGGATGAGCTCATTCCTGGCACGTCAGGAACTGGG
The DNA here is from genome assembly GCA_022577455.1 of Arizona elegans. NCBI lineage: Eukaryota > Metazoa > Chordata > Lepidosauria > Squamata > Colubridae > Arizona > Arizona elegans. The sequence goes on from JAKOOJ010000012.1 coordinate 570,731, forward strand.
TTCATTAATGGCTCTGAACACCTGGCCAAAAGTGTTTTAGACTTTCTCCAGTTTCAGCTGGGGAAAGTTTTCCAAAAATGACTCTAAAATCACCTCTTTGCTATATATTACAAAAGATTGAAAAAATAAAGATTTTACAAAGTGGGAAAGATGTGATGTCTTTTTCTTTTTAAATGCACTGAAGAGGATCCCACGCGCTGACTGTTAAACTTGTTTCAAACATATGTCTGTTTGTTTATTTATTCAGTCAGTCAGTCCTATACGATAATAAAATCTCATTTCTTCTCTTGTCCTTCCCTAGTTTCCTGACCATTTAAATTATTAATTAATTTATTTTACACTTTGATGATTATCTTAAGTTAGTCTTACATTCTTTGTATGTTTATTTCTTTTGATTTTAAATAACCTTAATTGTCAAAAGAAGCATACAAACTCAATAATAACTGTAATAAATAATTAAGTGTTATGAGCCTAAGAAACTACTTCAGGACGGATACCGACTTTTATCATTAAATGTCCCTTAGTATTTAGATCTGGTCTCAGGATGATAATGTAACTCGTATTGTGTACCTTCCATTGGAACCTTAGACCACCGAGGAAGACCTTCAAGGCCCTGAGCTCCAGGGGAGGGAGGTGGGCCTCCAGCAAGGCCTTGCCAAACACTACGATGGCCCGGCTCTTGGAAACCTGCTGCTCCATACATCTCCTGTAGTGCTTTGATAGTCTGGTTCTCCACAGCCGTTGAATAGCTCCAGTAATCATTGTCCGATATTCTACGTTCCCTCGATTGGGTGAAATGTTCCCCCAATGCAGTCAGCATGAGTCCAGGTGGTGGAAGGCCTCTAAAGTCCCCCAGTCTGATATTTCCCAACCACCAGTTCCTAGAGTCACCTTGTTCTGCTTCCAAAGGGTGCACCTGGGCCCAATGGTGGGATTCAATTTTTTAACAACCGGTTCTGTGGGTGTGGCTTAGTTGGGGGTGTGGCTTGGTGGTCATGTGACCGGGTGGGCATGGCTATGTGTATAGGGACTAGTCAGAGGGCTGAAAAAAGTCATTTATGACTGGTCCTCACACTTATGACCATCCTCACATTTATGCCCGTTGCGGCATTCTTAATAATCGTGTCAGTCATTTCACCACTACTTCTCTTCACCACGGTGACAAGATAGGGCGCAAAACATAAAATATGAGGACAGTCGTAAGTTCGAGGACTGGTCAAAAGTGCGAGGACCGGTCAAAATAACTTTTTCAGCCTTCTGACTAATCCATATGCACATAGGGACTATTCAGAGGGCTAAAAAAAGTGATTTCTGACAGGTCTTCGCACTTTTGACTGGTCCTCACCCTTATGACTGATCATCATTTATGCCCATTGTAGCATTCTTAACAACCATGTCACTCATTTCACAACTGCTTCTCTTCACCATGGTGACAAGATAGGGTGCAAAACATAAAATGTGAGGAAATAATAACTTTTTCAACCCTCTGAGTAGTCCATATGCACAAAAGGATACAGCAATAGAGAGGGCTGAAGGAACGAGAAAAGAGTTGGAAGAAAGAAGGAGAGAGAAGGGAGGAAGAGAAGGGAGGAAGGAAGGGAAGGGAAATTAGAGTAGGAGGGAGGGTAAGAGAGGGAGGAAGAGAGGAGGAGAAGGAGAAAGGAAGAGGAAGTAGGGAGGAGAAGAAGAGGGGGAAGAAGAGAAAGTAAGAAGGAAAGAAAAGAGAGAGGTGGTAGGTTTGAGGAGAAAGATTGCTGTACAATAAAAAAGATGAAAGGGAAGAAAGCCAACCCCAAACAAATATAAAGATATTAAGATAAAGAATGAATTGTTAAACTTTAAAGAATAAAAGAGAACAAATATGAATAAATAGCAATAATTAGAAACACACATACAAACATACAATATATTTTCTTTGAACAGAGTATTTGGCCGGTTCACAAATTTAAACAGTGTTTAGTCATTTCAATTAAATTTACAATTTCTATATTTCCTTTTTGCCATATTTATTCCTTATCTATTTTTGTAAAAAACCAATATTACCCTTCATCCTCATCTCTAATCTTAATCAAATTCAATTTTTCCCTTCTATTCTATATTATACTTTCCCATTGTCATCTATTTTTATATCCATCCTCACGTTGGTTAATTATGTAATATTACAGTTGTTTAATATAAATTTAACATTTTAATATAAATCAATTAGTTATATAACTATATTTTTTGTATATTAATCAATCTGAACATGAATATTCCAATTATTTCCATGCAATCCAATTTCTTACAAATCAATTAAGTATATTTAACAACAATAATAAACCAAATAATTTCCCCCATATATTCCTCCAACCACAACTTAACCATTTCCTCTTTCAACACAATATACAATTAATAGTATCTCAATTATTACAACTCCCTAGTTAAATAGAGCTTTTTTTCTTTTGTGTTTTAAAATCTTGAACTCTCCTCTTTTTCCCTAAAGAACTACCTTTTCACTAAAGGGAGTTTGCACCTACCTTTTTTGGTGAGGAAAAAGAAATCTGCCTGCCTAATTATCCAACATTGCAGCAACAGCAAAACCAACAGCCTGCTTTACTTTCAGTTTCATTTTTCAGCATAGCTAGGGGGAAAAAATCTGCTCCAGCAAGCAAACAAACAGCAGAGCCCTGAGCAAAACAGCTGAGACCAAATCAGCTGAGAGTCGGGAGGCCAGTCTAATCAACGGGCTAATTAGCCTATGCTGAAGCTCCGGGGGCCAATAAAATTACAAAAAAACACCGAACTGTTTGTTAAATTGCTGGTTTACCCGCCCCTCGCCCACCACTATTTATTGGCAATAAATAGTGGTGCGGAGGGGTGGGGCAAGGGGTGGGGCGAGGGGCAATTTAACAAACGGTTTGGCTGAACCGCCTAGAACCGGCAGACTCCCACCACTGCCTAGGCCTCTGCAGCCTGCTGCTGGCTTGGTCACTCCTTAGGCCGAACATCCGCAGGGGTGTTGTCTGCTTGGGATGAAGCCTCCAGCCCAGTAATGTTCGTGGACTCCTCGAGGTCAGCTGCCTCTAACTCTGGTACTGTGCCTTCCGCCATGGTTTGTAAGGGAGCCCTAACAAAATCTATCAGGTTCCAGGCTAATAAGAAAGGTTGACACAAACAAACTAGGATTGATGTTGCTTTTCCTTTTTATTAGTGGCACTCATTAATACACAATAAGGAACTATTGCTAGGGCTAACGGCCCATGCTTCCCACCACCTTTCATATGTTAGCCCTTTTCTTACCCATGCCCACAATTACCCTTTATCACCCCCATCCAATCCCTGCATGTTGTATCCTCCCCCTCACACCCGTAAGTGCTGCTGCTCCCTGCAATGTTCCCATGTACTTCCCTGTTCGTGAGTAATCCCCTATTCCTTCCCTACTTGCAAAAAATCCCCTCCTCCCAGCAGATCAGGCAAGAAAGTAGTTGCCCTTCAGTTCCCGCAAGAATGCCTCCAGGTACATCCATCAGTATGAGGTAGAGGCCAGCAGTAGCATCCATCGGTCAAGCCGATTGGTCTGGTGACATCATCAGTATGCGACCGCCTCTCAGCTGTGAAGCGGCCGTGCCACCGCCTATGAAGCATCAGGATGGCAGCGGGTGAGTCTGAAGCTTTCCTGGATGATCGAGCGTGCTATGCAGAACCATGTCCAAGTCTGTGGTCACCTCCTTATCAACCCCGCAAAAGGGCAGCCCCTGGCCAGGCAGCACGCCGGGTCTGACACAAACTCAATAATAACTATAATAAATAATTAAGTTTTATGACCTTAGAAACTACTTCATGATCAGATACCAACTTTTATCATTAAATGTTCCTTGGTATTTAGATCTGGTCTCAGGATGATAATGTAGCACTTGGGGAAGAAGATGCAGCCCAGCAGGCCAGCCCCAGAAGCCAAGATGGAGAAAACCTGCACGGCCACCATGTATTTCCCTTTGGTGCTCAAGTAGGTGGGCAGGAAGGAGATCCAGACGCTGCAGAAGACCAGCATGCTGAAGGTGATCAGTTTGGCTTCGTTGAAGGCCCCAGGCAGGTTCCTGGCCAGGAAAGCCACTGTGAAGCAAATGGCAGCAAGGAAACCCATGTAGCAGAGAACAACATAAAACATGGTCACAGAGCCTTCATTGCACTGAAGGATGATCACTCCTGATTGGGAGTGCAGGTCAAAATCAGGAAACGGAGGAGAAACTCCCAGCCAGATTGCACAAATTACAATTTCTCCAGCAGAACCGGAAAGGATGATGGAGTTGGCCAAGCTCTTCCCCAACCATCTCCTCACCCTGTTCCCTGGTTTCGTGGCCAGGAAGGTCAGCACTACCGTGATTGTTTTGGCTAGCACACAAGACACAGCTACTGAGAAGATGATGCTGAACATGGTTTGTCGGAGAAGGCAGGTGGCTTTCCTTGGTCGGCCAATGAAGAAAAAGGGGGACAAGAAGCAAAGCAAGAGGGAAACCAGGAGGATGTAGGACAGGTCACGGTTGTTAGCTTTGACAATGGGAGTTTCTAGGTATTTAAGGAATATGACTAAAACAAAGCCTGTTGTTAGAAACAAGAGTACAGCAAAGGAGATGAGGATAATGCCCAGATGTTCTTCATAGGACAGGAAGGTTATTCTTTTGGGGATACATTGGATTCTGTCATCAGTGGGATATTTGTCATCTGGGCACTTGGTGCATTTTTCAGTATCTGAGAAAACAGTAAGTAATATTATTTCTATAGTCCCTCTTTTCACATTCCAAGAAAGACCTTCTTTGGATTACAGCTGATACTGAGACACAGGAAAACCAGGGTTTCTCTGGTGTCACTCACCTTCCTGTGTGGAGATGGTCCCCGCCAGACAAGGAATACAATCATAGCAGCAAATTGGTTCTTCTTTCCGAGCCCGTTTTACAAATCCAGGGTGACAATTGTCCACACATTTGGACTGAGGCAGTGACTAAGCAGAACAACAAAATTCATTCCAAAATATCTGCCAAATTTTTATTTATTATATTTATTGATTAAAATAAAATGAAACTGTGCTTAAGAAAGAAACTTCTGAGCAATAGATCAGGAAAAGGTTTCTTTTGGACTATGTGAAATATTGCAAAGCCACTCCCCTTTGAAAATAATCCTAATCCTTATTCCAGTTAATATACGAAGAAAAAGATCTTCATCAACTAGGACTGTCAACCTCAAATGATGTAACTGTCATTTGACTATTATCATGTAACTATTTAGTTACTGTATATCTGTACATTTTCAATTCATACAGCTTCCATGCTAGTGAAATAAGGCTAAAGATTACTGTCTAGTGTCTAAAATTATAGTGAGGATGAGTGGAGGTGAAATCATGAGAACATATCACTCAAAAAGGATGAGCTAGGCATGTTTTCCTGCAGCCCATGGGACATGAGTATGAACCCTGTGTGGGAAAGGGATATTTCTAAGGCCAAGTGAGGGATTTAAGACAAGGTCCTTTCCATTGAAGAATTACAGTTTTGTTGTTAGTTGGTACTTGTGTCCAACTTTTTCAGCCCCCAAGAACCAAAGCACTCCGGGACCCACTGTCCTATATTGCCTCTCAAAATTAGAACTACAATTAGATGACATGGAAAGAGAGACCCACATTTATTTATTACTTAAATTTGGAGAAATCTTTGTTTCAATGGAAGACTTAAGGTAGCTGGCAATCAAGATAAACAATTGCATTCAAGGGGTTTTTAGATGGATTACTAGCCAAAGATCAAATCTAGGTAGCATTTCATTACAAATGGATCCTCATTGTCTCATTATTTCAAGAGTCAAGAAAGTTTTCCATTTTCAGTCCTTCATTTTTTTGGTTTCAGCCATTATCTCATATTGGACAAGTCATTGTGGTTCCATATTGATTGAACACCTTGGATGACCTTCCTAGCAGCAGGAGGCCTATCCCAGTGGGGTGAAACAAAAGCATGAATAATTGTGGTCAGATATGGACTGGTAAAAATATCTGAGCCTGCTCTTTCAGGGGACCCTAACACCAACCATATAGACCGAGAAAAGTTGCCAATATTTTCAACTACCTTGTTGAGCCACTTTAGCCGTGAAAGAGCATCTGGGTTGATAATAAGCCTCTGTCTTTCAAAACTCCCCAGTTGCTCTTGGATGGGTTCCTCCTTGGAGAGAAATAACCAACTTATGATATTCAGATCTGCTGCTACATTTCCACTTTGGTCCAAGTACAGTTTCTCCCAGGAAAAATTGCAAAACTCATTCTTCTCCAGAAAGGGATGGAACTAGAATTGAAACATCCAGGAATTTTCAGAGCAACTTGAAACACCCTAAAAGGAGGAGCCATTTTAAAGATGAGCTAGTGAATAAGAGATGTTCAGTCCCCTCTTCACTATTCGCCTAAATACCAATAACACCTAGACTTATATACCTCTTCACAGTGCGTTTACAGCCCTCTCTAAGTGATTTATAGAATCAGTAACAATGTGGGAACCCATTTTACCAACCTGGAAAGGATGGAAGGCTGAGTCAACCTTGAGCTGGTCAGGATCGAACTCCTGGAAGTGAGCAGTGAGTTAGGGTTAGGGTTAGGGTTAGGGTTAGGGTTAGGGTTAGGGTTAGGGTTAGGGTTAGGGTTAGGGTTAGGGTTAGGGTTAGGGTTAGGGTTAGGGTTAGGGTCAATGCAAAGACTGAGTATCTATCAGTATGAAAGTCTTTAACTGGATTTCTGCATTGAGAAGGGGTTAGGCTAATGCTCCTAGGTTTAGCTGAAATTTATGAATATAAAATTCTATTATGCTAATTACAAACCCATAAATACAGGAATTTATTTACAATGTATACGTTTTAAATAATTTTATAATAGCAGTGTTTAATATCAAAATATAATTGTCACAGTGCCTGCTCTTTGGAACATTATTTATTTATATATTATTTATTATTTAAATTTTTATACTGCCCTTCTCCCGAAGGACTCAGGGCAGTGCACAGCCAACAATAAAACACAATATATACATAAAATTTAAAAACAGTTTAAAATATATTAAATAGTTCGGCCGTGATATTATTAAAAAACTGAAAACAACCCTTAAAAATCATTAAAAATCATGTTTAGGCCAGCCCAGCTTATTGGAACAATGGCGTCTTGAGGGCACGGCAAAAGGTGAGTAGGTCAGGCATCATCCGTATCTCCGGGGGCAATTCATTCCAGAGGGCAGGTGCCCCCACAGAGAAGGCTCTCCCCCTGGGGGTCGCCAGTCGACATTGTTTGACCGACGGACACCCTGAGGAGTCCCCCTCTGTGGAAATGTATTGGTCGGTGGGAGGCTATCGGTAGCAGAAGATGATAATCCTGTGAACTAAATTTGGCCTCAGCTTGGCCAAAACTTTTGGTTTTTTGGAGAACAATGGTTCCCCTACATCAGCATTGGATTTTTTTCTAAATAGGAACTAGTTATGATGGATAATTGTCAGGACCCCATACCTGCCATGGCTTTAGCCTTGCAGCCCCCAATCTCTCTTTCTTCTCTGTTTTTCTCCTCGTAGATATTGAGGAATATGCAACATTCAAAACATGGGCCAGAGTCTTAGCAACAGTATAAAAACGGTGCTCATTTTTTATCTGAATTCTATTCTTTTTCTCTTGCATGTCCAGTAGTGTTATCTGGGTGCATCGTCTCCGGCCCTTGACAGAGAGGACATGCTTTGAAAAAGAACAGCGAAAAGACTGGTCTTCAAATTTGGAATCGTGAAAAAGATTGGGTTGAAAGGTATCATCATTTGGCCATTTTCTTTCTTGAAAAGCAAAGTTCCAAATGCTATGGATATGTTTGAAAAGTCTATGCCTTTCCATTGTCAATTTCTCCACAATTGTGGTGATCCAGACTTTCCCTTCAATGGGTCCTGGCAAACTTTCAATTGTTAAATGGATGTGGCGAACTCTATCCACAATGGAAGCAAATTCTATGAAGTGAACAAAGACATTGACTTTTCTCCACTTAGAGATGGCATTTCTGAGAGGTTCTGTAGGTCTAGTCATTGAGAATTGTTGTGAGATAACCACGCAAATTCCATTTCTGACAAGCATAGGAGTGAAAGTTCTCATGAAATTCTCTCCCTCCTCTGTGTCTGTTGAAAAGAGACCAATCAAAGTCCATCTGAAATGGAGGAGGAGTTGAACAATTCCTTGATACTGGATCCCATTTTTGGGAAGCATCTGATGGAAAAAAGGAATGTGACTTTTATCACTCAGAGCCTCTGAAACAATTCCATAACTGATCTGAAGAAGAAATGAAGAATCGTGTATTATGGTTAGATCAGATCAAGTCCAAAATGTAAGCTTTTAACATCCAGTGTGTTTCTCAAGAATATATTAGAATAGTTGATTGTTCTTAACCCTTAAGCCATATCAAGATAAAGAATACAAAGTGCAGAATATTAGCAAGATTGAATATAATCATTTCTCTAATCTGGGGTCTAAGATATGGCTCTTTCTCTTTTCTAATAAAACTGACATTCAGATACTAGACATGCTATGTCTTCTATCTCTAGAGCACTGCAAATGCAAATCAGTTCATTTTAGAGATTTACTTAAAGGTTCCATATTTAACATTGTGTCCAGCTGCTCAAATCTTGCTAAATGTAAATGTTTATGCCTCCTGTGGATCCCAATCCCTAGCCATGACAATGGCCATGAGAAAAGCAGTTCATGATTTTCATAGAAAAGATATGATTGAATCTATTACCCACCCACCAACAACCTGCTCACTTTGCCAGATAGAGAAACAAAAAAACAAACCTGTGGGACTTTGTAGGTGCCTACTAATGTTGACATCTGAATGGAGATGTCATCAAAAGATCCATCAAGAACAGCCATCAGGTTGTCCTTCATTCCACAGCTGTAGTTGGGAACATTGGCTTCTCCAGTAGAAAATATGTCCAGCAAGGAATCTGAGGTCCCAAGGGTGTTGAAATAATTGTCATGGATGTTGTAGCCAAGTGTGAGATTGTACAAAAGCTGAGGTTTTTTATTGACTTGTTGAATGGCAAAAATGAAGCTTAGGAGTCTTCCTGGATCAGTATGTGAACTACTGTAGAAAATGTTCATGATAACATCATCTCTAACAACAACAACAAAATATATTTTTTATTTGTTCCTCTTTCTCTCCACAACCCAATCAGACTTAAGCCAAAAGTGTGGAAAATAAGAATAAAATTATAATCATTATAACCATTTAATTGTTATGAATGTTGAGAAGGTGGGATGGAGATTTAATATTTCAAATATATCAGTATTTGTTAATACATATTCTAACGGCAGCTCGAATAACATACGCAAAGAATTGGAAACAAGAAAAAATCCCAATGGAAGAAGAGTTAACAGATAAAATCACACAGTGTGCTGAAATGGATAGATTAACAAAAGAGATTAAGGAAAAAGAAGAGACAGAGTACTATAGAATATGGGACAAATGGTACCTATGGTATACCGTCGCTAATAAAGAAATATAGGTGCAAGAAAAATAGAATAAAGATGTAAACAGATATATTAATAATTTCCTATGGACAAGTAAACATGAACAGGGGTTTCAAAACAAAGGTATAATTCAAATATAAAGACTGTTAAGAAATCCTGAGGGGAGGGGAAAAAAGAGAAGAGGGGGAGAAAATAGAATGGGAAAAACTACTAGGCTAAACATAAGGGGAAAATCACAACTGTATTAATTGAAGAACCACTACGAAATATTGCTTTAAGAAGAAAATTTACTTATACGTTGTATGTTTTGTAAATGTTTTTTATATGTGTTTTAAATGTGTTTTAATAAAGTTTATAAATTTATTATATATATATATATATATATATATATATATATATATATATATATATATTTTACTTCTTCGTAGGGTCTATGTGTGTTTTTCTTCTAGCCAGGTTTTCCCTTGGCTACGTAGGGAAAACCTGGCTAGAAGAAAAACATATATATATATATATATATATATATATCAGTATTTGTAATACTGCTCATTTTTAATTTGTGCAATGACCAAGATTCAAAATTATTCAATCATTAAAATAGAGTCATCAGCAAAGAGGACTTATAAATGATCCAGAAAAGCCATTCTAAAAACAAGCCATCCCCTATTCCATACCAGGGTCAGGCACTGAATATCAATGAATGGTTATAAAAATAGGAAAATGGGTGGGGCAGAGGAAATTACAAACGTTTCAATCAGCTAGTTGTGATTAACTCAGGATTGTACGAGAGGGGAGAATAATTTAACTTTGGTGGGCGGGGTTATTCCATCTTTGGATTTTGGTCTCTTAAAATAAGACATAGGAGAGAAGCTATCAAAATACAAATGATTCAAGAAATGAAACAGGTCCTTCAATATAGGAGTAACTGAAAGAAACGAAGAAGAGTGTTAGGACTGCAAATGGAAGGAAAGCAACTCCATCACACTGAATGACTTACGAGGGAGCTTGAGTATAAGGAGCTGTGTTGAAAGACAGCATTATATGGGATATTACTCTAGCAATGGTGACTATACCAATGAGGTGGTCTCCTGGCCTGTAATAGCTCCGTAGGTTTTTTCCCTCATGTTCCTCCAAACTCAGCAGGCACTTCATTCTCAGTTTCCCAGAAACCGGCTGGGACATCAGCAGAAGCAGAAGCAGAAGGAGGAGGTCCATAATTCATGGGGCTGAATCAATCTCCTTCCTCTTTCTAAGGAAGAACAAGAGCATTCGAAGAATTCAAAGCACCATTCAAAGATGGAAATGAGACTGACTTTCTTGACTGAGAGAGAGATTAACAGAACTTCACCGGGAAAGGAAAGAAAGGAAAGGTACATTCAAGAAGTCCCTGAATGTCTCAAAATTTGTGCCACACGGAGTGTGATCTGAGACATTCATCCTTTTCTGATGCAAGATCCCTTTCAAGTAGCTTCAGTCTGATGTTTACGTCAAAGGCGATTACTGGAGAAATATCAGGAGAGATCTCACAGACCAGGATTTTAATAATTACTGTAAGAAGCAACATCTCCTCTGGGAATCCTGAACTACTTCTTGGCCTCCATGTGCAGAGGAGAAGCTGGAGAAAAGCATAGTGTAAAATCATAGATATACCCCTAGAGGGCACTGATCTGGAAAGGTTGTGGTCCTTCTTTTCTGGACATGTCTAGAAAGTGATGCTAAAGAAAGATATTTCAACACCCAGGAAATTGGGTGTTTTCCTTCAATGTACTCTCTTGTCTCCAGAGACTATAGAGTTTGGTTACACCTTATTGTCAGACGTGGAAGCTATCTTTTACTTTTGGGCCTTCAGGCCTTCCACATTTTCTACTGTGGGAAGATGGAAGGGGGGATTGCATAGAGCAGTAGTCACCAACCGGTGGTCTCTGGCGCAGTGGTGATTTACAAGAAAATTTTGGTGCTGCATCCGGGTGGAGAAGCTGCTCCGGTATGAGCAATGGACAGTCCTGTGACTAGAGCTCTGGAATATGGAACTGGCCAGGCAGCTCATGGTGGGGCTGTAAATCTCCTCTGTAGAGGGAGGTTCATGCAACTTGCAACTTTGTAGCTCAGCCCTCGCTGGCCAGAATGAGATAACGGTGCGGGGGGGGCAGTGCAGGTGGGCCGAAGCAATGGGTGGCGGGAAGCCCGGACTGTTTCTTCCCCCTGCTGTAGCTTCCTGTCAGCTGAACCCACCAGTAGCTGTCCATACCCCTCACCCTCCCTTCTCAGTCACTCCTCGCCTGGCAGGGGAAGGGCAGGGGATGGAGATTCACTCCTTATTCCAGAGTAAGAGTGAAGTTTTGTCTCTTGCTGGATCTCATGGCCATTGTTGGTGCTCTGTGCACCTTGGTCTCTCAGGGAGATGCTTGACTTCCTCTCAGCCCCAAGACACTGGCTGGCCCAAGAGATGAGAGAGAGAAAGAGAATCAGAGAGAGAGAGAGAATCAGAGATAGAATGAAAGAGAGGGAGAATGAGAAAGTGTGGGAGAGAGAGAAAGAAAGGGGGAGAGAGATGAGAGAGGGAAAGAGGGGGAAGAGAGATGAGACAGAGAGAAAGAGAGAGGGGGAGAGGGGGAGAGAGAAAGAGAGAGAAAGAAAGAGAGAATGAAAGAGAGACAGAATGAAAGAGAGAGTAAGAGAGAGAGGCAGAATGAAAGAAAGAGAGAATGAGATAGAGAGAGAAAGAAAGAGACAGAGAGAAAATCAGAGAGAGAGAGAGAATGAGACAGAGACAGACAGACAGAGAATGAAAGAGACAGTGAGAGAATCAGAGAGAGAGAGAGAATGAAGGAGAGAATCAGAGAGAATCAGAATGAGACAGAGAGAGACAGACAGCCAAAAAGAGAATGAAAGAGAAAGAGAGAGAGCAAGAGACAGAATGAGAGACAGAATGAGAGAGAGAAAAAAGGGACAGAGAATGAGAGAGAGAGAGAGAGAGAGAAAGAGAGAGAGCAAGAGACAGAATGAAAGAGAGAATGAGAGAGAAAGAGACAGAGAGAATGAGAGAGAGAATAAGAGCGAAAGAGAATGAGAGAGTGAAAGAGACAGAATGAAAGAGAGAGAATGAGAGAGAGAGACAAAGACAGAGAAAGAGAATGAAAGAAAAAGAGACAGAGAATGAAGACTAGAGAAAGAAAGAGACTGAATGAAAGAGAGAGAATGAGAGTGAGAGAGAGAAAGAGGGATTCAGAGAGAGAATGAGAGAGAATGAGTGGGAGAGAGAGAAAGAGAAAGGGGAGAGTGAGAGAGAATGAGAGAAAGAGAGAGAAAGAGGGGGAGAGAGAGAGAAAGAGAGAGGGGAGAGGGAGAGAGAATGAGAGAATGAGAGAGAAAGAGTTGGAGAGAGAGAGAAAGAGAGAGGGGAGAGAGGGAGAATGGGAGAGGGAGAGGGAGAGAGAGAGGGAGAGGGAGCGTAGGGAGAGTGCCTGAAGGACACCAACCCGTCACTGGGAGTCCAGGCGCTTCAGCAAGTGGCACATGGATTCATATTAGTGGTCTGCGGGATTTAAAATTATGAACTTGGTGGTGGTCCTTGAGGTCCAAAAGGTTGGGGACCCCTGGCATAGAGTACATGTGATATGTAAACAAAATAACATTCTTTTCTCAGAGACTCAAGGCCACCTTGCCCTGCAGCTGCAATGAAGTGACTGGGAAGCATCTCCAGTTTTGGATGGTGCCTGATTGGATCATGTGATGGACATGTGGGTGCTGAGCAGGGACTTGAACTTTCTTTTGGGTGGGGAAAACTTGGAAACATTCAGATTTGGGTTTTCCCAGATGTGTCAATATGACATCTCAAATAAAATGGAACTTTGAGGAAATTCAAGCTTCAGAGTGTTCTTTCATTGGGGCTGTTACTTGGACACTTAGGTTGATGACGCTTAATTCTAATACTGCCTGTCTTCTAATGTTAAAGAAGAAATCTGTAACCCTGAACCCTGCCTAATTTTAGGAATAACATAGCTTTTTTTTTCTGAAGCTTCTTTTCTGATGCTTTTTTCAGCCTCTGAAACCTCCATTTGAGAAGTTGGGCAGGGCTACATTCGCAGTATAAAACGCACCCAGATTTTCACCCTCTTTTTTTGGGGGGGGGAGGTGCATTTTATACTCCCAAAAATATGGTAAATGGACTAAAGAGGATTCCACCCACTGACTGGTAAACTTGTTTTTATTTGCCACAATCTTGTTTTGAAACAACTCTGGGAAACTTATACCATTAAAATGATAAAAGAAAAATATTTCTAAAATAATTAAAATGGAAACTACAATCAAAATAGAATTATAGTTAAACAATAGGGAGGGAAGGAGCTGGATATGTGGGGGGTGGGATTGCCTCTTAGTTCATCAACCATCTCCATTGTGATGCTCCATCATTGGGATCTGAAGCTATCTACAGAATCAGGTCTTAAAGCTTAAGGAACAAAAGATGGTATTTTATTTGATGCCCATAATATCCAAAATTTGAGGTAAAGTTCTGTCCCCAGTGAAATGGAAGTTTGACCCCTTGCAACAATGCCTTTCTACTCACCCTTTATTTTGTTTTATTTTGTTCAATTTCATCATCATTTGAGACTACAGTTGAAGTGCAGATTTGGAGTATGGTGTTGTCCCAAAGGTGCTTTTTTCAAGAGGTAACTGGACTGTTTTGTTTTTCTTTGAAGACATTTTACTTCTCATCCAAGAAGCTTCTTCAGCTCTGACTGGATGGTGAGGAATGGAAGGATTTATACTCCTTGCAGACAGCTGGTCATTTGCATCCTTTTAGAGCAGGAGTGTCAAACTTGTGTCATCACGGTGGCAACACGTGACATATCAAAACTTTTTTCTCCTTCACTAACCCAGGTGGGAGCAGGGCCAGCACTTGACGCATCCGGCCCCCAGGCCACAAGTTTGACACCCCTATTTTAGAGAGTCATTGAGGCCACTTGGAGGTTGATCTGTGTCCTTGGGGTCACCTAAGTAGTGCAAGTGGGTGTGGAGCCTTCTTGGAACTGCTGAGAGGACTGTGTTGAGGACTGGAGATAGATGATGTCGTACCCCTCCCCCTCCCCCTCCTTCCCAATTTGGAAAGTCTTGTCTCTTCTGCAGATGCATTATATTAACATAATTAATGTTTCTTATTTTGTCCTTCACTAGTTTCATCACAAAATAAATAATTAAATAATTTATTTTATACTTCGATGATTATCTTAAGTTAGTCTTATGTTCTTTGTATGTTTATTTCTTTTGATTTTAAATAACCTTAGTTGTCAAAACAGGCATACAAACTCAATAATAACTGTAATAAATAATTAAGTGTTATGAGCCTAAGAAATTATTTCATGATCAGATACCGACTTTTATCATTAAATGTTCCTTAGTATTTAGATCTGGTCTCAGGATGATAATGTAGCACTTGGGGAAGAAGATGCAGCCCAGCAGGCCAGCCCCAGAAGCCAAGATGGAGAAAACCTGCACGGCCACCATGGATTTCCCTTTGGTGCTCAAGTAGGTGGGCAGGAAGGAGATCCAGACGCTGCAGAAGACCAGCATGCTGAAGGTGATCAGTTTGGCTTCGTTGAAGGTCCCAGGCAGGTTCCTGGCCAGGAAAGCCACTGTGAAGCAAATGGCAGCAAGGAAACCCATGTAGCAGAGAACCACATAAAACATGGTCACAGAGCCTTCATTGCACTGAAGGATGATCACTCCTGATTGGGAGTGCAGGTCAAAATCAGGAAACGGAGGAGAAACTCCCAGCCAGATTGCACAAATGACCATTGTTCCAGCAGAGCCAGAAAGGATGATGGAGTTGGCCAAGCTCTTCCCCAACCATCTCCTCACCCTGTTCCCTGGTTTCGTGGCCAGGAAGGCCAGCACTACCATGATTGTTTTGGCTAACACACAAGACACAGCTACTGAGAAGATGATGCTGAACATGGTTTGTCGGAGAAGGCAGGTGGCTTTCCTTGGTCGGCCAATGAAGAAAAAGGAGGACAAGAAGCAAAGCAAGAGGGAAACCAGGAGGATGTAGGACAGGTCACGGTTGTTAGCTTTGACAATGGGAGTTTCTAGATATTTAACAAATATGACTAAAACAAAGCCTGTTGTTAGAAACAAGAGTATAGCAAAGGAGACCAGGAGGATGCCCAGATGTTCTTCATAGGACAGGAAGGTTATTCTTTTGGGGATACATTGGATTCTGTCATCAGTGGGATATTCGTCATCTGGGCACCTGGTGCATTTTTCAGTATCTGAAAAACAGTAAGTAATATTATTTCTATAGTCCCTCTTTTCACATTCCAAGAAAGACCTTCTTTGGATTACAGCTGATACCGAGAGACAGGAAAGCCAGATTTCCTCTGGTGTCACTCACCTTCCTGTGTGGAGATGGTCCCCTCCGGACAAGGAATACAATCGTAGCAGCAAATTGGTTCTTCTTTCTGAGCTCGTTTTACAAATCCAGGGTGACAATTGTCCACACATCTGGACTGAGGCAGAGACTAAGCAGAAAAACAAAATATATTCTAAAATATCTGCCAAATTTTTATTTATTAGATGGATTGATTAAAATAAAATGAAACTGTGCTTAAGAAAGACACTTCTGAGCAATAGATCAGGAAAACATAAAATATTGTAAAGCCACGCCCCTTTGAAAATCATCCAAATCTTTGTTCCAGTTAAGATATAAAAGAAAAATTCTTCACCAACTAGGACTGTCAACCTCAAATGAGGTATTATTTAGTTATATCTGTAAATTTATATTTCCAACTCATATAGCTGCCACGCTGGTGAAATAAGGCTAAACATTACTGCCTAATTTCTAGAATTATACTGAGGACGAGTAGAGATGAAATCATGAGAATATGTCACTTAAAATGGGTGAGCCAGGCATGTTTTCCTGCAGCCCATGGGACATGAGTATGAACCCTGTGTGGGAAAGGGATATTTCTAAGGCCAAGTGAGGGATTTGAAACAAGGTCCTTTCCATTGAAGAATTACAGTTTTGTTGTTAGTCGTTACTTTAGCTTACAAGCTAAAGATGAACTCTAAGTAGCATTTTATTACAAATTGACCCTCATTATTACAAGTGTCAAGAAAGACTTGGGGGGAGCAGTCAAGGTAATTTTCAGTCCTTCATTTTTCTAGTTTAAGGCATTATCTCATATTGGACATGTCATTAGGTTCCATTTTGATTGAACACCTTGGATGATCTTCCTAGCAGCAGGAGGCCTATCCCAGTGGGGTGAAACCAAAGCATGAATAACTGTGGTCAGATATGGGCTCTTTAAAAATATCTGAGCCTGCTCTTTCAGGGAACCTTAACACCAACCATATAGACTAAGAAAAGTTGCCAATATTTTCAACCACCTTGTTGAGCAACTTTACCCGTGAAAGAGCATCTGGGTTGATAATAAGCCTCTGTCTTTCAAAACTCCCCAGTTGCTCTTTGATGGGATCCTCCTTGGGGAAAAGGAACCAACTTATGATATTCAGATCTGCTGCTACATTTCCACTTTGGTCCAAGTACACTTTTTCCCAGGAAAAATTGCAAAACTCATTCTTCTCCAGAAAAGGATGGAACTAGAATTGAAACATCCAGGAATTTTGAAAGCAGCTTGAAACATCCTAACAGGAGGAGCCATTTTAAAGCTGAGCTTGTGAATAAGAGATGTTCACTATTTGCCTAAACAGCAATAACACTTGGACTTATATACCACTTCACACTGCTTTTACAGCCCTCTCTAAGTGGTTTATAGAATCAGCATATTGTCCCCAACAATCTGGGTACCCATTTTACCAAACTTGCAAGGATGGAAAGCTAAGTGAATCTTGAGCTGGTCAGGATCGGACTCCTGGAAGTGTGTAGTGAGTTATGGGTGGAGTGAGGCTTAGGGTTAGGGTTAGGGTGAGGGTTAGGGTTAGGGTGAGGGTTAGGGTTAGGGTTAGGATAAATGCCACAGCTAAATGCAAAGATTGAGTAGCCATCAGTCTGAAAAACTTCAATGAATTCCTGCAGTGAGGAGAGGTTAAGCTAAATGCTCCCATGTTTAGCTGAAATTTATGAATATAAATTGTATCATGCTAATTACAAACCCATAAGTACAGGAATTTGATAATAACAGTGTTTGATATCAAAATATAATTGTCACAGTGCCTGTTCTTTGGAACATAATCTTGTCAACTAAATCTGGCCTCATCTTAGTCAAACCTTTCGTGTTTGGAAGAACAAACAAGTTGAAATGGTTTAACCACACCACTGGATTTTTTTCTAAGTATTAACTAAATTTGATGGATGCTTGTCAGGACCCCATACCTGCCATGGCTCCAGCCTTGCAGCCCCCAATTTCTCTTTCTTCTCCGTTTTTCTCCTCCTAGATACTGAGGAATATGCAACATTCAAGACATGGGCCAGAGTCTTAACAACACTATAAAAACGGAGGTCATTTTTTATCTGAATTCTGTTCTTTTTCTCTTGCATGTCCAGTGGTGCTATCTGGGTGCATCGTCTCCGGCCCTTGACAGAAAGGACATGCTTTGAAAAAGAACAGCGAAAAGACTGGTCTTCAAATTTGGAATCCTTAAAAAGATTGGGTTGAAAGGCATCATCATTTGGCCATTTTCTTTCCTGAAAAGCAAAGTTCCAAATGCTATGGATATATTTGAAATGTGTATGCCTTGTCACTGTCACCTGCTCCACAACTGTGATGATCCAGACTTTCCCTTCAATGGGTCCTGGCAAACCTTCAATTGTAAAATGGATATGACGAATTCTATCCAGAAATGAAGCAAATTCTATGAAGTGAACAAAGACATTGACTTTTCTCCACTTACAGATGGCACGTCTGAGAGGTTCTGTATGTCTAGTCATTGAGATAACCACACAAATTCCATTTCTGACAAGCATAGGGGTGAATGTTCTCACGAAATTCTCTCCCTCCTCTGTGTCTGTTGAAAAGAGACCAATCAAAGTCCATCTGAAATGTAGGAGGAGTTGGACAATTCCTGGATACTGGATCCCATTTTGGGGGAGCATCTTATGGAAAAAAGGCATTTGACTTTTATCACTCAGAGCCTCTGAAAAAATTGCATAACTGATCTGAAGAAGCAATGAAAAATGGTGTATTATGGTTAGATCAGATCAAATCCAAAATGTAAGATTTTAACACATCCAGTGTGGTTCTCACGAACATATTGGAGTAGTCCAGCAGTCACCAACTGGTGGTCCACGAACCACTGGTGGTCTGCGAGAAAATGTTGGTGGTTATTTGCATTTTTATATTGCACTAAATACTATTTATCTTTTGAAAAAATTCATATTAGTGGTCCACGGGATTTAAAATTATGAATTTGGTGACCCCTGGAATAGTCTATTGTTCTTAACCCTTAAGCCATATCAACATAAAGAATTCAAAATGCAGAATATTAGCAAGATTGAATATAATCATTTGTCTAATCTGAGGTCTAAGATACTGTTCTTTCTCTTTTTTAATAAAATTGACCTTCAGATAATAGACATGTTATGTCTTCTATCTCTAGAGCATTGCAAATGCAAATCAGTTTATTTTAGAGATTTACTTAAATGTTCCATATTTAACATTGAGTCCAGCTGCTCAAGTCTTGCTCGAGGAAATATTGGGGCCTCCTGTGGATCCCAATCCCTAGTCATGACAAAGGCCATGAGAAAAGCAGTTCATGATTTCCATAGAAAAGATATGATTGAATCTATTACCCACCCACCGACAACCTGCTCACTTTGCCAGCTAGAGAAACAAAAAAACAAACCTGTGGGATTTTGTAGGCGCCTACTAATGTTGACATCTGAATGGAGATGTCATCAAGAGATCCATCAAGAACAGCCATCAGGTTGTCCTTCCTTCCACAGCTGTAGTTGGGAACATTGGCTTCTCCAGTTGAGAGCAAATCCATCAAGGCATCTGAAGTGCCAAGGGTGCTCAAATAATTGTCATGGATGTTGTAGCCAAGTGTGAGATTGTACAAAAGCTGAGAATTCTGGTTCACTTGTTGAATGGCAAAAATGAAGCGTAGGATTCTTGCTGGTTCAGTAGATGAACTACTGTAAAAAATGTTCATGATAACATCATCTCTAACAACAACAAAATATATTTTCATTTGTTCCTCTTTCTCTCCACAAGCCAATTCAGTCTTAAGCCAAAAGTGTCCAATATAAGAATAAAATTATAGTCACCCATCACCGTTTAATTGTTATGAGTGTTGAGGACGTGGGGTGGATATTTAATATTTAAAATATATCAATATTTGTAATAGTGCTCATTTTTATTTTGTGAAATGATCAAGATGCAAAATCATTCAATCATTAAAATAGTATCATCAGGAAAGTGGACTTATAAATGATCCAGAAAAGCAATTCTAAAAACAAGCCATCCTCTATTCCATACCAGGGTCAGGCACTGAATATCAATGAATGGTTATAAAAATAGGGAAATGGGTCGGGCAGAGGCAACTACAAACTTTGCAATAAGCTAGTTGTGATTAACTCAGGATTGTATGAGAGGGGAAAATAATTTGGACTTTGGGGGCCGGGGCTGTTCCATCTTTGGATTTGGGTCTCTTAAAAAAGATGTAAGAGAGAATCCATGAAAATCCAAATGATTCAAGAAATTAAACAGGTCCTGCAATATAGGAGTAACTGAAAGAAAAGAAGAAGAGTGTTAGGACTGCAAATTTGAAGGAATGCAACTCCATCACACTGAATGACTTACGAGGGAGATTGAGTATAAGGAGCTGTGTTGAAAGACAGCATTATATGGGATATTAATGTGGCAAAGGAGACGATACTAATGAGGTGGTCTCCTGGCCTGTAATAGCTCTGTAGTTTTCTTCCCTCATGTTCCTCCAAACTCAGCAGGCACTTCATTCTCAGCTTCCCAATGACTGGCTGGGACATCAGCAAGAGCAGAAGCAGAAGGAGGAGGTCCATAATTCATGGGGCTGAATCAATCCCCTTCCTGTTTCTAAGGAAGAACATGAGCATTCGAAGAATTCAAAGCACTGTCACAAGATGAAAATGAAATTAACTTTCTTGACTGAGAGAGAGATAAAGAAAACTGGACCTGGAAAGGAGAAAAAGGAAAGGTACATTCAAGAAGCACAGTCCCTGAATGTCCCAAAATTTGTGCCACATGGAGTTTGACTTGAGACATTTATCCTTTTCTCATGTAAGATTCCTTTCAAGTTGCTTCAGTCTGATGTTTACATCAAAGGCAATCACTGGAGGAATATCATGAGAGATCTCACAAACCAGGATGTTAATAATTACTGTAAGAAGACATCTCCTCTGGGAATCCTGAACTACCTCTGGGCCTCCACGTGCAGAGGAGAAACTGGAGAAAAGTATAGTGAAAAATCATAGATAGTCACTGGTCTGATTCACAAATTGGAAGTGATTTTAAAATTGGTCATGCGATAGTGAAATTTCATTTGCTTAGAGATATTAACTTTGGGGTGATCTTTGAGACGTGTTGGATCTTCCACTTGGTCCAGAGTTTGTCTCCCAGTTAATGTCAGGGTAGTTAAAATCCCCCATTACTATTGTGATGTGCTTCCTACATACCTTAGTTAGCTGACTAGCAAAAAGTTCATCTACTTCCTCTGTTTGGTTGGGTGGCCTATAGTATAGACCTATGGGAAGATCATTCCCCCCCCCACTTTAATATTGACCCAAATGCATTCAAGATAATGTTCATCATTGTTGTACTCTATTTCTGTAGTGATGTAGTTATTTCTTATATCTAGTGCAACTCCACCTCCTCTTTTATTTGGTCTATTCGTTTAAATAGTTTGTATCCCTCTAGATGTATGTTCCATTTGTGGTTTCATCCCACCAAGTTTCTGTAATGGCAACAATATCATATCTGCCCTCATTTACTTGAATTTCTAATTCACCCTGTTTATTCCTCATACTCTGTGCATTGGTGTATAGACATTTGAGTCCATTTTGATTGACCCTTTGTTTACTGTCTACATAACCTGTGTCATGCCGGACTGCCCCTACTTTCTTGCCACCTGTTTGATTAATGCATATGGTATGGCACTCGCTATTAAAGAGCCTTGGTAGTCAGTGGACTAAAGCACACTGTTATTAACATCTGCTGCTTGCAATTACTGCAAGTTCAAATCTCACTAGGCTCAAGGTTGACTCAGCCTTCCATCTTTTCTAAGGTAGGTAAAATGAGGACCCAGATTGTGGGAGCAATAAGCTGACTTTGTATAAATATACAAAAGCTTGAAGGCTATTGCTTAACACATTGTAAGCCGCCCTGAGTCTCTGGAGAAGGGAGGCATATAAATTAAAGCCAAAAAAAGTAAAAAATAATAATGCTTGGTTTTGGTTGACACCAGGGGTGATAATCTTACTCACACAGACATCTATGTTACATGCACTGATAGCCCTATTAATTTTGGATTGCTGGTTTCTCTATTTATTTAATTGGTTTCTACTAATATGTTGAATTGTATTATTTGGAATAGCTGATAAAAGAATCATTGGTGATTAGAATAAGAGAATTTAAGGAAATAATTTGGGATTGTACTATGTTATGTGAATGTAAATTTAGGGGTTCAAATTTTAAGGTGGGAAAAGAAAAATTGAACTATAATAGGATGAGAAGTTATGATAAAGGGTAATATTGGTTTCTTAAAATTAGAGAGAATAAATGCTATGACAAAAATTGAACATATAAAATTATGTTAAAGATGAACAAAAATCTGTACAAATTTAAGACCAAGCCAATATTCTGTTCAGAAAAAATGTACTGTATGTTTGCTGGTATGTTTCAAAACTTAGAAAACTTTACCAAAAGAAAAAGCGGTCAGTTTAAGGGAGGATGAGCTCATTCCTGGCACATCAGGAACTGGGTTCGTTAATGGCTCTGAACACCTGGCCAAAAGAGTTTTAGACTTTCCCCAGTTTCAGCTGGGGAAAGTTTTCCAAAAACGATTCTAAAATCACCTCTTTGCTGTATATGACAAAACATTACAAAAAATAAAGATTTTACAAAGTTGGAAAGATGTGGTGTTCTTTCTTTTTAAGTGGACTGAAGAGGATCCCACCCACTGACTGGTAAACTTGCTTCAAACATTTCTTTCTTTCTTTCTTTCTTTCTTTCTTTCTTTCTTTCTTTCTTTCTTTCTTTCTTCCTTCCTTCCTTCCTTCCTTCCTTCCTTCCTTCCTTCCTTCATTCATTCATTCATTCATTCATTCAGCTTATTTGCCATCCATCTTGTTGTGATGCTCCATCATTGGGATCTGAAGCTATCTACAGAATCTTAAAGCTTAAGGAACAAAATATGGTATTTTATTTGATGCCCATAATATCCAAAATTTGAGGTAAAGTTCTGTCCCCAGTGAAATGAAGTTCCACCCCTTGCAACAAAGGCCTGTCTACTCACCCATTATTTTGTTTCATTTTGTTCAATTTCACCATCATTTGAGACTACAGTTGAAGTGCAGTTTTCATATAATATATAACAATATACAGCATACAAACAAAGAACGAATGCTCCCCCACCCCTCAGGATCATTCCTGCTTTCAAAATCTTAAATCTTCTTCTGGTGGTGGTATTGAATTTGTTTACCTTCATTATGCCCCTCCTTACTTTAATACTGCAAGTCAATTTATCATTTATGGCAATATCCCATACTTCCTTATACCAATCTTCTAAACTATAAACACCTTGTATCTTCCAGTTCCTAGAAATCATTAGCCTTGCTGCGGTCAACAAATTTATTATCAATTCTTTAGTCTCTTTTTTACATTTTATATCTTCCAATAGTGAGAGTAATGCTATCTTTGGTGCCTCTTCTACCTTTATTCCTACAATTCCTTCTATCTCCTTAAACACCATCTTCCACAATTTTTGCACAAATTTACAATCCCACCACATATGTAAATACGTTCCTTTTTCCACACAACCTCTCCAACAGTTATCTGAATAGTGCTGATTCATATTGCTTAATCTAACCGGAGTTAAGTACCACCTCCATACCATTTTGTAGTAATTCTCTTTTATTCTTACTGACATATTCCTCAACACTCTTTGTTGCCAAATTCTGTCCCAACTCTGTTGCCCTATTTGTATCTTCAAATCGGTTTCCCATACCATCTTTCCTAAATTTTCCCTCTCCTCTTCCTCCAACAATATTTTATAGATTCCTCTCATTAAGCCTTTTATCCCTTTATTTTCTTCCTTTACAGTTTGATTTTTTTCAATTAATTCCTCAAACCTCATTAATTCTCTACACTCTCCATTTTCTCTTATCCAATTTTTAGTCCATTGTTCCACTTGGCTATAATTTAACCAAGACAACCGTTTTCCTCCTAGAACCTCTTCCAATCCCCCTCATGTCCTCATTCCTCCTAACCATTCCCTTAATTTCATTTTATTTTTCTCTTTTAAAATTTCATTCACTTTGTTCTTCAAATTCCCTGGGAACTTTTCCAAAATTACTACTGGTGATAATGGAGAGTTCTTCAGAAGCAACCTCCCTTTATATTTATTCCAAATTTCCCAATGTAACTTCAGAAGAGGATTGCTTATGCTCTCAGCCCATTTCTTTCCACCTTCCATAAAAAATATATTTTCCAACTTCCATTCTAATTTGGTTTTAATTTTAGATTTATCTTCCAACCATTCCAATTCCCCTATTCCTAAAATTGCCTCTATAACATGTCTAAGCCTGTTAGTAACATAATATTGGGATCGATTTGGATCCACTCCAGTCCGGCTTCAGACATGGGTACAGCACGGAAACGGCATTGGTCGCGTTGGTGGATGATCTCTGGAGGACCCGGGATAGGGGTTATTCCTCTATCCTGGTCCTATTAGACCTCTCAGCGGCTTTTGATACCATCGACCATGGTATCATGTTGCGCCGGCTGGAGGGACTGGGAGTGGGGGGCACCGTTTTGCGGTGGTTCTCCTCTTATCTCTCCGACCGGTCGCAATCCGTGTTGACAGGGGGGCAGCGGTCGACCCCAAGGCGCCTTGTTTGTGGGGTGCCACAAGGGTCGGTCCTCTCACCCCTCTCGATGCCTTGGAAGTGATATCCCAGTGCCTGGAGGCCGTGCGGATCTGGATGGGGAGAAACAGGCTTCGACTCAACCCTTCCAAGACCGAGTGGCTGTGGCTGCCGGCGTCCCGGTATAGCCAGCTGACGCCATCGCTGGTTATTGGGGGCGGAGAGGGCCCGCAACTTGGGTGCCCTCCTGGATGCACGGCTTTCTTTAGAAGAGCACATGACAACCGTGGCCAGGGGGGCTTTTTATCAGGTTCGCCTGATACGCCAGTTGCGCCCCTTTCTGGATCAGGACTCCCTACGCACAGTCACTCAAGCACTCGTCACCTCTCGTCTGGACTATTGTAATGCTCTCTACATGGGGCTCCCCTTGGGGTACACCTGGAGGCTCCAACTGGTGCAGAATGCGGCCACGCGGGGGATTATGGGAGCGACGGGGCGCTCCCATGTGATTCCTCTCCTGCGTGAGCTGCATTGGCTTCCAGTGGACTTCCGGGTGCGCTTCAAGGTGTTGGTGATCACCTTTAAAGCGCTCCATGGCTTAGGGCTGGGGTACTTATGGGACCGCCTTCTGCCACCAATAGCCTCCCACTGGCCGGTTCGCTCCCACAGAGAGGGCCTCCTCAGGGTGCCGTCGGCCAGAAAATGCCAGCTGGCAACCCCCAGGAGGAGAGCCTTCTCTGTGGTGGCACCTACCCTATGGAACAATCTACCCCCAGAGATACGAGTGATCTCCAACCTCCGGACTTTTCGTCGGAACCTAAAAACTTACTTTTTTCAGTTAGCCGGTCTGTCTTGATTTTATGGTTGGTTTTAAAATTTTGATACAGATTTTATATTGACAAGTTTTAAATTACAGGCCAAATTTATGTAATTATTTTAAATCTATTTTTAACTGTAATGTTATGTATAAATGTTTTTATTTTGGCTGTTCACCACCCTGAGTCCGAAAGGAGAAGGGCGGTATAGAAGTTTGATAAATAAATAAATAAATAAATAAATAAATAAATAAATAAATAAATAAATAAATAAATAAATAAATAAATATAATTTGATATTTGGGAGTCCTAAACCCCCCTTTTTTTGGCTTAGATACCACTTATTTTTATTTATCCTCGCTTTCTTATTCCTGTTACAATAATTGTTCAGTATATTCTGCCAACTCTTTAACTCTAATTCTGACATTTTTATTGGTAGCATCCTAAAAGCAAAATTGATCTTTGCTAAAATCTTCATTTTTTACTAAGGCAATTCTTCCAAACCATGATAAATTCAACCTTTTATATTTATTCAAACTTTCCAAAATCGCCTTCTTTAAGCTGCCTAGGTTTTCCTTTTCTAACTTCTCCAGATTTTTTGTAATTCTAATTCCCAGGTATTTAATATGATCTTTAATTCTCATTTCGCTTTGCTTCCCTTCCCAATCCTTCTCTTCCCTTTTAGTATAATTAAACAGCATCAACTCAGTTTTGGACCAATTTATTCTTAATCCAGTTATTTCTTCAAATTCTTTTAGATGCCATCCAATCTTTCCATCTTATCCACTATATTCTTAACTGTTAAAAATGTATCATCAGCACACATATTTAGTTTTATTTTACCTATCCCTTCTATCTTTTATCGTCATCTCTTAATGCATTGGCCAATAGTTCCATAACCAATACAAATAGGACAGATGAGAGTGGGCACCCTTGCCTTGTTCCTCTGGCGAGTTGTATCTTGTTTGTGACTCCATCATTCACTACCACTAAGGCAGAGTTCCGAGAATATAATTGATCTATTACAACTATAAATTTATTTCCCAACCCCATTCTGTCTATTACCATCTTTAATGCTTGCCAGCTCACACAATCAAAGGCCTTAAAGATATCTAACGATAATATCCCCGCTTTAAGCTTTAGATTTTTGATCTCGTGAATTACATTTAGCACCCTTCCAACCAAATTATGCATTTGACGGCCCAGTACCAATCCACATTGATCTTCCCATATATAATTACCTATAAAATTATTCATTCTTCTTGCTAAAATAGTTGAAAAAATTTTTGCATCTTGATTTATTAATGATATTGGTCTGTACGAGTCAGGGAGCGTCGGATCCTTAATATTATTAACGACTGCTCCCATGATTCTAGAATCTTTTCCCCTTCTAATATTGCATTATACAGCTTTAATAATTTTGGTACTAATAATGTTTTAAATGTTTTATAGAATTCTGTTCCTAATCCGTCTACCCCAGGTGATTTAGCCACCTTTAAACTTTCAATTACTTCTGCAATTTCCCTTTGCAATATACTCCTTCCATTAATTCTTTATGCTCCGTTTCCACACCCCTTTTTATATATTTCCCAATATAAGCTTCCATTCTATCCTTCTTCCTTACCTTTGTACAACTCTTGATAAAATTCCTGGAATATTTTAAATTTTCCTTTCATTGTACTACAATAATTCCCCAATTTATCTTTCACTATACCTATTGAATTTTTAGCTTTCTCCTTTTGTGTGAGCCTGGCAAGCATCTTAGAATTTTTATTGCTATTTTCAAAAAATTCTCTTTTCATATATATTAAATTATTCTGAACTTCTTCTAAGTTTTTATTCTCTAATTCTTTTTTTTAGCTTGTAATTCTATTAATTTCTGTTTATTTCTTGTATGCCAGTACTCTTTTTCCAATTTCTTAATCTGTTCCTCTATTTTTTCCCGTAATGCAGTTTCTTGCCTTTTAACACTACAGGCTTCCCTAATACATATTCCCCATGTCACCGCCTTCATGGTGTCCCACACCATTCTCGTTGCTATCTCTCCTTTTTCATTAATTTCCCACAAGTCTGATATCTCCTTTTGCATTTTCTCAGCCACTTTCTCATTTTTAAGAATCCTTGTAGTCACCTTCCATCTAACCGCTTCTCTATAGTCTTTTTCTACCATAAAGTCTAAACTAACCACCGCATGATCTGTTACTTTAATTACTCCCACTTCCATTCTACACAACTTAGTTGCCATATCCCTAGAAACGAAAACATAATCAATTCTAGAATAGGATTTATAGGTTAGGGAATAATATGTGAAACCGGGCTCCCCACCTTTAAGAAAATGCCACCCATCCACATAATCTTTTTCTTTTATTAATTTATTTAAAATGGTGATATTATTCCTCCTTTCAGCACTTGTGGGATTGGTCCGGTCCACTCTATTATTCATAACCATATTAAAATCTCCACCTAAAATGACATGTCCTTCTTTAAATTCTTCTATTACTTTAAACAATTCTAAAAAAAAAAATCTCTATTATATATTATGATTCATGTATGTTATGTATGTTAATTTCTTTTTTTTATATGTTAATAATAATAATAATAATAATTGAAGTGCAGTTTTCTAGTATGGTGATGTCCCAAAGGTGCTTTTTTCAAGAGGTAACTGGACTGTTTTGTTTTTCTTTGAAAACATTTCACTTCTGATCCAAGAAGCTTCTTCAGCTCTGACTGGATGGTGGGGAATGGAAGGATTTATACTCCTTGCAGACATCTGGTCATTTGCATCCTTTTAGAGCAGGGGTGTCAAACTCATGTCATCACAGTGGCAACATGTGACGTATCGAGACTTTTTTCCCCTTCACTAAACCAGGTGGGAGCAGGGCCAGCACTTGACGCATCCGGCCCGCAGGCCACGAGTTTGACACCCCTGTCTTAGAGAGTCATTGAGGCCACTTGGAGGTTGATCTGTGTCCTCGGGGTCACTTAAGTAGTGCAAATGGGTGTGGAGCCTCCTTAGAACTGCTGAGAGGACTGTGTTGAGAACTGGAGATAGATGATGTCGTATCCCTCCCCCTCACCCCAATCTCGGAAGTCTTGTTTCCTCTGCAGATGCATTATATTAACATAACTAACTCATTTTTTATCTTGTCCTTCCCTAGTTTCATGACAATTTAAATCATTAAATTATTAATTTTACACTTTGATGATTATCTTAAGTTAGTCTTACATTCTTTGTACGTTTATTTCTTTTGATTTTAAATAACCTTAATTGTCAAAACAAGCATACAAACTCAATAATAACTGCAATAAATAAATAATTGTTATGAGCCTAAGAAACTACTTCGTGATCAGATACCGACTTTTATCATTAAATGTTCCTTAGTATTTAGATCTGGTCTCAGGATGATAATGTAGCACTTGGGGAAGAAGATGCAGCCCAGCAGGCCAGCCCCAGAAGCCAAGATGGAGAAAACCTGCACGGCCACCATGGATTTCCCTTTGGTGCTCAAGTAGGTGGGCAGGAAGGAGATCCAGACGCTGCAGAAGACCAGCATGCTGAAGGTGATCAGTTTGGCTTCGTTGAAGGCCCCAGGCAGGTTCCTGGCCAGGAAAGCCACTGTGAAGCAAATGGCAGCAAGGAAACCCATGTAGCAGAGAACCACATAAAACATGGTCACAGAGCCTTCATTGCACTGAAGGATGATCACTCCTGATTGGGAGTGCAGGTCAAAATCAGGAAATGGAGGAGAAACTCCCAGCCAGATTGCACAAATTACAATTTTTCCAGCAGAACCAGAAAGGATGATGGAGTTGGCCAAGCTCTTCCCCAACCATCTCCTCACCCTGTTCCCTGGTTTCGTGGCCAGGAAGGCCAGCACTACCATGATTGTTTTGGCTAACACACAAGACACAGCTACTGAGAAGATGATGCTGAACATTGTTTGTCGGAGAAGGCAGGTGGCTTTCCTTGGTCGGCCAATGAAGAAAAAGGAGGACAAGAAGCAAAGCAAGAGGGAAACCAGGAGGATGTAGGACAGGTCACGGTTGTTAGCTTTGACAATGGGAGTTTCTAGGTATTTAAGGAATATGACTAAAACAAGGCCTGTTGTTAGAAACAAGAGTACAGCAAAGGAGACCAGGATGATGCCCAGATGTTCTTCATAGGACAGGAAGGTTATTCTTTTGGGGATACATTGGATTCTGTCATCAGTGGGATATTTGTCATCTGGGCACCTGGTGCATTTTTCAGTATCTGAGAAAACAGTAAGTATTATTATTTCTATAGTCCCTCCTTTCACATTCCAAGAAAGACCTTCTTTGGATGACAGCTGATACCGAGAGACAGGAAAGCCAGAGTTCCTCTTGTGTTACTCACCTTCCTGTGTGGAGATGGTCCCCTCCGGACAAGGAATACAATCATAGCAGCAAATTGGTTCTTCTTTCCGAGCCCGTTTTACAAATCCAGGGTGACAATTGTCCACACATTTGGACTGAGGCAGAGACTAAGCATAAAAACAAAATCATTCCAAAATATCTGCCAAATTTTTATTTATTATAATGATTGATTAAAATAAATGAAACTGTGCTTAAGAAAGAAACTTCTGAGCAATAGATCAGGAAATGGTTTCTTTTGAACTATGTAAAATATTGCAAAGCCACTCCCCTTTGAAAATAATCAAAATCTTTGTTCCAGTTAAGATACAAAGAAAAAATTCCTCACCAACTAGGACTGTCAACCTCAAATGAGGTATTATTGAGTTATATCTGTAAATTTATATTTTTAATTCATACAGCTGCCATGCTGGTGAAATAAGACTAAACATTACTGCCTAGTTTCTCCACGCCTGACCACTCTAGGGATGCCCTTTCCGTGATGTCCCACTGCCTGGAAGCGGTGCGGGTTTGGATGGGGAGGAACAGACTTAGACTCAACCCTTCCAAGATTGTGTGGCTGTGGATGCCGGCATCTCGGGATCTGGAGGTTCCATCTTTAATGATCGGGGGAGAATTTCTTGCTCCCTCTGATAGGGTCCGCAACTTGGGTGTCCTCCTGGATTCTCAGCTGTCTTTAGAGGACCATCTGACGGCCGTAACCAGGGGGGCCTTCGCACAGGTGCGTCTTGTGCGCCAGTTGCATCCTTTTCTAGACCGGGATGCCCTTGCCACAGTCACTTATGCCCTCGTTACCTCTAAGTTGGACTACTGTAACACCCTCTACATGGGGCTGCTCTTGGGATGCGTCCGGAGGCTCCAGCTAGTCCAGAACACAGCCGCGCGGGTAGTTATGGGGGCATCTAGATAGTCCCGTGTAACATCTCTCCTGCGTGAGCTGCACTGGCTGCCGGTGGCGCTCCGGATACATTTCAAGGTGCTGGTGCTCACCCATAAACCCCTTCATGGCTTAGGCCCGGGGTACTTGAAGGACCATCTCTAGCCGCTCTCCCACCATCCTGTGCGCTCTCACAGAGTCGGCCTCCTCAGGGTGCTGTCGGCCAAACAATGTCGGCTGACAGCCCCCAGGAGGAGAGCGTTCTCTGTGGGAGCCCCGACCCCCTGGAATGGATTGCCCACTGAGCTCAGGACAGCCCCCGACCTTCTTTCCTTCCATCGCGAGCTGAAGACGCGGCTCTTCTGTCAACTTGATGGTACAGTGGTTTAATGCACCCTGTTATTAACCCCGACCCCCTGGAATGGATTGCCCACTGAGCTCAGGACAGCCCCCGACCTTCTTTCCTTCCATCGCGAGCTGAAGACGCGGCTCTTCTGTCAACTTGATGGTACAGTGGTTTAATTCACCCTGTTATTAACACAGCTGCCTGCAATTTCTGCTGGTTCAAATCTCTCCAAGGCTCAAGGTTGACTCAGCCTTCCATCCTTTCTAAGGTAGGTGAAATGAGGACCCAGTTGTGGGGGCAATAAGCTGACTTTGGATAAAATATACAAAAGAATGAAAGCTATTGCTTAACGCATTGTAAGCCGCCCTGAGTCTCCAGAGAAGGGCGGCATATAAATCAAATTAAAAAAAAAAAAAACCTCAGCTGATCCATTTGGGGGTACACTGTCATAATTTTAAACTGTTTTTAATAGGGTCACTGATTTTAATTTTATTTCATTGTGATTTGTATAAGAATTTGTCATTTTGTAAGCCGCCTTGAGTCCCCAGGGAGAAAGGCGGCATATAAATTGCAAAAATAAATAAATAAATAAATAAATAAATAAATAAATAAATAAATAAACAAACAAACAAACAAATAAATAAATAAATAGAACTATAGTGAGGATGAGTGGAGGTGAAATCATGAGAAAATGTCACTTAAAAAGCGTGAGCCAGGCATGTTTTCCTGCAGCCCATGGGACATGAGTATGAACCCTGTGTGGGAAAGGGATACTTCTAAGATCAAGTGAGGGATTTAAGACAAGGTCCTTTCCATTGAAGAATTACAGTTTTGTTGTTAGTAGCTACTTGTGTCCAACTCTTTCAGCCCCCAATAACCATAGCACTCCATACCCCCTGTCCTCCATTGCCTCTCAAAATTAGAACTACAATTAGATGAGATGGAAAGACAGTCCCACATTTATTTACTACTTAAATTTGGAGAATTCTTTGTTTCAGTGGAAGACTTAAAGTAGCTGACAATCAGAACAAACAATTGCATTCAAGGGGTTTTCAGATGGATTACTAGCCAAGATCAACTCTAAGTAGCATTTCATTACAAATTGACCTGTATTGTCTCATTATTTCAAGAGTCAAGAAGGTGTTTTTTTTTTGGGGGGGGGGCGGTCAAAGTCATTTTCAGTTCTTTTTTCTAGTTTAAGATATTATCTCAAATCGGACAAGTCATTGTGGTTCCATATTGATTGAACACCTTGGATGACCTTCCTAGCAGCAGAAGGCCTATCCCAGTGGGGTAAAACAAAGACATGCATAACTGTGATCAGATTTGGGCTGTTAAAAAAGTATCTGAGCCTGCTCTTTCAGGGGACCCTAACACCAACCATATAGACCGAGAAAAGTTGCCAATATTTTCAACCACCTTGTTGAGCAACTTTAGCCGTGAAAGAGCATCTTGGTTGATAATAAGCCTCTGTCTTTCAAAACTCCCCAGTTGCTCTTTGATGGAATCTTCCTTGGAGAAAAGTAACCAACTTATGATATTCAGATCTGCTGCTACATTTCCACTTTGGTCCAAGTATAGTTTCTCCCAGGAAAAATTGAAAAACTCATTCTTCTCCAGAAAGGGATGGAACTAGAATTGAAACATCCAGGAATTTTGAAAGCAATTTGAAATATCCTAAAAGGAGGAGCAATTTTAAAACTGAGCTAGTGAATAAGAGATGTTCAATCCCCTCTTCGCTATTTGCCTAAACAGCAATAGTACTTAGATTTATATACCGCTTCACAATGCTATTACAGCCATCTGTAAGTGGTTTATAGAATCAGTATATTGCCCCCAACAATCTAGGTACCCTTTTTGTCAACCTTGATAGGATGGAAGGCTGAGTCAACCTTGAGCTGGTCAGGATCGAACTCCTGGCAGTGAGTAGTGAGTTAGTGTTAGCATTAGCATTCGCATAAATGGCATGGCTAAATGCAAAGACTGAGTAGCCATCAGTCTGAAAGACTTTAATTGGATTCTTGCAGTGAGGAGGGATTAAGCTAAATGCTCCCAATTGATGAATATAAAATTCTATCATTCTAATTACGAACCCATAAGTACATGAATTTATTTACAATGTATACATTTTAAATAATATTATAATAGCAGTGTTTAATATCAAAATATAATTGTCGGAGTGCCTGCTCTTTGAAACATAATCCTGTGAACTAAATTTGGCCTCATCTTGGCCAAACCTGTTGGTATTTTGTAGAAAAATGGTTCCCCTACTTCAGCATTGGATTTTTTTCTAAATAGGAAATAGGTAGGATGGATTCTTGTCAGGATCCCATACCTGCCATGGCTCTAGCCTTGCAGCCCCCAATCTCTCTTTCTTCTCCATTTTGCTCCTCCTAGATAGTGAGGAATATGCAGCATTCAAGACATAGGCCAGAGTCTTAGCAACAGTATAAAAACGGTGGTCATTTTGTATCTGAATTCTATTCTTTTTCTCTTGCATGTCCAGTGGTGCTATCTGGGTGCATCGTCTCCGGCCCTTGACAGAAAGGACATGCTTTGAAAAAGAACAGTGAAAAGACTGGTCTTCAAATTTGGAATCCTTAAAAAGATTGGGTTGAAAGGCATCATCATTTGGCCATTTTCTTTCCTGCAAAGCAAAGACCCAAATGCTATGGATATATTTGGAAAGTGTATGACTTTTTATTGTCACTTTCTCCATGAATGTGGTGATCCAGACTTTCCCTTCAATGGGTCCTGATAAACCTTCAATTGTTAAATGGATGTGGAGAATTCTATCCCAAATGGAAGCAAATTCTACGTAGTGAACAAAGACATTGACTTTTCTCCACTTAGAGATGGCATTTCTGAGAGGTTCTGTAGGTGTAGTCACTGAGAATTGTTGTGAGATAACCACACAAATTCCATTTCTGACAAGCATAGGAGTGAAAGTTCTCATGAAATTCTCTCCCTCCTCTGTGTCTGTTGAAAAAAGACCAATCAAAGTCCATCTGAAATGGAGGAGGAGTTGGACAATTCTTGGATACTGGATCCCATTTTTGGGAAGCATCTGATGGAAAAAAGGAATGTGACTTTTATCACTCAGAGCCTCTGAAACAATTCCATAACTGATCTGGAGAAGCAATTAAAAATGGTGTATTATGGTTAGATCAGATCAAGTCCAAGATGTAAGATTTTAACACATCCAGTGTGCTTCTCACGAATATATTAGAATAGTGGATTGTTCTTAACCCTTAAGCCATATCAAGATAAAGAATACAAAGTGCAGAATATTAACAAGATTGAATGTAATATTTCTCTAACCTGGGGTCTAAAATACTGCTCTTTCTCTTTTCTAATAAAATTGACATTCAGATAATAGACGTGCTATGTATTCTATCTCTAGAGCACTGCAAAAGGAAATCAGTTCATTTTAGAGATTTACTTAAATGTTCCATATTAAACATTATGTCCAGCTGCTCAAATCTTGCTCAAGTAAATATTTATGCCTCCCGTGGATCCCTACCCATGACAAAGGCCATGAGAAAAGCAGTTCATGAATTCCATAGAAAAGATATGATTGAATCTATGATCCACCCACCAACAACCTGCTCACTTTGCCAGATAGTGAAACAAACAAACAAAAAAAAAAAAAAACACACCTGTGGGACTTTGTAGGTGCCTACTAATGTTGACATCTGAATGGAGATGTCATCAAGACATCCATCAAGAACAACCATCAGGTTGTCCTTCTTTCCACAACTGTAGTTGGGAATATTGGCTTCTCCAGTTGAGAGGATGTCCAGCAAGGCATCTGAAGTCCCAAGGGTGTTGAAATAGTTGTCATGGATGTTGTAGCCAAGTGTGAGATTGTACAAAAGCTGAGATTTTTTATTGACTTGCTCAATGGCAAAAATGAAGCATAGGATTTTTGCTGGATCAGTAAATAAACTACTGTAAAAAATGGTTATGATAACATCATCTCTAACAACAACAACAAAATATATTTTCATTTGTTCCTCTTTCTTTCCACAAGCCAATTCAGACTTAAGCAAAAAGTGTCCAAAATAAAAATAAAATTATAGTCACCCATCACTGTTTAATTGTTATGGGTGTTGAGATGGTGGGATGGAGATTTAATATTTAAAATATATCATTATTTGTAATAGTGCTCAGTTTTAATTTGTGCAATGACCAAGATTCAAAATCATTCAATCATTAAAATAGAATCATCAGCAAAGAGGACTTATAAATGATCCAGAAAAGCAATTCTAAAAACAAGCCATCCTCTATTCCATACCAGGGTCAGGCATTGAATATCAATGAATGGTTATAAAAATAGAGCAATGCGTTGGGCAGAGGCAACTACAAACTTTTCAATAAGCTAGTTGTGATTAACTCAGGATTGTATGAAAGGGGAAAATAATTTGGTGGGCAGGGTTGATCCAACTTTGGATTTGGGTCTCTGAAAATAAGACATAAGAGAGAAATCTAAATGATTCAAGAAATTAAACAGCTCCTACAATATAGGAGTAGCTGAAAGAAAAGAAGAACAGTGTTAGGACTGCAAATGGAAGGAATGCAACTCCATCACACTGAATGACTTACGAGGGAGCTTGAGTATAAGGAGCTGTGTTGAAAGACAGCATTATATGGGATATTATTGTGGCAATGGAGATTATACTAACAAGGTGGTCTCCTGGCCTGTAATAGTTCCATAGTTTTCTTCCCTCATGTTCCTCCAAACTCAGCAGGCACTTCATTCTCGGCTTCCCAGAGACTGGCTGGGACATCAGCAGCAGCAGAAGCAGAAGGAGGAGATCCATAATTCATGGGGCTGAATCAATCCCCTTTCTGTTTCTAGGAAGAACAAGAGCATTCGAAGAATTCAAAGCACCATTCAAAGATGGAAATGAGAGTGACTTTCTTGACTGAGTGAGAGATAAACAGAACTTCACCTGAAAAGAAAGAAAGAAAAGGTACATTCAAGAAGCACAGTCCTTGAATGTCCCAAAATTTATCCCACACAGAGTGTGATCTGAGACATTTATCCTTTTCTCGTGCAAGATCCCTTTCA
The DNA here is from genome assembly GCA_022577455.1 of Arizona elegans. Taxonomy (NCBI): domain Eukaryota; kingdom Metazoa; phylum Chordata; class Lepidosauria; order Squamata; family Colubridae; genus Arizona; species Arizona elegans. The sequence goes on from JAKOOJ010000012.1 coordinate 606,744, forward strand.
AGTTGCTTCAGTCTGATGTTTACATCAAAGGCGATCACTGGAGAAATATCAGGAGAGATCTCACAGACCAGGATTTTAATAATTACTGTAAGAAGCAACATCTCCTCTGGGAATCCTCAACTACTTCAGGGCCTCCATGTTCAGAGGAGAAGCTGGAGAAAAAAAAATCATAGATATACCTCTAGAGGGCACTGATCTGAAAAGGTTGTGCTCCTTCCTTTCTGAACATGACTGGATGCTGAAGAAAGATAGTTGATACCCAGGAAATTGGGTGTTTTCCTTCAATGTACTCTCTTGTCCCCAGAGACTCCTGGGGAAGATCACCCAGAACTATAGAGTTTGGTTACACCTTAGTGTCAGACGTGGAAGCCATCTTTTAAATTTGGACCTTCAGGCCTGCCACATTTTCTGCTGTGGGAAAATGGGAGGGGGGATTGCATAGAGCAGTGGTCACCAACTGGTGGTCTGTGGTGCAGTGGTGTTTTACAAGAGGTCCGCAGTGCACCAGGGTGGAGGAGCTGCTCCGGTATGAGCAAAGGACAGTCCTGTGACTAGAGCTCTGGAATATGGAACTGGCCAGGCAGCTCATGGTGGGGCTGTAAATCTCCACTGTAGAGGGAGGTTCATGCAACTTGCAACTTCGTAGCACAGCCCTCGCTGGCCGGAATGAGATAATGGTGCAAGGGGGGGGTGGCAGTGCAGGTGGGCCGAAGCAATGGGTGGTGGGAACCCCGGGCTGTTTCTTCCCCCTGCTGTAGCTTCCTGTCAGCTGAACCCACCAGTGGCTGTCCCCACCCCTCGCCCTCCCTTCCCAGTCACTCCTCGCCTGGCGAGGGAAGGACAGAGGATGGAGATTCGCTCCATATTCCAGAGTAAGAGTGAAGTTTTGTCTCTTGCTGGATCTCGCAGCCGTTTCTTCCAGCCCTTGTTGGTGCTCTGCGCACCTCTTTCTCTCAGGGAGATGTTTGACTTCCTCTCAGCCTCAAGACACTTGGTGGTCCATGAGATGAGAGACAGAAAGAGAATCAGAGAGAGAGAGAATCAGAGAGAGAATGAAAGAGAAAGAATGAGAGAGAAAGAGAGAAAGAAAGAGACAGAGAGAATCAGAGAGAGAATGAAAGAGAGAGAGAATGAGAAAGAGTGGGAGGCAGAATGAAAGCAAGAGAGAATGGGAGAGAGAGAGAAAGAAGGAGACAGAAAGAGAATCAGAGAGAAAGAGAGAGAATGAAGGAGAGAATCAGAGAGAATCTGGATGAGACAGAGAGAGACAGAGAGACAGAGAATGAAAGAGAAAGAGAAAGAGACAGAATGAGAGAGAAAATGAGAGAGAAAGAGACAGAATGAAGGAAAGAGAGAATGAGAGACAGAGAGAGACAGAATGAGAGAGAATGAGAGAGAAAGAGAATGATAGAGAGAAAGAGACAGAATGAAAGAGAGAATGAGAGAGAGACAGACAGACAGACAGAGAATGAAAGAGAAAGAGACAGAGAATGAAAGAAAAAGAGAAAGACTGAATGAGAGAGAGAGAGAATGAGAGAGAGAGAATGAAAGAGACAGAGAGGGATTCAGAGAGAGAATGAGAGAGAAGTAGTGGGAGAGAGAGAAAGAAAGGGGAGAGAGGGAGAGAAAATGAGAGAATGAGAGAGAAAGAGTGGGAGAGAGAGAAAGAGAAAGAGGGAGGGAGAGGGAGAGGGAGAGGGAGAGGGAGAGGGAGAGAGAGAGAGAGAGAGGGAGAGAGGGAGAGAGAGAGAGTAGGGAGAGTGCCTGAAGGACACCAACCTGTCACTGGGAGTCCAGGCACTTCAGCAAGTGGTGCACTGGATTCATATTAATGGTCTGCAGGATTTAAAATTATGAACTTGGTGGTCCTTGAGGTCCAAAAGGTTGGGGACCCCTGGCATAGAGTACATGTGATATGTAATCAAAATAACACTCTTTTCTCAGAGAGTCAAGGCCACCTTGCCCTGCAGCTTCAATGAGGTGACTGGGAGGAATCTCCAGTTTTGGATGGTGCCTGATTAGATCATGTGATGAACATGTGGGTGCTGGGCAGGTTCTTGAACTTCCTTTTGGATGGGGAAAACCTGGAAACCTTCAGATTTGGGCTTTCCCAGATGTGCCAATATGAGATCTCCAATAAAATAGAACATTGAGGAAATTCAAGCTTTGGAGTCTTCTTTCTTTGGGGCTGTTAATTGGACACTTAGATTGATGACGCTTAAGTCTAATACTGCCTGTCCTCCAGTGGTGAGTTCCTCCCGGTTCGGCCCAGTTCTCCCGAGCCGGTAGCGGTGACGATGTGATGTCACAGAAACAGTTCTGCCCTTTCCCCATGCCCCCCACGCCCCCCGCGTTATTCTTTCCTTTTATTTGGCCCCACCCCCAATCTATTGCTGCCTCCTGAGTCCCAGCTGATGGCTAGAGGGAAAAAAAACTGTTTAAACTCTTGCCGCGGGGCTTCAAAGGGCCGCCCTACAGCTGATCCGTGTTAAAAGCAAACAAATGAGTAGTCCAGTGCCAGCAAAAAAAAACATGAGTAGATCAGTGCCTGCAAAAATAAATGGGTAGACAAATGCCTGCAAAAAAATAAATGGGTTGTTAGGTACAGCTCTGCAAGCAGTTAAAAGCCTAGTAGACTAGTACCTCTGCTAAATCCTAAATAATTGTCAGATGACCATCAAGCCACACCCACAAAATAAGCCACGCCTACAGAACCGGTAGTAAAAAAAATTAGAACCCACCCCTGCTGTCATCTAATGTTAAGGAAGAAATCTGTAACCGTGAACCCTGCCTAATGTTAAGAATAGGATCTGTTTGTAATTTACTTTTCTTTTAGATCTCCATGTATTAATCCCAAATTGGAAGTGATTTTAAAATTGCTCATGCGATAGTGAAATTTCATTTGCCCTAGAAATATCAACTTTGGGGTGATATTTGAGACAAAGGGTCTGGAAATAGATATTTGGACAACTGTATCATTGGGTAAATATGGAATACATTATGGGGATAGACATTTTTTCCTTATACTTGCCCTTCAGTATTCATGTAAGACACCCAGAACATTTATACTTTGAAGGGTCTTTGCTTACTAAACAACCAGCAGGCAGTATGATGTCCCCCTTGGACAACTCCCCAGATTCCTCCTCAGAAGTCAGCTCAAGGGAGGATGAGCTCATTCCTGGCACGTCAGGAACTGGGTTCATTAATGGCTCTGGACACCTGGCCAAAAGAGTTTTAGACTTTCCCCAGTTTCAGCTGGGGAAAGTTTTCCAAAAACAACTCTAAAATCACCTCCTTGCTGTATATTACAAAAGATTGCAAAAAATAAAGATTTTACAAAGTTTAAAAGATGTAATGTTCTTTCTTTTTACCATATTTTTCAGAGTATAAGACGCCCCTTAGTTTTTGGAGAGGAAAATAAGAAAAAAGCTGATTGGCAGGTGGATCGGCCTCCCGGAATACTCCCAATCAGCTGTTCCCAGAGGTGAATTTTACCAACAGATTCCTTGGTTGTGAGTTCTGTGCCTTGCTTTTTTTTCTGCTCTGAAAGCCTCTGAAACAGAGCTTCAGAATAAAAGACTGAGACAAAAAGAATTATTCCTATAAAGAATATAGCCTAAGTGACTCCATATTTACCCTTTACATAACCTGAGCTAACCCTCAGCTATTAACCTGAGTAAGATATATAGAAATGCCTGTTTTGAGGAAACAGATGTTTTGGTACATTCTAAGTTGGGTCAGGCTGACCCAAGCTCCATTGAAAAAGGAGGAAGAGATTAACGTCCAATTAATAAGAACAATAACAAACAATTATAAATACATATTTAGAGGGTATTTTTAGAGGGTAATTTTGGAGGGGAACTCCAGGGCGGAACATGTGAAGAAAGCCAAAACGTTATATAACAACAGGTTATAATATATGGGGGGGGGGTTTCTAATTGTTTTGCTGGTTGTCGGGAAACTGTATTTAAACCATATAACTGTGATAAGACATTCTCTCTCTTTCATGGGAGAATCCTTTTGCAAAAGTTTATGGGATACATATATCCTTACAATAAATCTGCTTTTTACTTGTTCATGGTCTCTGTTTCACTTTTTATGAGGTTTGCTGTTTTTTAAACCTCACAAAGCCTCTGAAGCTCTGTTTGGGGGCTTCTTTTCTGAAGCTCTGTTTCGGTTTTTTTTTTCTTTTCTGAAGCTTCTTTTCTGATGCTTTTTTCAACCTCTGAAACCTCCATTTGAGAATCTGGGCAGGGCTACATTCGGAGTATAAGACGCACCCAGATTTTCACCCTCTTTTTTTGGTGGGGAAATGTGCATCTTACACTCCCAAAATTGTGGTAAATGGACTGAAGAGGATTCCACCCACTGACTGGTAAACTTGTTTCAGACGTTTGTTTGTTTGTTTGTTTGTTTGTTTGTTTGTTTGTTCAGTTTATTTGCCACCCATCTTCTTTTGAAACAACTCTAGGAAACTTATACCATTAAAATCATAAAAAGAGAAATATTTCTAAAATAATTAAAATGGAAACTACAATCAAAATAGAATTATAGTTAAACAATAGTGAGGGAAGGAGCTGGATATGTGGGGGGGTGGGATTGCCTCTTAGTTCATCAACCATCTCCATTGTGATGCTCCATCATTGGGATCTGAAGCTATCTACAAAATCAGGTCTTAAAGCTTAAGGAACAAAAGATGGTATTTTATTTGATGCCCATAATATCCAAAATTTGAGGTAAAGTTCTGTCCCCAGTGAAATGGAAGTTCCACCCCTTGCAATGAAGGCCTGTCTACTCACCTTTATTTTGTTTTATTTTGTTCAATTTCACCATCATTTGAGACTACAGTTGAAGTGTAGATTTGTAGTATGGTGATGTCCCAAAGGTGCTTTTTTCAAGAGGTAACTGGAATGTTTCATTTTTCTTTGAAGACATTTCACTTCTCATCCAAGAAGCTTCTTCAGCTCTTACTGGATGGTGGGGAATGGAAGGATTTATACTCCTTGCAGACAGCTGGTCATTTGCATCCTTTTAGAGCAGGAGTGTCAATCTCGTGTCATCAAAGTGGCACCTCATGATGTATCGAGACTTTTTTTCCCCTTCACTAAACCAGTTGGGAGCAAGACCAGCACTTGACGCATCTGGCTCACAGGCCACAAGTTTGATACCCCTGTTTTAGAGAGTCATTGAGGCCATTTGGAGGTTGAGCTGTGTCCTCGCGATCACCTAAGTAGTGCAAGTGGGTGTGGAGCCTTCTTGGAACTGCTGAGAGGACTGTGTTGAGGACTGGAGATAGATGATGTCATATCCCTCCTCCTCACCCAAATCTGGGAAGTCTTGTCTCCTCTGAAGATGCATTATATTAACATAATTATCTCATTTCTTAACTTGTCCTTCCCTAGTTTCATCACAATTTAAAATATTAATTCATTTATTTTACACTTTGATGGTTATCTTAAGTTAGTCTTATATACTTTGTATGTTGATTTCTTTTGATTTTAAATAACTGTAATTGTCAATACAAGAATACAAACTCAATAACTGTAATAAATAATTAAGTGTTATGAGCTTAAGAAACTACTTCATGATCGGATACCGACTTTGATCATTAAATGTTCCTTAGTATTTAGATCTGGTCTCAGGATAATAATGTAGCACTTGGGGAAGAAGATGCAGCCCAGCAGGCCAGCCCCAGAAGCCAAGATGGAGAAAACCTGCACGGCCACCATGGATTTCCCTTTGGTGCTCAAGTAGGTGGGCAGGAAGGAGATCCAGACGCTGCAGAAGACCAGCATGCTGAAGGTGATCAGTTTGGCTTCGTTGAAGGCCCCAGGCAGGTTCCTGGCCAGGAAAGCCACTGTGAAGCAAATGGCAGCAAGGAAACCCATGTAGCAGAGAACCACATAAAACATGGTCACAGAGCCTTCATTGCACTGAAGGATGATCACTCCTGATTGGGAGTGCAGGTCAAAATCAGGAAACGGAGGAGAAACTCCCAGCCAGATTGCACAAATGACCATTTTTCCAGCAGAACCAGAAAGGATGATGGAGTTGGTCAAGCTCTTCCCCAACCATCTCCTCACCCTGTTCCCTGGTTTCGTGGCCAGGAAGGCCAGCACTACCATGATTGTTTTGGCTAACACACAAGACACAGCTACTGAGAAGATGATGCTGAACATGGTTTGTCGGAGAAGGCAGGTGGCTTTCCTTGGTCGGCCAATGAAGAAAAAGGAGGACAAGAAGCAAAGCAAGAGGGAAACCAGGAGGATGTAGGACAGGTCACGGTTGTTAGCTTTGACAATGGGAGTTTCTAGGTATTTAAGGAATATGACTAAAACAAGGCCTGTGGTTAGAAACAAGAGTACAGCAAAGGAGACCAGGATGATGCCCAGATGTTCTTCATAGGACAGGAAGGTTATTCTTTTGGGGATACATTGGATTCTGTCATCAGTGGGATATTTGTCATCTGGGCACCTGGTGCATTTTTCAGTATCTGAGAAAACAGTAAATAATATTATTTTTATAATCCCTCCATTCACATTCCAAGAAAGACCTTCTTTGGATGACAGCTGATACCGAGAGACAGGAAAGCCAGAGTTCCTCTGGTGTCACTCACCTTCCTCTGTAGAGATAGTCCCCTCCGGACAAGGAATACAATCATAGCAGCAAATTGGTTCTTCTTTCCGAGCCCGTTTTACAAATCCAGGGTGACACTTCTCCACACATTTGGACTGAGGCAGAGACTAAGCAGAAAAACAAAATTAATTCCAAAATATCTGCCAAATTTTTATTGATTAATTGATTAAAATAAAATGAAACCGTGCTTAAGAATGACATTTCTGAGCAGTTGATCAGGAAAAGATAAAATATTGTAAAGCCACTCCACTTTGAAAATAATCCAAATCCTTCTTAAGATATAAAGAATAAATTCCTCACAGACATTGATCTCGCCACTGCGATCTGGCAAGAGCTGGCCAAGAATGGTGCACATGTTTTTTTCTTAATGTCTTTTATTGCATATTGTTCATACTATCCTTGTTGTAAGCCACCCAGAGTCCTGGGGAGTTGGGCAGCATAGAAATGTGGAAAATAAATAAATAAATAAATAAATAAATAAATAAATAAATAAATAAATAAATAAATAAATAAATAAATAAATAAATAATAGATTAGGGCTATCAACTTCAAATGAGGTATTATTTAGTTATATCTGTACATTTATATTTTAAATTCATACAACTGCCATGCTGGTGAAATAAGACTAAACATTACTGCCTAGTTTCTAGAATTATACTGAGTATGAGTGGAGGTGAAATCATGAGAATATGTCACTTAAAAAGGGTGAGCCAGGCATTTTTTCCTGCAGCCCATGGGACATGAGTATGAACCCTGTGTGGGAAAGGGATATTTCTAAGGCCAAGTGAGGGATTTAAGACAAGGTCATTTCCATTGAAGAATTACAGTTTTGTTGTTAGTCGCCAACTGTGTCCAACACTTTGAGCCCCCAAGAACCAAAGCACTCCAGGACTCCCTGTCCTCCACTGCCTCCCAAAATTAGAACTACAATTAGATGACATGGAAAGTCAGACCCAAGTTTATTTACTACTTAAATTTGGAGAATTCTTTCTTTCAGTGGAAGACTAAAGGTAGCTGACAAGCAAGATAAACAATTGCATTCAAGGGTTTTTAGATGGATTACAAGCTAAAGACCAAATCTAAGTAGCATTTCATTACAAATTGATCCACATTGTTTCATTATTTCAAGAGTCAAGAAAGTTTTTTGCAGGGAGTGAAAGTCATTTTCAGTCCATCATTTTTCTAGTTTAACGTATTATCTCATATCGGACAAGTCATTCTGGTTCCACATTGATTGAACACCTTGGATGACCTTCCTAGCAGCAGGAGGCCTATCCCAGTGGGGTGAAACAAACGCATGAATAACTGTGGTCAGATATTGGCTCTTTAAAAATATCCGAGCCTGCTCTTTCAGGGGACCCTAACACCAACCATATAGACAGAGAAAAATTGCCAATATTTTCAACCACCTTGTTGAGCAACTTTAGCCGTGAAAGAGCATCTTGGTTGATAATAAGCCTCTGTCTTTCAAAACTCCCCAGTTGCTCTTTGATGGGATCCTCCTTGGAGAGAAATAACCAACTTATGATATTCAGATCTGCTGCTACATTTCCACTTTGGTCCAAGTACAGTTTCTCCCAGGAAAAATTGCAAAACTCATTCTTCTCCAGAAAAGGATGGAACTAGAATTGAAACATCCAGGAATTTTCAAAGCAACTTGAAACATCCTAAAAGGAGGAGCCATTTTAAAGCGGAGCTTGTGAATAAGAGATGTACAGTCCTCCAACTTCACTATTTGCCTAAATAGCAATAGCACTTGGACTAATATAGCACTTCACAGTGCTTTTACAGCCCTCTCTAAGTGGTTTATAGAATCAGCATATTGCCCCCAACAATCTGGACACCCATTTTACCAACCTTGGAAGGATAGAAATCTAAGTCAACTTCGATCTGGTGAGGATCAGACTCCTGGAAGTGAGTAGTGAGTTATGGGAAGAGTGAAGATTAGGTTTAGGGTTAGGGTTAGGGTTAGGGTTAGGGTTAGGGTTAGGGTTAGGTTTAGGGTTAGGGTTAGGGTTAGGGTTAGGGTTAGGGTTAGGGTTAGGGTAAATGCTGTGGCTAAATGCCAAGACTGAGTAGCCATCAGACTGAAAAGCTTTAATTGGATTCCTGCAGTGAGGAGGGATTAAGCTAAATGCTTCCAAGTTTACCTTAAATTTATTAGTATAAAATTCTATCATGCTAAATACAAACCCATAAGTACAGGAATTTATTTAAAATGTATACATTTTAAATAATTTTATAATGGCAGTGTTTAATATAAAAATATAATTGTCAGAGTGCCTGCTCTTTGGAACATAATCTTGTGAACTAAATCTGGCCTCCGCTTGGCCAAACCTTTTGGATTTTTGGAGTACAATGGTTCCCCTACATCAGCATTGGATTTTTTTCTAAATAGGAACTAAGTATGATGGATCCTTGTCATTACCCCATACCTGCCATGGCTCTAGCCTTGGAGCCCCCAATCTCTCATTCTTCTCCGTTTTTCTCCTCGTAGATATTGAGGAATATGCAACATTCAAGACATGGGCCAGAGTCTTAACAATACTGTAAAAACGGTGCTCATTTGTTATCTGAATTCTAGTCTTTTTCTCTTGCATGTCCAGTGGTGCTATCTGGGTGCATCGTCTCCGGCCCTTGACAGAGAGGACATGCTTTGAAAAAGAACAGTGAAAAGACTGGTCTTCAAATTTGGAATCCTTAAAAAGACTGGGTTGAAAGGCATCATCATTTGGCCATTTTCTTTCCTGAAAAGCAAAGTTCCAAATGCTATGGATATGTTTGAAAAGTGTACCCCTTTTCATTGTCATTTTCCGCACAACTGTGGTGATCCAGACTTTCCCTTCAATGCGTCCTGGCAAACCTTCAGTTGCTAAATTGATGTGGTTTATTCTTTCCACAAAGGAAGCAAATTCTATGAAGTGGACAAAGACATTGACTTTTCTCCACTTAGAGATGGCATTTCTGAGGGGTTCTTCATGTCTAGTCATTGAGAATTGTTGTGAAATAACCACACAGATTCCATTTCTCACAAGCATAGGAGTGAAAGTTCTCATGAAATTCTCTCCCTCCTCTGTGTCTGGTGCAAAGAGACCAATCAAAGTCCATCTGAAATGGAGGAGGAGTTGGACAATTCCTGGATACTGGATCCCATTTTTGGGAAGCATCTGATGGAAAAAGGGCATTTGACTTTTATCACTCAGAGCATCTGATACAATTCCATAACTGATCTGAAGAAGCAATGAAGAATGGTGTATTATATTTAGATCAGATCAAGTCTAAAATGTTAGCTTTTAACACATCCAGTGTGGTTCTCACAATCATATTAGAATAGTCCAGTGGTCACCAACTGGTGGTCCATGGACCACTGGTGGTCTATGAGAAAATTTTGGTGATCTGTAGAAAAATTATCTGCATTTTTATATTGCACTAAATATTATTTATCTTTTTTAAAAATTCATATTAAAATTCAAATTAAATTAAATAAAATTCAAATTAAAAATTCATTAGTGGTCCACGAGATTTAAAATTATGAATTTGGTAGTCCCTGACTTCAGAAAAGTTGGTGACACCTGGAATAGTCTATTGTTCTTAACCCTTAAGCCATATCAAGATAAGAATACAAAATGCACAATATTAGCAAGATTGAATATAATCATTTGTCTAATCTGGGGTCTAAGATACTGCTCTTTCTCTTTTCTAATAAAATTGACATTCAGATAATATACATGCTATGTCTTCTATCTCTAGAGCACTGCAAATACAATCAGTTCGTTTTAGAGATTTACTTTACTTGTTCCATATTTAACATTGTGTCCAGCTGCTCAAGTCTTGCTTGAGTAATATTTATGCCTCCTCTGGATCCCAATCCCTAGCCATGACAATGGCCATGAGAAAAGCAGTTAATGATTTCCATAGAAAAGATATGATTGAATCTATTACCCACCCACCAACAACCTGCTCACTTTGCCAGATAGAGAAACACACAAACACACTTGTGGGACTTTGTAGGTGCCTACTAATGTTGATATTTGAATGGAGATGTCATCAAAAGTTCCATCAAGAACAGCCATCAGGTTGTCCTTCTTGCTACAGCTGTAGTTGGGAACATTGGCTTTTCCAGTAGATAGAATGTCCAGCAAGGCATCTGAAGTCCCAAGGGTGCTGAAATAGTTGTCATGGATGTTATAGCCAAGTGTGAGATTGTACGAAAGCTGAGAATTCTTGTTGACTTTTTGAATGGCAAAAATGAAGCATAGGATTCTTTCTGGGTAAATAATTGAACTACTGTAAAAAAATGTTCATGATAGCATCATCTCTAACAACAACAACAAAATTCAGTCTTAAGCCAAAAGTGTCCAACATAAGAATACAATTATAGTCACCCATCATTGTTTAATTGTTATGAGTGTTGAGAAGGTGGGATGGAGATTTAATATTTAAAATATATCATTATTTGTAATACTGCTCATTTTTAATTTGTGCAATGACCAAGATTCAAAGTCTTTCAATCATTAAAATAGAATCATCAGCAAAGAGGACTTATAAATGATCCAGAAAAGCCATTCTAAAAACAAGCCATCCTCTATTCCATACCAGGGTCAGGCACTGAATATCAATGAATGGTTATAAAAATAGGGAAATGGGTTCGGCAGAGGCAACTACAAACTTTTCAATAAATTAGTTGTGATTAACTCAGGATTGTACGAGAGGCGGGTGGGACTGTTCCATCTTTGGATTTGAATCTCTTAAAATAAGACTTAAGAGAGAATCCATGGAAATCCAAATGATTTAAGAAATTAAACTGGTCTTGCAATATAGGAGTAACTGAAAGAAACAAAGAAGAGTGTTAGGACTGCAAATGGAAGGAATGCAACTCCTTCACACTGAATAACTTACGAGGGAGCTTGAGTATAAGGAGCTGTGTTGAAAGACAGCATTATATGGGATATTAATCTGGCAAAGGAGATGATACTAATGAGGTGGTCTCCTGGCCTGTAATAGCTCCGTAGGTTTTTTCCCTCATGTTCCTCCAAACTCAGCAGGCACTTCATTCTCAGCTTCCCAGAGACTGGCTGGGACATCAGCAGCAGCAGAAGCAGAAGGAGGAGGCCCATAATTCACGGGGCTGAATCAATCCCCTTCCTCTTTCTAAGGAAGAACAAGAGAGTTTGAAGAATTCAAAGCACTGTCACAAGATGAAAACGAGAGTAACTTCCTTGAATGGGGGAGAGATAAACAGAACTGCACCTGGAAAGGAGAGAAAGGAAAGGTACATTCAAGAAGCACAGTCCCTGAATGTCCCAAAATTTGTGCCACATGGAGTTTGACCTGAGACATTTATCCTTTTCTCTTGTAAGATTCCTTTCAAGTTGCTTCAGTCTGATGTTTACATCAAAGGCAATCACTGGAGGAATATCATGAGAGATCTCACAAACCAGGATGTTAATAATAATAATAAGTGAGAAGACTTCTCCTCTGGGGATCCTGAACTACCTCTGGACCTCCACATGCAGAGGAGAAACTGGAGAAAAGTATAGTGAAAAATCATAGATAGTCACTGGTCTGATTCACAAATTGGAAGTGATTTTAAAATTGCTCAGGGGATAGTGAAATTTTATTTGCTTAGAGATATCAACTTTGGTGTGATCTTTGAGACCTGTTGTATCTTCCACTTGGTGCAGAGTTTGTCTCCCAGTTGATGTCAGGGTAGTTAAAATCCCCCATTACTATTGTGATGTGCTTCCTACATACCTTAGTTAGCTGACTTGCAAAAAGTCCATCTACTTCCTCTGTTTGGTTGGGTGGCCTATAGTATAGACCTATGACAAGATCATTCCTCCCCCCCCACTTTAATATTGACCCAAATGCATTCAAGATATATATATATATATATATATATATATATATATATATATATATATATATATATATATATATTAATGAAATTTTATTGAGTTAAGAACATATTACAATTCAAACTATACGGTTCGGCAACGTGTAGTCGTATTGTATATTTCCAGGTGCGGTATCTAATCAATTATCTAATTATTATACAGTTTGTACAAAAATTCTTGTGTATAAAATTAATTACTGTTAGAGTACAATAATATATAGGGTTAACTAATCATTATGCATTGTTCCACATGAGTATTAACTTTTGCATTTAATTTCTAACCACCTATACCACAGATCCCAGATCGTATAAAATTCTGAATCCTCCTTTCCGTTTAACACATACGTTAATCTGCACATTTCTGCGCAGTCAAGTATCTTATTGACAATCTGTTCCTTGGTTGGTCCTTTTTTCTCTTTCCAATATCTGGCATAGGAGAGTCTAGCAGCTGTGACAATATGAATAATCAGATATTTCTTGTCCTTCCCAAATGTTTGTTTCAGCACTCCCAGGAGATAAATTTCCGGGAGGAAGTTAATATCCTCCTTTAATATTTCTTGGATCCATTTTTGTATTTTTTTCCAAAACTTCCTCGCTTCCGGACACGTCCACCACATGTGATAGAAGGTACCTTGGTGGTGACCACATTTCCAACACTTGGGGCTTGCATTTGGATAAATCTTAGCAATTCTAGATGGTGCTAAGTGCCATCTATATAGCATCTTATACTGATTCTCCTTATAGCTTGTTGCTCTAGTCAGTTTAAGATTGCTATTCCATATTTCTTCCCAATCATCAAGATTTATCTTTGATTCGATGTTTTTCCCCCAAGCGATCATTTGATCTTTTAATATTTCACCTTCTCTGTCATATTCCAGGAGGTAGGAGTATAATTTGGCTAATAATTTGTTCTCACTAGCTAGCCATACCTTATCCAAACTATTTGTCCCCATCTCTCTTCCCTTCTCTTGTTTATCTTTACTATAACGGGATTTGATTTGTAAATAGGGCCACCAATCTATATGGATCCCTTGCTCTTTTAGCATCCCATTGGGTATAAGATTGCCTATGTTATCCAAGATATCTTGGTAGGTGACCATTTTCTCCCTATCTAATGTATTTGGATGGATCAGTGCCTCCATTGTGGATATCCATTTTGGGTATTTTAAATAGTGTTTATGCCTGATTTCTTTCCATGTCTTCATTAATGTATCTCTAATTTTATGTTGGTGGAAGCGTAGCCCTGTCCCTTTTCCTTTGTCCCAGAGGTAGGCATGCCAACCTCTCAATAGGTCGTGCCCTTCCAGTTGTAAAATTCTCTTACCTCTTAATAAGGCCCACTCTCGTAGCCACACTAAATTGGCCTCTTTATGGTATAGTTCCCAGACTGGGAGTCCGAATCCACCCCTATTCCTTTTTTCCTGCAAGGACCGTAATGCGATTCTCGGTTTTTTCCCTCCCCAGATAAACTTCCTTACTATCCCATTTAAATCCAAAAAATATTTTCTGTCAATACTAACAGGGGTGGTTTGAAATAGGTATAGTAATTTGGGGAGAACACTCATCTTGACAGTGGCTATCCTACCGAGGAACGATATTTGCAATTTCCCCCATTTATCCAAATCTTGCTTTATCTTTGTCAATAAAGGTGTATAGTTATCTTCCTTTAAGGTTGAGCATCTGGCTGTAATCCAAATCCCTAAATATTTGATCTTCTTAACTATTTGAATACCCAAATTATTTACTAGTGTCTCCTGTTCTCTTATTGGGATATTTTTTATTAACATTTTAGTTTTTGTCATATTTAATTTAAATCCTGACAGCTTCCCGTATTCATCTAGTTCTTTCAATATTTTTGGGCCTGTTGTTAGTGGGTCCTCCATTATCAACACTACATCGTCGGCAAAAGCTTGAATCTTAAAGGTTTCATTCCTAATTTCCAATCCCCGTATTTCTTTGTTTTGCCTAATTTTCCTTAACAATACCTCCAGGGCTAATATAAATAAAAGTGGAGAGAGTGGACAGCCTTGTCTCACCCCTTTACCAATCTGGAAGGATTTAGTTACATCCCCATTCAGTATAATATTTGCGCTCTGTTTGTCATAAATTGCTTTTATCGCATTCTCGAAATGCCCCCTGAAATTCATTCTTTGGATTTGTTGGGTCAAAAATCGCCAATTTAAGTTGTCGAAAGCCTTCTGGGCGTCGAGGAAGACCATGGCCAGCTGTTTCTCGGAGTGTATTTCATAATACTCCAGCACGTCCATCACCACTCTCATATTAGACCTAATCTGTCTACCGGGGAGGAACCTGTTTTGGTCGGGGTGAATCCAATTATTTAATATTATCTTTAACCTACCCGCTAATATTCCCATAAATATTTTATAATCCGTGTTGAGTAAGGAGATCGGTCTGTAGTTCCTTACTTGCTTGGGATCGGTACCTTCTTTTCCTACCAGTGTGATGAACGCCTCCTTGCATGATTCTGGGATCCTGGAGCCTCTCAGGGCCTCGTTGCATATTATCAGAAGTTTTGGTACGAGTATTTCTGCCAGGTTTTGGTTTTTATATAATTCTCCTAGGAGGCCGTCGGGACCAGGTGTTTTGTTACTCTTTAATTTGGATATTACCCCCTTCAGTTCCTCTAATGTAATTTCTCTATTTAACGCTTCCCTTTCCTCCTCCTTTATCTGTGGGAGATTCTCTTTAGCGAAGTACTGATTAATATTATCAATTGAAGTTTCCTCCTCGTTATATAATGTCTCATAGTACTGTCTAACAAACTCAAGTTTCTCCTCCTCATCCTCTAATATTCTGCCTTCCAAGTTCTCCAGGCTGCCTATAACACCCTTCTCTTTCTCTTTTTTTAATTTGTACGATAGCCATCTCCCGGGCTTATTTGCGTTATCAAAATAATATTGTTTGGATTGTTTGATTTTTTTCACCAATTCTTCCTGTTCTAATAGATTTAATTTATGCCTTGCTGTCATCCATTGCTCTTTTATTTTAATATCGCTCGGGTCTTCTTGTAATCTCTTTTCTGTTGCTTCCAATTGGGCCAGCAGATCCTTCTGAGCCTTCCTTTTCTCTTTGTTATTATATATATTATGCGATATAACTAATCCTCTTAAGTAGGCTTTCATTGTATCCCAAACACATGTTAATGGAGTTTCCTGATTCTCATTCTCCAGAAAAAAAAATTGTAGATCCCTCTACAGTCTCTTAGAAAACTCTACTTCCCTAAGAATATGGGTATTTAGTCTCCATCTCCTTTGTCTAATCCTATTTGGGCTCTTCCACGTAATCTCTAAGGGGTTGTGATCAGCCCAAACGTTCGGGGTAATTTCAACCAAATGAATATCTAATCCTAAATTTTTACTGACCCAAAACATATCAATCCTTGACCAAGACATCTGGGGATTTGAGTAGTATGTAAACTGCTTATCGCTCGGGTGTAATGTACGCCAGAGATCTACTAAGTTGTGTTCGTCAACCAAATCAAAGAAGGTTTTGGGGAGTTTTTCCCTTTTAGTTTTTTTCTTTGATCTGCTCTTGTGATCCACCTCCGGGTTTACTACCCCGTTGAAGT
Source organism: Arizona elegans (assembly GCA_022577455.1). NCBI lineage: Eukaryota > Metazoa > Chordata > Lepidosauria > Squamata > Colubridae > Arizona > Arizona elegans. The sequence goes on from JAKOOJ010000012.1 coordinate 622,865, forward strand.
CCCCAATAATACAGATATTTGTATGTTCCAATTCAACTATTTTATTGCTTAATTTCCTGTAGAATTCTCCTAGGTTTCTGTTTGGAGCATAAATGGCTACTACTAAAATTGGGATACTACCCCTCTTAATTTCAATTGCGAGAAATCTCCCTTTATCGTCTGAATATTTAAATTCAGCAGCAATTCCTTTTTTTACATATAATGCTACCCCCCCTTTTTTTTCTCTGCCAGAGAGGTAAAGCATTTGCCGAATTTCTCAAATTCTAAATATTTCCTTTCCTCTTTCTTTATGTGGACTTCTTGAAGGCAAATTATTTCTGGGTTAAGTTTGATCAATTTTGAAAAAATATGTTTTCTTTTCCTTCCGTTGTTTAAACCGTTTATATTCACCGAGAACAATTTCCAACCCTCCATTATCTAACCAACTACGTAGTTTTTGTTTATATTTACAGCTCTTTGTGGTCTTTGCTTCTTTCCTATATGTTTTATGTTTTATGTTTTATTAGATTTCTATACCGCCCTTCTCCCGAAGGACTCAGGGCGGTGAACAGCCAAAAGATAAAAACACAGAAAATACAAAATTTAAAATAGGTTAAAACAGATTAAACAGTTTGGCTAAATTTTGAAAATATCCCATAATTAGACATATTCAAATTCGTGTTTAAAATTTAAATTTTAAATTTTAAAATTTTAAAAAGGAGAAGATTATAGTTTCTTTGGCTTCCTTCTCTTCTGACTTCTTATCCTCTAGTGTACCTTCCGTAGATTTTTTTAACTGTATGTTGATCTCTTCCTGGGAGGCTATATCTAGTTCCTCCTTGCTACTTTGGCCTTCCTCCTGACCTCTCAGTTGGTCCAAAAGTTCTTGTGCGGAGACTAGACTGTCAATCTTAATCCGTTTTCCTTGCCAGGTGATGAGCATTCCCTCTGGTATAAGCCATCTGAAGGGAATACTTCTCTTGTTTAATTGTATCGCCAGGAACCTGTAGTCCCTTCTCAGATCTCGAACCCTCTTAGGAACTTGTTTCAGTATAATTACTTCTTTGCCTTTAAAATTTACAGGTTCATCTCTTACGATATTGTATAGCACGTCTTTCACTTTCCTTCGGGCAAATCTGACATGAACTTCTCGAGGAAGTTTATTCCTCCTGGCATAGTTGGTTTGCACCCTGTAAATTTCATCCAGCTCCTTTATAATATCATCTTTATCTTGTTGCAGGATTCCGGCTATTAAATCTACCATAACAGCGCCCAGATCTTCGTTCTTTTCCTCAACCACATTCTGAAAACGAAGGTAGAAAGCTGCCCGATCCATCTCGAGTTGGATAATAGAGTCTTCCAAGTCCCTATTCTGTGCCATTAATTTCTGGTCGATCGAGTCAATGTTTCTCTCGTTTTGCTCCACTCTCGTCTCTACCTTCTTTATCTTTTTCTCATTGTTATGGATGGACTCCTGGATCTCACTCATTTTCTGATCGATAGAGTGAATATCAGATTTAAGTTCAACATGATTGTTAGTCATTTTTTCTTGTAACAGGAGCATCGTTTCTTGAATAGTTGACAATGACACTTGTATCACTTGGATGGTTGGTAACATTGCTGACTTATCCGCTTTTGTTAGCGCCTCAGTGGATTTTTGCTGAGCTGGAGAGGACATTGTTAATAGGGGGTTGGATGACGTTTTCTTCCCAGTCTTAAATACTGCCGATGAAATGCTTGTAATCTCCTTTAAGATTCTTTTCTGGTTTGTCAAAATTACCTCAATATTCTTCCAAATTATCATCCACTAACCTCTCTTCTAATAGCAAGATTCACTTAATAATTCACTTAATTCATCTAATCCTAAATTTACCCAATTTTCCTATCTACACACAACAGTTCATACAAATATTATTATATGAAATTATATATAAAGAAACTAAATATGATTACTGAGTGCTCATTCCAATTATAATCAAGGTTATATCTATATGTACAATTAAGTATAGTTAATTAATCCAAGTCTGTATATCGTAATAAATACTCAATCTCTTCGATATTAACCTTACAATACTAATGCAGACACACTATTTCACACTTATTAAATTTATCAAATACAGTCTATAAATTATTAGTTAAATATATAGGTATCAATTTACTAAATATGAGAAGTTAACACTTTAAGTAGAAGGGTTATAGAATAGCAGTAGATTAAGATTTGTTAAATTTTTACAAGGTAATATATAGTTCACTCAAAAAGAAATAAGAAAAGTTATCTAGAATAATCAATAAAGAAGGGAAAGAAATTAATATCTATATAAATAGAGGGATGGTTATAGAATAATTAGTAAGTTAATAAGTTAGTATTAATATTGATATTCATAATTGATAAGAAAATCTATGAATCTATAAATAGTGTTATTAAAAATTCATTACTCTTATTTGCATTAATTAACTACTACCACAGTCAAGGAAGTTCTTCCACGTAGAGAGATATTTCAGTTAATTAAGGGGGAAATCTCAAATAAATCCAACGTGCACCTAAGTCTTAATAAGCAGGAATACAGTTCAAAGAAAAGAAAGCAGCTCAGAGCTTCACAAAATCCTTCCTGTTGTCGAGCTTCAGATCCCCGCTCTGATTTATGGCTGCGCTTCCGGTTTCTCCCTTGGGGGAGAGCCGGGTAGTTGAGAGATGACAGTAAAAAATTATTATTTCAATAATTCCTCGCAATGTATACACCAAATCTGGATCTGAGTCTCTTTGTCCGTGCTCGCTGCAAATTTAGAAAAATGTGCCAACAGCTGATTTCGCCTTCCCTGCTTCAACGAACTCTCCTTCCTCCGCGCAGCTTCGCCAGCAATCCACATGCAGTCAATCTGCTCAGTCACTTATACTCGCCGCCTGCCCACCGCCGTGAGCTCTTCCAGCTGGCTACACTCGCAATTCCTTGAGATCTGCTCCCACGATCACCAGGGATTTATGGATGGATCTCCTTCTCACATTAGCCATCCCGAACTCCTCGCTTCCTCCTTGGTTTTGGTAGTCGCGGCTTCGGGCCCACCGTTACACGGTGGACGCGCCCATGCCGGTTTGACAGAGGAATCTGTCCAAGCGGGAGGCACTTGCACGTCGTTCTCCCACTTTCCAGATCCCCTCTCTGGTCCAAGACGCTCTCCAGGCAACCTCGCCCCTCAGGGTCCCCAAGACACGGCGAAAAAGGTAGTACTGTGGAGCGGGGCTCGCTCACACAGCACCCTGTCACCAAGATTCCCAACCGGAAGTTGCATTCAAGATAATTTTCATCATTGTTGTGCTCTATTTCTGTAGAGATGTAGTTATTTCTTATATATAGTGCAACTCCACCTCCTCTTTTATTTGGTCTATTTCTTTTAAATAATTTGTATCCCTCTAGCTGTATGTTCCATTTGTGGGTTTCATCGCAACAAGTTTCCGTAATGGCAACAAAATCATATCTGCCCTCATTTACTTGAATTTCTAATTCACCCAGTTTATTCTTCATACTCTGTGCATTGGTGTATAGACATTTGAGTCCATTTTGATTGACCCTTTGTTTACTCTCTACATAACCTTGTCGTGCCTGACTGCCCCTACTTTCTTGCCACCTGTTTGATTAATGCACATGGCATAGCACTCGCTATTAAATGCTTGGTTATCACCAGGGGTGATAATGTTACTCGCAGAGACATCTATGTTACATGCACTAATAGACCTATTAATTTTGGATTGCTGGTTTCTCTATTTATTTAATTGGTTTCTACTAATATGTTGAATTGTATTATTTGGAATAGCTGATAAAAGAATTATTGGTGATTAGAGTAAGAGAATTTAAGGAAATAATTGGGGATTGTACGATGTTATATGGATATAAATTTAGGGGTTCAAATTTTAAGGAAAGAAAAGAAAAATTGAACTATAATAGGATGAGAAGTTACGATGAAGGGTAATATTGGTTTCTTAAAATTAGAGAGAATAAATGCTATGAGAAAAATTGAACATATAAAATTGTGTTAAAGATGAACAAAAATCTGTACAAATTTAAGACTGGGAAAATATTCTGTTCAGAAAAGATGTATTGTATATTTGTGTGTTTAAAAAAAAAAACTTTATCCCAAAAAAAAAGAGGTCAGCTCAAGAGAGGATGAGCTCATTCCTGGTATGTCAGGAACTGGGTTCATTAATGGCTCTGAACACCAGGCCCAAAGAGTTTTAGACTTTCCGCAGTTTCAGCTGGGGAAAGTTTTCCAAAAACAACTCTAAAATCACCTCTTTACAGTATATTACAAAAGATTGCAAAAAATAAAGATTTTATAAAGTTGGAAAGATGTGATATTCTTTCTTTTTAAATGGACTGAAGAGGATCCCACCCACTGACTGGTAAACTTGCTTCAAACATTTTTTGTTTGCTTGTTTGCTGGTTTGTTTGTTTGTTTGTTTGTTTGTTTGTTCATTCAGCTTATTTGCCACCCATCTTGTTTTGAAACAACTCTGGGAAACTTATACCATTAAAATCATAAAAGAAAAATGAAATAATTAAAATGGAAACTATAATCAAAATAGAATTATAGTTAAGCAATAGGGAGGGAAGGAGCTGGATATGTGGGGGGTGGGGTGGCCTCTTAGTTCATCAACCATCTCCATTGTGATGCTCCATCATTGGGATCTGAAGCTATCTACAGAATCAGGTCTTAAAGCTTAAGGAACAAAAGATGGTATTTTATTTGATACATGTTATGTAGTGATACATTTCAGGGGGAATTTCAAACCTGCCTTAGTTGCTGATTGGCTGACAGCCTCTCCAGGATTGTATATAAGGAGGGCTACAGCCTCAGAGTTTTTGCTGAAGTCTCACTGTATATTAAAGAGCTGTTGTCACTTGCTTGCTTGGCCTCTCGTTATTCCCGCGTTACAACATTGGCGACGAAGGTGGGATTGAGGCCACAAGAAGCGAACCAGTGAGACCACGAGCTTCAGCTAGGTGACGAGGCGAACAACAGGAGGCATACCAAACATGTCCGCCTACGTTCCGCCCAAGCCTTTTGATCCGGCCCGCGAAAAATGGGTCTCGTACCTAACGAGGTTTGAGTGCTCGCTTGAAGCCAGCGACATGCAAGGACTCTCCGCTAATCGGAAGAGAGCCCTTTTCCTAAGCCACTGCGGACCGGATGTCTTCGAGATGGCGGAGTCACTTTGTGAGCCAACGCCGGTCCAGACCGTTTCCTGGGACACCCTGATGGCAACTCTTTGGGCTCACTACGCTCCCGTGCCCTCCAAGTTCGTGCAACGATACCAATTAAGACAACGAGTGCAATGAGAGGGAGAACCGGTCAGCGCTTACATGGCGAGCCTGCGAAAAGCCGCAACACATTGCGACTATAGGGACTTGGACGATGCGCTGCTTGAGCAGCTAATCTGTGGCGTTCGAGACATAAGACTGCAAAGGCGACTACTCGCCAAGCCTGATTTAATGCTTGCCGGAGCCCTAGACGAGGCCAGGGCTCATGAAGCCTCCACAAAAGTCGCAGAAACGCTGCAGCGCCCACTGATCAGCAAGGACACCCCCAAGTCTACACCAGTGCATAGGGAAGACGCCAGATCCAGCTCGGAGTCCGAGTCTGATGAGGACGTTTTCCGCACAGAGCACCAAAGAAAATACGCAGGCAGCCCCCCAGCGTAACTGCCCCAGCTGTGGCAGGAATCACGATAGACTGTCCTGCAAGTACAGAGATGCCATTTGCAGGCGTTGCGAGAAAAAAAGGGCACCTGGCGCGAGTCTGTAGAGCCATACTGCCCAGAAAACATCAACCACGTGACCGCCGCAGCCAACCAGAACCAACGCGCTAGAAACAACCAATAAGAGAAGGCAGCGCTAGAAAACGGCGCGAATTTGAACCGTGAGATGGCCGCAACACACACGTCGACCAGGCCAGCACGGCAATCGAAGACAAAGTCAGCACGGTGGTCGAAATCAACGGCAGACCATGCACAATGGAAATTAACACCAGATCAGCCCTCTCCATAATGTTGTGGGCAACCCTGAAGACCATCCTGCCGGCATTCCGGAAGGACCAGCTATCCAGACAGAAAGTGCGCATCTTAGACTACCAGGTGAACCGGGTCCCCTTCGAAGGAGTAGGCACGTTCCGAATCACCTACAGAGACAAGGGGTATCGGTCCCCGTTGACCATGCGAAATGGGAAACCCCCATAGAGACCCCAGTAAAGTCTGACAGCTCAATCAGAATTTGCGCCGACTACAAGTGCACGATCAACAAGGCTTTGCAGCCGAGCGCCTATCCGGTGCCGATCATGCACCATCTACTACACTCCCTGGGGCCAGGAAATTTTTTTGCCAAATTAGACCTAGCACAGGCCTATCAACAATTGCCCATTGACGACACCACGGCAGAGGCGCAAACGATCGTAACTCACAGGGGTGCATTCAAATGCACCAGGCTCCAGTTTGGGGTGAGCGTCGCACCTGGCCTATTCCAGAGCACCATGGAGTGCCTATTGCAGGGGCTCCCAGGGGCGGTGCTCTATTTTGACAACGTTTTAATCAGCGCCCAAGATGAACAACAACTGGGAGACAGAGTGAGGAACGTCCTGACTAGATTTAGGGAAGCAGGACTCAAACTTAAAAAGAACAAATGCATGATCGCTGTCCCATCTGTTGAATTTTTGAGGTACAAGGTTGATGGCACAGGCATCCACCCCACTGAGAGTAAAGTAAGGGCCATCAAGAGTGTGCCCACCCCCAAATCCAAATCAGAGCTCCAAGCCTTCCTTGGACTGCTCAACTTTTACTCGATGTTTCTAAAGAACAAGGCTACCGTCGCGGATCCCCTGCACAAACTGTTAGGAAAGAATGTTCCTTGGGTTTGGGGCAAGGCAGAGGCAGCCGCATTTGAGGCTGTAAAGAAACTCTTGTCTGAGGACAGCTTCCTCATTCAATATAACTCGGCGCTACCGCTTGTATTGGTTTGTGACGCCTCCCCCTTCGGAGTTGGTGCTGTCCTAGGCCATAGACTGCCAAACAGCCTAGAGGCGCCCATTGCGTTTTACTCTCGCACTCTGTCCAGCGCAGAGCGTAATTATAGTCAATTGGACAGAGAGGCTCTGGCTGCAATTGCGGGGGTTAAGAAGTTTCATGAATATCTCTATGGCTGTCAATTTGAACTTGTGACAGACCACCGGCCCTTGCTGGGACTTTTGGCCGGTGACAAGCCCACCCCTGCTGCCGTGTCCCCTCGCTTAACCAGGTGGACCATCTTCCTGTCGGCCTATTCGTACCAGCTTGTCCATCGACCCGGACAGACCTTGGGCCACGCAGACGCCCTCAGCTGCTGTCCCCTCCCCGAACTGCTTGTCAGCCCCACACGGGAAGCCCCCGTCCTTTTGATCGACGCTATGACTTTGGGACCTATTTCCTCTTGTGAGGTGGTAAAAGCCTCTGCTAGGGACCCTGTGATCCGTACTGTGATGGGGTGGGTCCTTAAGGGGTGTCCTGTCAAGGTGGATGGTGGGGATTACCAAGGTTATGTTAACAAACGTAACGAATTGTTTATGCAAGGGGGTTGCTTGTTGTGGGGTGATAGGGTGGTGGTACCAACGAAACTGAGAACGAGAGTCTTAGAGTTACTGCACGAGGGACACCCAGGAATAGTTCGGATGAAAAGCTTAGCCCGCAGTTACGTATGGTGGCCCAACATGGACCAAGTCATTTCTGAGTGGGTGGGGAAGTGCAGGCCCTGCCAGGAATCTCACCCTGATCCCCCGATAGCGCCTATCTGAGAGTGGGAGAAACCAAAGGGACCATGGGGGAGGATCCATACTGACTTTGCCAGGCCCTTCCATGGGCAAACATTTTTAATCGTAGTCGATGCTTTTTCAAAATGGCTCGAAATCATACTCATGTCTTCAACCACAGCCGAAGCAGTCATTAAGGCTCTTCGGAAACTATTTGCCACCCACGGGCTACCGGATACCCTCGTATCTGATAATGGGCCTCAATTTACAGCGACTCTATTTGAGAGCTACCTGGCCGGACTGGGCATCCGCCATGCCCTATCGGCCCCTTTTCATCTGGCTTCTAACGGCCTTGCTGAACGTTTCGTAAGAACGGCCAAAGAGGCATTGTCCAGGCTAGATGATGGAGACTGACAGGCCAGGATAGACCAATTTTTAGCAGTCCAGCATGCAACACCATGTACAGCCATAGGGAGAAGCCCAGCCGAACTCCTCATGGGCAGGAAGCTTTGGTGCGTGTTAGACAGGCTTCACCCTAACTACTCGCATGAGAACTTTAAGGGAGAGACCACCGGACTAAGGCAATTCCAGGTTGGGTCCCCGGTGTTCACTCGCAATTATGCTAGCGGACCTCTATGGGTTGCAGGAACCATAGTGGGCATAACAGGCCCAAAATCTTACACAGTAGACGTAGGGGTAGACAGAATCTGGAAACGCCACATAGATCAACTAAGGAGGAGAATAGTTAGCGAGGCCAACATCAACTTAGAAATCTCCGAACCTAACTACAACAACTTTCGCAAAACAGCTAACTCAAGCCCGGGTTCGAGGGAATACTTAGCTGACAAGCCCTGGTTCCAGCGCTGCCCCAGCGAGTTGCCACTCCCAGGCGGGGATAACCACGCCCCGGACAAAATCCAGGAGGTTCCATTGGCGGAGCTGGGAGAGACAGAAAGTCCCTCCGACCAGCTTGATGCCCCACCCAACACTGAACTGCGCAGGTCGACCAGAATGAGAACTTGCCCAGGTCACCTGCGAGATTTTGTGTGTACTTATGTAAATATTTGAATGTCAGTGCCTTCTGGGAAGGGAGGGGTGTTATGTATTGATACATCTCAGCGGGAATTTCAAACCTGCCTTAGTTGCTGATTGGCTGACAGCCTCTCCAGGATTGTATATAAGGAGGGCTGCAGCCTCAGAGTTTTTGCTGAAGTCTCACTGTATATTAAAGAGCTGTTGTCACTTGCTTGCTTGGCCTCTCGTTATTCCTGCGCTACAACAATACACATAATATCCAAAATTAGAGGTAAAGTTCTGTCCCCAGTGAAATGGAAGTTCCACCCCTTGCAATGAAGGCCTCTCTACTCACGCTTTATTTTGTTTTCTTTTGTTCAATTTCACCATCATTTGAGACTACAGTTAAAATGTAGATTTGTAGCATGGTGATGTCCCAAAGGTGCTTTTTTCAAGAGGTGACTGGACTGTTACTTTTTCTTTGAAGACATTTCACAACTCATCCAAGAAGCTTCTTCAGCTCTGACTGGATGGTGGGGAATGGAAGGATTTATACTCTTTGCAGACATCTGGTCATTTGCATCCTTTTAGAGAGTCATGAAAGCCACCTGGAGGTTGATCTGGGTTCTCAGGGTCACCTGAGTGGTGTAAATGAATGTGGAGCCTTTTTGGAACTGTTGAGAGGACCGTGTTGAGGACTGGAGATAGATGATGTCGTATCCCTCCCCCTCACCCCAATCTGGGAAGCCTTGTCTCCTCTGAAGATGCATTATGTTAATATAACTGTTTCATTTCTTATCTTGTCCTTCACTAGTTTCATCACAATTTAAATTATTAATTAATTTATTTTACACTTTGATAATTATCTTAAATTAGTCTTACATTTTTTGTATGTTTATTTCTTTTGATTTTAAATGACCTTAATTCAGGGGTGAAATGCTCCCAGTTCGGACTGGCTCAGGACAGTAGGTAGCGATGATGGCTGGTGGTTCAGAGAATCAGTAGCAATGGCAGCTGGAGGCTCCGCCCACCCGCCCACCTGCCCCATTCCCCAGAGTCAGGGAATGCACCATTCCCCGACTCCTACTGCTCACATTTCTCCTGCAACTGGCTATAAGGGAAGGCAAGTGCCCAAAAGGTACCAGAGTCGCTCACTCTCCTTGAATGAGCTGCTCTGGTCCACGCACTGGCTGCACAAGCACACACCATTTATTTAATTCAGTGGCAGGTTGGGTGTGTGCTTGCGCTGCCGGCACATGTACCAGAGCGGCTCATTCAAGAAGGAGAGTGAGCGACTCTGGTACCTTTTGGGCACTTGCCTTCCCTGACAGCCAGCTGCGGGAGAAAGCTGAGCAGTAGGAATCGGGGAATGGTGCATTCCCCAACTCTGGGGAATGGGGCAGGTGGGTGGAACCGCAGGAGAAAGGTAAGGAGAAGCTGGCTGAATAGAAATTTAAAAAGTTTTCCTACCAGGTTCCGTGGGCATGGCTTGGTGGGAGGGGGTCTTCTGACTAAGTGGGCATGGCTATGAGTGACATCGAGTTGGCCACACCCACTCAGTCACAGGACACCCCCCCACCAAGCCACGCCCACAGAACTGGTAAGGAAAAATTTTAGATTTCACCCCTGACTTAATGGTCAAAACAAGCATACAAACTCAATAATACCTGTAATAAATAATTAAGTGTTATGAGCCTAAGAAACTACTTCAGGATCAGATACCGACTTTTATCATTAAATGTTCCTTAGTATTTAGATCTGGTCTCAGGATGATAATGTAGCACTTGGGGAAGAAGATGCAGCCCAGCAGGCCAGCCCCAGAAGCCAAGATGGAGAAAACCTGCACGGCCACCATGTATTTCCCTTTGGTGCTCAAGTAGGTGGGCAGGAAGGAGATCCAGACGCTGCAGAAGACCAGCATGCTGAAGGTGATCAGTTTGGCTTCGTTGAAGGCCCCAGGCAGGTTCCTGGCCAGGAAAGCCACTGTGAAGCAAATGGCAGCAAGGAAACCCATGTAGCAGAGAACCACATAAAACATGGTCACAGAGCCTTCATTGCATTGAAGGATGATCACTCCTGATTGGGAGTGCAGGTCAAAATCAGGAAACGGAGGAGAAACGCCCAGCCAGATTGCACAAATTACAATTTTTCCAGCAGAGCCAGAAAGGATGATGGAGTTGGCCAAGCTCTTCCCCAACCATCTCCTCACCCTGTTCCCTGGTTTCGTGGCCAGGAAGGCCAGCACTACCACAATTGTTTTGGCTAACACACAAGACACAGCTACTGAGAAGATGATACTGAACATTGTTTGTCGGAGAAGGCAGGTGGCTTTCCTTGGTCGGCCAATAAAGAAAAAGGAGGACAAGAAGCAAAGCAAGAGGGAAACCAGGAGGATGTAGGACAGGTCCCGGTTGTTAGCTTTGACAATGGGAGTTTCTAGGTATTTAAGGAATATGACTAAAACAAAGCCTGTTGTTAGAAACAAGAGTACAGCAAAGGAGACCAGGATGATGCCCAGGTGTTCTTCATAGGACAGGAAGGTTATTCTTTTGGGGATACATTGGATTCTGTCATCAGTGGGATATTTGTCATCTGGGCACCTGGTGCATTTTTCAGTGTCTGAGAAAACAGTAAGTAATATTATTTCTATAGTCTGTCCATTCACATTCCAAGAAAGACCTTCTTTCAATGGCAGCTGATACTGGGAGACAAGAAAGCAATAGTAATTGGTAAATTGGTAAACTGAAATATAGACATAGACATAGAAAGGTAAAAATCTTAAACCAAATGTAGACAGCTTACAGTCCAGTTTAAAAAACAGAATATACATGACTATCAAAATATCAACAATAAATAAAACTGAAAAGAGGAATAATTGACACCACACCCACCCTTCACTGAGGCAGTATACCTTGTTGTAATCATTTCATCCCAATGTTTAGAAGAACAACCTCCAGAATGGGGGTGAAATCCAGCAGGTTCTGACAGGTTCTGGAGAACCAGTAGCAGAATTGTTGAGTAGTTCAGAGAACCGGTAGCGGAAATTTTGAGTAGTTCAGAGAACTGGCAAATACCACCTCTGGCTGGCCCCAGAATGGGGTGGGAATTGAACTTTTATAGTATCCGTCTCCTGCCACACCCACCAAGCCATGCCCACCAAGCCACACCCACAGAACCAGTAGTAAAAAAAAAAATTGCATTTCAACACTGCTCCGGAGGTTTAGGAGGGTGTTGTGGCTGATTAGGAGGTTGAGGTTTCAATGGGAAGGGTGTTCAATAGGGCAGGTATGTGACAAGTACTAAAGAAACTGTTAGCTGCAAAACTTTATGTGAAGCCTTCTAAATGTGAGTTTCACAAGACTTCTCTGGACTACCTGGGCTACCGAGTGTCAAACGAAGGCATAGAGATGGATCCCGGGAAAGTGCGATCCATACTTGACTAGAATCCCCTTCACACCAGGAAACAGCTGCAAAGTTTCCTGGGGTTTGTTAACTTCTACCCGCAATTCATCCCAGCCTTCGCGGAAGTGGGCAGCTTCCAATTCCGAGTCATGCCTTTGGGAGTCCAAGGCCCCCCGAAAGTCTTCATGCATGAAGTTCTGTATGAGCACCTTGTAAACAAGGGGGTCCTTGTTTATCTGGAAGACATTCTTATATTCAGCGAAAATATGGAAGAACATGTCAAATTAGTCAGGCAAGTACTGAAAAAACTCCTAGCGGCCAAACTTTATGCAAAGCTGTCAAACTTAGCCTCCCTTGCATATTAGGGAAAGTACGCCCAGTTTTTCATAGTAGCTTATTGAAACCAGCAAGAGAATCTAATTTAAGGCCCTTACCAGCTGCTCCCCCACCTCTCCTTTCGTAGTACAAGGGGAGACTCATTATGAAATGAAGGAGATCCTTGACTCTAGACTATACAGGGGTTGGTTTCAATATTTGGGACACTGGAAAGGGTACCCATTGTCTGAAGCTACTTGGGTGAAAAGTTGGGATGTGAATGCTGATATTCTAGTAAAGCAATTTCATGATAAATTCCCTGAGAAACCAAAAGGAGGAGGAAGGAATAGATATAAAACAAAACCGATTATTCTGCCATTGAGGATTTCGTATATGCTTCTTGCCCATCAACATACATTGGACAGACCAACAGAAGAATGAGTGTGTGCATCGAGGAACACAAAAACTCAATACAAAAGCAAGAACACACATCATCATTAGTTCAACACATAAATACAACAGGACACAATATTAATTTTAATAACACAAAAACAGTTGCAAAAATAGAACATCTCAATGGCTTAATAATCAGAGAAGCAATTGAAATAGAGAAAAGACCATATTGCATGAATAAACGGGATGACACTTCACGTCTGCCTACTATTTGGAAACCTGCTCTCATAGATAGACGAATCTTAACACCAAATATAAAACATAGATCGAACATTAATCAAAAAACATGTACAAATCCCAACCAAATCATATTCAAACCAGCCACAAAGATGAAGCCCTGCCACCTAGTGGAGAAAAACCGACCATACACCCGAAGCCAAGCCAATAAACACATACTGGGACTCCCAACCAATCAGAATGAAAAGGTGGAGCCATCCCAGACTACCAGCACCAGATTTGAAATAGTAACAGCAGTTACTGCAAAAGACCCTTCACATAAGCCTGATGATGGCAGATGAGATTCTGTCGAAACGTCGCTTCTACCCTTTTAGGGATATAGCCACAATTACACAGGAAGAAACCCGAAATATTAACTATACACACATATATACCCGTGAAAACTTACATAGACAAATATATATATATATATATATATATATATATATATATATATATATGTATGTATGTATGTATGTATGTATGTATGTATATGTATATATGTATGTATATGTATGTATGTATATGTATGTATATGTATGTATATATATGTATATATATGTATATATGTATGTATATGTATGTATATACATGTATATACATGTATATACATGTATATGTATATGTATATGTATATGAATGTATGTATGTATGTATGTATGTATGTATGTATGGCTGACTTTATTGTCTTCAAAAGAGTGGCCTTTATTGTGCAAATGCAAATGGATTGCTGATTCTTGTCCTCATAGCTTTGTTCTCCTATGTTGTGCCATGCATTTGTGAAGTGATTGTTTTGTTTCTCCAAAGTACAGATGTGTACATGTATCACTGCATTATATTGCATATATACCACATTGCTCAGTTTGTATCTGGGTGTTTTATCCTTGGAGTAGACAAGCTTCTTGGCAAACTTGAAGCCTCCAAGATGGCCTCTTATGTGTCTTAGGTGCACAACGAGGAACACTGACCCTTCTGCCTTAGTGTATGTTTGGGTTTAAAGTGTGGATGTATATTGTGTTGGTTGAAAATCCTCCTGAGCACTTCAGATATTCCTGCAAAATATGAATGACAATGTTGCTTTGTTTGCTATTCCCTTCATTGTCTCTTATGGAGGAGCTCTTTATTTGGATTTGATGAAGGCCTAGTTGGGATAGCCACACATTCTGAGGGCTTCCTTTATGTGTTTTAGTTCTTTTTCTTTTCCCTCTTTGCTGGTAGGCAAACCTTCAGCCCAGTGATGTAGGGTTCTGATAACATCCATTCTGTACTGCAGTGGGTGGTGAGAATCAAAATATTGGTCACTGTATGTGGGTTTTCTGCAAACTTCAATATTAAGTCTTTTGTTTTCTCTTGTTCCTTGAACCCAAACACTCTCCCTCCCAGGTCCACCAAAGTAGATCTTTCGGTTATGTGGTTCTATGATCTTAATAAATATTGACTGACTGACTGACTCACTGGCTAGCTGACTGGCTGGCTGACTGATATATCTTTTGGCCTGTAAGATAAAATTAGTTTGGATGAGCAAAACCCATCGACCTGAAACCAATCCTCAAGTTTCAAAGAATTTAGATGGTAAACATGGAAGGAAACTTCCTAGATGAGTAGTAGAAAAGATATTTCCTTTAGCAGAATGCATCTTGCCCAATCCACTACGTTCTTCTATCCTTTCCTGCCTTATTCTTCAAGATCTTATTCCTCCCATTATGGAATATATTTTTCATGTTGAAAATAGCAATGAAGAATAAAATAGTCACGTTCACATCTGTCTCTTAACATGCACTTTGATAAGAGGTTCTGGTTGAATCCAATCCTTTCCTCTGGTGTCACCCACCTTCCTGTGTGGAGATGGTCCCCTCCGGACAAGGAATACAATCATAGCAGCAAATTGGTTCTTCTTTCCGAGCCCGTTTTACAAATCCAGGATGACAATTATCTACACATTGGGACTGAGGCAGAGACTAAGCAGAAAAACAACATTCATTCTAAAATATCTGCCAAATTTTTATTTCTTAGATTGACTGATTAAAATGAAACTGTGCTTAAGAAAGACACTTCTGAGCAATATATCAGGAAACCATAAAATATTGTAAAGCCACTCCCCTTTGAAAATAATCCAAATCCTTGTTTCAGTTAAGATATAAAGAAAAAATCCCTCACAAACTACGGCTGCCAAATTCAAATGAGGTATTATTAAGTTATGTCTGTACATTTATATTTTCAATTCGTACAGCTGCCATGCTGATGAAATAAGATTAAAGATTACTGTCTAGTTTCTAGAATTATAGTGAGGATGAGTAGAGATGAAATCATGAGAACATGTCACTCAAAAAGTTTAACTCGGGCATCTTTTGCTGCAGAACATGAGAAATGAGTATGAGCCCTGTGTGGGAAAGGGAAATTTCTAAGGCCAAGTGAGGTATTCAAGACAAGGCCCTTTCCACTGAAGAATTACAGTTTTGTGGTTAATTGCTAGTTGTGTCCAACTCTTGGATAATTCTTCACTTTAATGTAAGACAGTCAAGATAACAAATTGCATTCAAAGGGTTTTTAGATGGCCTACAAGCCAAAGACCAAATATAAGTAGCGTCATATTACAGACTGACCTTCATTATCACAAGTATCATGAAGGACTTGGGGGTGGGCAGTCAAGGCAAATTTAAGTCCTTCATTTTTCTAGTTTAAGACATTATCTCATATCAGACAAGTCATTGTGGTTCCACATTGATTGAACACCTTGGTTGACCTTCCTAGCAGCAGGAGGCCTATCCCAGTGGGGTGAAACAGAGGCATGAATAACTGTGGTCAGATATTGGCTGTTAAAAAATATCTGAGCCTGCTCTTTCAGGGTACCCTAACACCAACCATACAGACAGAGAAAAGTTGCCGATATTTTCAACCACCTTGTTGAGCAACTTTAGCCGTGAAAGAGCATCTGGGTTGATAATAAGCCTCTGTCTTTCAAAACTCCCCAGTTGCTCTTTGATGGAATCTTCCTTGGGAAAAAGCAACCAACTTATGATATTCAGATCTGCTCCAACATTTCCACTTTGGTCCAAGTACAGTTTCTCCCAGGAAAAATTGCAAAACTCATTCTTCTCCAGAAAGGGATGGAACTAGAATTGAAACATACAGGAATTTTGAAAGCAAGTTGAAATATACTAAAAGGAGGAGCAATTTTAAAGCTGAGCTAGTGAACGAGAGATGTTCAGTCTCCTCTTCACTATTTGCCTGAATAGCAATAACATTTAGACTTATATATCACTTCACAGTGCTTTTACAGCCCTCTCTAAGTGGTTTATAGAATCAGCAACAATCTGGGTACCCATTTTAACAACCTGGAAAGGATCGAAGGCTGAGTCAACCTTGAGCTGGTCAGAATTGAACTCCTGGCAGTGAGCAGTGAGTTAGGGTTAGGGTTAGGGTTAGCATTCACATAAATGGCACAGCTAAACGCAAAGACTGAGTAGCCATCAGTCTGAAAGGCTTTAACTGGATTTCTGCATTGAGAAGGGGTTAGGCTAATGCTCCCAGGTTTAGCTGCAATTTATGAATATAAAATTCTATCACATTACTTACAAACCCATAAGTACAGGAATTTATTTACAAAGTATACACATTAAATGATTTTATAATAGCAATGTTTAATATCAAAATATAATTGTCACTATGCCTGCTCTTTGAAACATAATACCTTGAACTAAATCTGGCCTCAGCTAGTCCAAACCTGTTGGTTTTTTCTAGAACAATGGTTCTCCTACATCAGCACTGAATTTTTTTCTAAATAGAAACTAGGTATGATGGATCCTTGTCAGGACCACATACCTGCCATGGCTCTAGCCTTGCAGCCCCCAATCTCTCTTTCTTCTCCATTTTTCTCCTCCTAGATATTGAGGAATATGCAACATTCAAGACATGGGCCAGAGTCTTAACAATACTGTAAAAACGGTGGTCATTTTGTATCTGAATTCTATTCTTTTTCTCTTGCATGTCCAGCGGTGCTATCTGGGTGCATCGTCTCCGGCCAATGACAGAAAGGAAGTGCTTTGAAAAAGAACAGCGAAAAGACTGGTCTTCAAATTTGGAATCCTTAAAAAGATTGGGTTGAAAGGAGTCATCATTTGGCCATTTTCTTTCCTGCAAAGCAAAGACCCAAATGCTATGGATATATTTGGAAAGTGGATGCCCTTTTATTGTCACTTTCTCCATGATTGTGGTGATCCAGACTTTCCCTTCAATGGGTCCTGGCAAACCTTCAATTGCTAAATGGATGTGGTGAATTCTATCCACAATGGAAGCAAATTCTATGAAGTGAACAAAGACATTGACTTTTCTCCACTTAGAGATGGCATTTCTGAGAGGTTCTGTATGTCTAGTCATTGAGATAACCACACAAATTCCATTTCTGACAAGCATAGGAGTGAAAGTTCTCATGAACTTCTCTCCCTCCTCTGAGTCTGGTGCAAAGAGACCAATCAAAGTCCATCTGAAATGGAGGAGGAGTTGGATAATTCCTGGATACTGGATCCCATTTTTGGGGAGCATCTGATGGAAGAAAGGAATTTGTCTTTTATCACTCAGAGCCTCTGAAACAATTCCATAACTGATCTGAAGAAGCAATGAAGAATCGTGTATTATGGTTAGATCAGATCAAGTCCAAAATAAGATTTTAACACATCCAGTGTGGTTCTCACGAACATATTAGAATAGTACGGCAGTCACCAACTGGTTGTCCACGGACCACTGGTGGTCTGCGAGAAAATTTTGGTGGTTTGTAGAAAAATAATTTGCATTTTTATATTCCACTAAATACTATTTATCTTTTTAAAAAATCCACGGGATTTAAAATTATAAATTTGGTGGTCCCTGAAGTCCGAAGTCTTGGTGACCCCTGGAATAGTCTATTGTTCTTAACCCTTAAGCCATATCAAGATAAAGAATACAAAATGCAGAATATTAACAAGATTGAATATAATCATTTGTCTAATCTGAGGTCTAAGATACTGCTCTTTCTCTTTTCTAATAAAATTGACATTCAGATAATAGACATGTTATGTCTTCTATCTCTAGAGCACTGCAAATGCAAATCAGTTCATTTTAGAGATTTACTTAAATGTACCATATTTTACATTGTGTCCAGCTGCTCAAGTCTTGCTCGAGTAAATATTTATGCCTCCTGTGTATCCCAATCCCTAGCCATGACAAAGGCCATGGTGAAAAGCAGCTCATGAATTCCATTGAAATGATATGATTGAATCTATTACCCCCCCCACCAACAACCTGCTCACTCTGCCAGATAGAGAAACAAAAAAACAAACCTGTGGGACTTTGTAGGTGCCTACTAATGTTGACATCTGAATGGAGATGTCATCAAGAGATCCATCAAGAACAGTCATCAGGTTGTCTTTCTTTCCACAGCTGTAGTTGGGAACATTGGCTTCTCCAGTAGAAAGTATGTCCAGCAAGGCATCTGAAGTCCCAAGGGTGTTCAAATAATTGTCATGGATGTTGTAGCCAAGTGTGAGATTGTACAAAAGCTGAGATTTCTTGTTGACTTGTTGAATGGCAAAAATGAAGGTTAGGAGTCTTGCTGGATCAGTAAATAAAGTACTGTAAAAAAATGTTCATCATAGCATCATCTCTAACAACAACAAAATATATTTTCATTTATTCCTCTTTCTCTCCACAAGCCCATTCAGTCTTAAGCCAAAAGTGTCATTCAATATCAATGAATGGTTATAAAGATAGGAAAATGGGTTGGGCAGAGGCAACTACAAACTTTTCAATAAGCTAGTTGTGATTAACTCAGGATTGTACAAGAGGGGAAAATAATTTGGACTTTTGGGGGGGCGGGGTTGTTCCATCTTTGGATTTGGGTCTCTTAAAATAAGACATAAGAGAGAATCCATGGAAATCTAAATGATTCAAGAAATTAAACAGGTCCTGCAATATAGGAGCAACTGAAAGAAAAGAAGAAGAGTGTTAGGACTGCAAATGGAAGGAATGCAACTCCATCATACTGAATTACTTACGAGGGAGGTTGAGAATAAGGAGCTATTTTGAAAGACAGCATTATATGGGATATTGTTGTGGCAAAGGAGATGATACTAATGAGGTGGTCTCTTGGCCTGTAATAGCTCCATAGTTTTCTTCCCTCATGTTCCTCCAAACTCAGCAGGCACTTCATTCTCGGCTTCCCAGAGACTGGCTGGGACATCAGAAGCAGCAGAAGCAAAAGGAGGAGGTCCATAATTGGGGCTGAATCAATCCCCTTCCTGTTTCTAAGGAAGAACAAGAGAGTTCAAAGAATTCAAAGCACCATTCAAAGATGGAAATGAGGGTGACTTTCTTGACTGAGAGAGATATTAACAGAACTTCACCTGGAAAGGAGAGAAAGGAAAGGTACATTCAAGAAGCACAGTCCCTGAATGTTCCAAAATTTGTGCCACACAGAGTGTGACCTGAGTCATTTATCCTTTTCTGATGCAAGATCCCTTTCAAGTTGCTTCAGTCTGATGTTTACATCAAAGGCGATCACTGGAGAAATATCAGGAGAGATCTCACAGAGCAGGATTTTAACAATTACTGTAAGAAGCAACATCTCCTCTGGGGATCCTGAACTACCTCTGGGCCTCCATGTGCAGAGGAGAAGTTGGAGAAAAGTATAGTGAAAAATCATAGATATACCCCTAGAGGGCACTGGTCTGAAGTGGTTGTGGTCCTTCCTTTCTGAACATGTCTAGAAAATGATGCTGAACAAAGATATTTGACACCCAGGAAATTGGGTGTTGTCCTTCAATGTACTCTCTTGTCTCCAGAGACTCCTGGGGAAGGTCACCCAGAACTATAGAGTTTGGTTACACCTTAGTGTCAGACATGGAAGCCATCTTTTACATTTGGGCCTCCAAGCCTGCCGCATTTTCTATTGTGGGAAAATGGGAGGGGGATTGCGTAGACTTTGGGTGATATGTAGTCAAAATAAGATTCTTTTCTCAGAAAGCCAAAGCCACCGTGCCCTGCAGCTGTGATGAGGTGACTGGGAGGCATCTCCAGTTTTGGATGGTGCCTGATTGGATCATGTGATGGACATCTTAGTGCAGGGGGAAGGGTCTTGAACTTCCTGGCAACTTTCAGATTTGGGTTTTCCCAGATGTGCCAATATGACATCTCTAATAAAATGGAACTTTGAGGAAATTCAAGCTTCGGAGTTTTCTTTCGTGGGGGTGTTACTTGGAACCCTGACACTTAGTGTCAGCCCCCACTCTTTCAATGTTTGCTTGTCAGCTGCCATGGTAATTTATTTTATTTTATTTTATTTTATTTTGAATTTGTATACCGCCCTTCTCCCTGAAGACTCAGGGCGGTGAACAGCCAAGTAAAACATCAAGTACAAATATTAAAATACAGTTAAAAATATACATATATAAATTTGGCCCCGTTAATTAAAAACAATAAACAAAACACTTAAAAACACTTTAAAAAAATTAGGCCAGCCCGGCTTGCTGGAAAAGGAAGGTTTTAAGGGCACGGCGGAAGGCACTGAGGTCTTGGATTCTCCTTATCTCTGGGGGCAGCTGATTCCAGAGGGTAGGTGCCCCCACAGAGAAGGCCCTCCCCCTGGGGGTCACCAGCCTACACTGTTTGGCTGATGGCACCCCGAGGAGGCCTCTCTGTGGGAGCGCACGGGTCGATGGGAGGTCGTCGGTGACAGCAGGCAGTCTCGAAGATAGCTAGGCCCTATGTAATGGGGGAGGGGGAGCTAGGAAGCTGCTAAAGGGGGAAGCGTGCTGGAGGAGAAATGAAAGGAGAAACGAAAGCAAATCTTAGTTGCAGTCCTGTGCCTTTGAAGTTGCTATCCAGTCAACGGTCCTGACATTCCAGATTGATGACACTGACAGACGTGTGATTCCACCTGACCTCTGGAGGATCTTTGGATTGGATGATTTACACTGGACAGTTGGGAGGGGATGCTTTCTATATGTAATTTTCGCGCCTATTGCCTCAGATCTTGCTTTCCTTGGCTGCATTCAGTTCAATTTCAGTAAAAGTACCTTCATCTATGAAAATGGAGTTGGGGTCATTCTTTCTTGAAATCTGAAAGGAGGCACTCCTGACATTAAGCAAGATCTCATTTTTACAGCCATCCTGGATAACTACCAAGAGGGCTGAAACCAAATGATGTCTGATCAAGACAGTGATCAGGACCAGACGGGAGCTGCCAGCTGTACAATTTCTTCCCTCCACCCGGGGGGGAGGGGACTTGGAATGGATGAAAAAATTACAACTGGGGGAAGAACCAGAGCGAGCCAAATGGTCAACTGGAGCGGGGAGGCTACCAGACTTGGAAAGGACCCCCCAAGGAGTAACATGTGCCAGACCCCGAAGGGGAGAATTGGCATGGATGCAAGAGCAGAAAGAAAGCCTCATGGTCGCCCAGGCTATGCAACTTTTCAGAGATGCCGAAGAAAGTCACAGAGCCCGGGAGAGGTATGTTTCCCCAACTGGGAAGGGAGGAGACCACCCCAGGGATGAACCAGAGATGGCTGCTTGTGGGGGAGAGGAAGAGCAAGCTGGGGAAGGAACATCTCAAGCCTCTGAAACTCAGGCGAGAGATGCGGCAGTCCAGTGGCCCCCAGCATTGCAGGCTCCACCCCAGAGGCGAAGAAAGCCAAAAATCCCCCCCCCAACCAGACAAGTTCGGAGGAGCTCCGAAGACCTTTGGATTTTTTTTGACCCAAGTGTGGAACCATATGCAGGACTGGGGGGAGGACTTCTTGTCGGATGCAGCACAAGTGAGGTGCATTACAAATGCCCTAGAGGGAGTGGCAGCCGATTGGATGGTGGGCCTTCACAATAACAACTCCCCCCTGCTGAGAAATTACAACCTCTTTATGGGAGCCCTCAGAAGGCGCTTTGAGGACCCCCTAGCCGAGTGGAAGGCGAGAATCAGAATGAAGGGCATTCACCAGGGCCAGAGATCGATGGCAGAGTACACCCAAGAGTTCCACGACCTGGCTCCTTTCATGAGAGGGTGGTCAGAAGTGGCCCTATTAGAAAACTATAAAGATGGATTGAATGAGGACATCTACAAAGATTGCAGAGCACGGGGGGTCCCCGAAGATCTGCAGAGCTGGTATGTGGTAGCAGCGGATGTGGAGATCGACCTGGCCCAAAGCTGGATCCATGGTGGCTGCTTCTGGGATCAGTCATCCTCCTCTTTCCACAAGGGGATGCCAAAGACAGCAGTGGGGAAGACAGAGCCCAAAACCAAGCCAAAATCCTTCGTGTGTTTCAAATGTGGAAAAGAAGGACACCAAGCAGCTGAGTGTTTCTCCAAGCCAGTGCCAAAATCAAGCGGCCCTGAAGGGAAGAAGGCTGACAAAGCGCCTGCAAAAGCCCGCGAGCCTGCCCTGAAAGGAGAAGTCATTGAGTTCACTCCCCGAAAACAGGGTGATTTGGGAACTCCGACCATCACGGACGACAGCGAGACTGACATCGAGTCCAACAACGATGATCTGGTGAGTCACAATGGGGGCCCCATGATCATCCCTGTAGAAATAAGGGTGCCATCCACCAGGGCTCACAGGCAGATGCCAGCCCACCTAGACTCTGGATGCACTAGGTGCATAATCAGCCCAAAAGAAGTGGAAAAGATGGGCGAAAGGCTAAAAACGTTGAGAAGGCCCATTGCTTTCTGTCAGTAAGACAGATTAGTAGCAGGAGGGGGCCCAGCCAGTTTTGTGACCAAACCCATCGAGATGCAGTTGGGGGATCATCTAGATACTCTTAGTTTCATTGTGGCCCCTGGCATGGAGCGACCCCTCATACTTGGACTACCTTGGCTCCATAAATGGAACTCATGTGTTAATTGGAGGATGGGAGTTTTGCGCATTCGCTCCGAGAAACCAGGAAAAGACAGGAAAGAACCTCCTTTGGAGGATGGAGTGGAAAACGAGGGGGTGGAAACGGCAATAGACCACATTGAAAGGGAGGAGAAGATTCCAAAGGCGTATTGGGACCTCCGGGAGGTTTTCAGCGAAAAGGCCTCTGATGTGTTACCTCCCCACAGACCAACGGACTATACCATTGAAATACTTCCTGGAGTAAAACTCCCTAAGCTAAAAATCTACTCCATGACCCCTCAGGAGCTGGGGGAACTACGGAAATTTATTGACAAAAACCTAGAATGGGGTTTTATCCAACCAGCCAGGCCGAGGGTGGCAGCACCAGTACTATTCTGGGAGAAGAAAGATGGGTCCTTTCACCTTGTAGTTGACTACAAAAATCTGAACGCCATTTGCCTAGAAAATGTCTACCCCCTGCCGCTGATGAAGAACATGCTGGCCCACCTAGGCAAGGGGAAAATTTTCACCAAACTTGATTTACGAGAGGCTTACTACAGAGTTCGAATTAAGGAAGGGGATGAATGGAAAATGGCTTTTAACTGCCCGCTGGAATGTTTCCAGTTTCGGGTACTCCCTTTCGGACTACAAAGAGCCCCTGCTGTGATCATGCAATTAATCAACGAAGTACTGCATGAATACGTAGACAAGGGGGTGCTGGTCTACTTGGATGATATTCTTATCTATACTGAGAACATGGACAACCTTGTGAAATTGGTGAGGACTATCCTGAAAAAACTCAGGGCTGCTGAACTATACGCCAAACTCTCAAAGTGCGAATTCCACCAAAACAAAATTGACTATCTTGGGTACCGCATCTCGCATGAGGGAATAGAGATGGATCCGGAAAAGTTCCAGCCGGTGTTGGAATGGGCCCCACCACGCACCCGCAAACAACTACAGAGCTTCCTGGGATTTGCTAACTTCTCTAGACAGTTCATCCCCTCGTTCACCAAAATCGCTCTGCCAATTACCAATCTTTTGCAGACAAAAGGAGAAGTAAAACCAAAGCCTTCTTGACCCCTCGAATGGACTATGGACTGTCAGGTGGCATTTGAGAAACTAAAACGCCTGTTTGCTGCTGAACCAGTCCTTAAGCATCCTGACATGGAAGAACTGTTTGTTGTACAGGCTGATGCCAGCAATGTAGCACTAGGAGCAGTACTTCTGCAAATGAATGCAGAAGGAAAGCTGCAACCCTGTGCTTATACCTCTCATGAGCTGACAGAGACCGAGAGGAGATAGGCCATATGGGAGAAGGAGGCTTTCGTGGTGCGTTGGGCCCTGTTAATGTGGAGGCAATTCCTTGAAGGGGCTAAGCACCCCTTTGAGGTGTGGACTGACCAAAAGAACTTGGAAGCTTTGAAAACACCATGTAAAACTATTTCTATTCCAACAAGCTGGTCTGGCCTAACTCTCCCTTTTTAATTGGCTTTTAAATTGGCTTTTAAATCGGGTTTTAGACCTCTTTTAGATAAATTTGGATGTTTTAATCTTTGAGCCTAAATTACTTAATCTGTTTTTAATAGTTTTTAACTTCTATATGTATTTGTATTTATTATGGCTGTTCTCTGCCCTGAGTCCTTCGGGAGTAGGGCGGTATACAAATATGAAAAATAAATAAATAAATAAATAAATAAATAAATAAATAAACTGTCCCCAAAACAAGTCCGCTGGGCTCAGCATTTAAAACATTTTAATTTCTCCCTGCACTACCTTCCTGGAATGAAGAACTTTATGGCAGATGCGCTTTCCAGACTGCCGCAATACAACAGTGCTAGAGAGGAAGTGATTCGGCCAATCATCCCCTCAACACAACTGGCAGCACCAGTAACTACTAGAGCGCAGGCTAAGGCAGACTTCCGGTGGCTCCACCGATGTCGAAAGTCACTCCCTTGTGAGCGCCAGCCCCAGGACTCCATTAGAGCCGCTAGAACAGCGAAAATCAGCTGTTTAGCGGCTTGAAAACTTTCCCCCTGGGAGAAGGGGGAAAAGAGAGCTGACGGGGTGGGTAGAGCGCCCCAAAAGCCCCAGGTTTCTTTTTAAATCTGGGGTTTAAAGGGTGAGAGCTCCCCGGAAAGCCCGTCATTGCTCCGGACCTGGGACGTTTCTGCTTCAAGCAGAACTAGGCGTTGCAACCACCCCAGCAACTCAACTTTAAAGAAAAAAAATTGGACTTGAAAGCTGGCAGAGCAAATACAGGAGAAACTAAAATGGCAAGAACTGAACTTTAACTCCAAAGAGTCTATCACTTCCCTCTGATTTTCTATGGGAGAAAGGGAAAGTAAGATGGCGTTTGATTCTAATGAGGGCATGGAGAAGTGAAAGTTAGTTACAAAGTATCATGTGGTGCTGAAAGCCCCTGTTTAAAAGAAGAGGATTTTATTTTTAAAAGACTTTTATTTAAAAAGACTGGTACCATTTAAGGACTGGAATAATTGATTTAGTTGTTGGAAAAGTATAAAGTGAAAGTCTTATTAGGAGGAAAAATGGCTGGCTTTTTTGAAAGTGATGAAGGCTCACCATTACATACATCAATAAATACACAAATACTAACTGTGGATCTCTTTGAAGAAATTTTAAATCATTTACCTCCGCGTTTGTGGAAAGAATGGAAGGGCTTTTCAAGAAGGACTTTACACAAATTCAAAACAAAGATACAAGTGAAGATACTGTATTGTTCCAGTTGCCAAACAACAAGGAGTTGCTGAAGGAGGAGGCGGACGAAATAACTCAGTTTAATGTGCCTTTGGAAAATGAAATGGAGGTTTTTCAAATTAAGAAGGAAAAGCAGAGAGGCTTGAAGGAGCACAACCAGGAAACAATGAGAGACATTTCTTAAGAGGTTTTGACACAGACAACTGGAAAATTGTCAGGAGGCGTTGGTATTTCTTATATCAGAAGGAAGATTCAAAGTGGAACTTTACAACTTTTTTACAAAAATGGATTCCCAATCGCAGTTAAAGAGGTGTTTTTACTGAAAGGAATTACTTTGCGAAGAGAACAGGATTATAAGGTTCAGCAACTTCAGTTAAAAATCCAAGAACTTATAAAAATAAAAGAAGGCAGAGGAAAAAGACTGAAGCAAAAGGTTCACAAAAAAGTCAGGAAAAAATGGAGAAGGAAAAATTACAATCCTCTTTTTTGGGGAGGATAGTAATAGTGAAAAAGAATGATTATACCTGTATAAGTTATATTATAGAGAAAATGAATGATATACCTATATTTAGGGACATGATTTGTTTTGAAAAGTTACATTAAATAATGTTATGGTTGAATTGTTATGGATTGGTGAATAATTTATATAAGTTTATGGGTTAAAAGAAAAATATTGTGGATGTAAAAATTATGGACAGTGTAGATCATTCAATATAAGTTTATGGGTTAGAAGAAGGATATTGAAGTGGTTCGGGAATAACGAGAGACACAAGCAAGCAAGTGACAACAGCTCTTTAATTTACAGTGAGACTTCAGCAAAAACTCAGGGGCTGCAGTCCTCCTTATGTACAATCCAGGAGGGACTGTCAGCCAATCAGAAACGTAGGCAGGTTTGAAACTCCCGCTTAAAAGTATCAATACATAACACCCCTCCCTTCCCAGAAGGCACTAATACTCAAAAATTAACATATGTACAGACAAAATCTCGCAGGTGCTTAGGACGAGTTCTCGCCCTAGTTGACCTGCGCAGCTCAGAGTCTGGCGGGGCGTCGAGCTGGTCGGAGGGACTCTTTGTCTCTCCCGGCTCCGCCAATGGAACCTCCTGGATTTTGTCCGGGGCGTGGTTATCCCCGGCTGGGAGTGGCGACTCGCTGGGGCGGCGCTGGAACCAGGGCTTGTCAGCTAAGTATTCTCGCGACCCCGGGCTTGAGTTAGCTGTTTTGGAGAAGTGGTCAGAGTTAGGCTCGGAGATGTCTAAGTTTATGTTCGCCTCGCCTACCACCCTTTTCCTAAGTTGGTCTATGTGGTGCTTCCAGAGTCTATCTACCCCAACGTCCACCGTGTACGATTTTGGGCCTGTTATTCCCACTATGGTTCCTGCAACCCATAGAGGACCGCTGGCATAATTGCGGGCGAACACCGGGGACCCGACCTGAAACTGCCTTAAACCACAGGTCTCTCCCTTAAAGTTTTCATGCGAGTAGTTAGGGTGAAGCCTGTCTAACACGCACCGGAGCTTCCTCCCCATGAGGAGCTCCGCTGGGCTTCTCCCCGTTGCTGTGCATGGTGATGCATGCTGAACCGCTAGGAATTGATCTATCCTGGCCTGCCAGTCCCCATTGTCTAATCTGGACAGTGCTTCCTTAGCTGTCCTGACAAAACGTTCAGCCAATCCGTTGGAAGCCGGGTGGAATGGAGCTGATAGGGCATGGCGGATTCCCAGGCCGGCCAAGTAACTTTCAAAAAGGGTTGCTGTAAATTGAGGCCCGTTGTCCAATACCAAGGTATCCGGCAGGCCGTGGGTAACAAACAATTTCCTAAGGGCCTTGATAACGGCTTCGGCCGTTGTAGATGGCATTAAAATAATTTCGAGCCATTTTGAGTAGGCGTCCACAACTATTAAAAACGTTTGGCCATGGAACGGGCCGGCAAAATCAATGTGGATCCTCCCCCATGGGCCTTTTGGTTTCTCCCACTCTCAGATGGGCGCTACAGGGGGATCGGGGCGAGACTCCTGGCAGGGTCTGCACTTCCCCACCCACTCGGAAATGACCTGGTCCATGTTGGGCCACCAGACATAGCTGCGGGCTAAACACTTCATCCTAACAATGCCCGGGTGCCCTTCGTGCAGCAACTCCAAAACCCGATCCCGTAGTTTCGTTGGAATTACCACTCTGTCACCCCATAGCAAGCACCCCCCCTGCATAAATAGTTCATTTCGTTTGTTGGCAAACCCTTGGTACTCCTCTCCAACCACCTTGTCCGGCCACCCTTTCAGGACCCAACCCATAACAGTCCGGATAACTGGGTCTCTATTTGATGCTTTCGCCACCTCGCCGGAGGAGATGGGGCCCAAAGTTAACGTGTCCAACAAAAGGACGGAGGCTTCCGGCGTTGGGTTGTCCAGCAGGTCGGGAAGGGGGCAACGGCTTAGGGCATCTGCATGACCCAGGGTCCGCCCAGGTCGATGGACGAGCTGGTACGAGTAGGCCGACAAAAAAATCGCCCATCTAGTCAAACGGGGGGAGAGGGCAGCGGGGGTTGGCCTGTCGCCTGCTAGCAGTCCTAGCAACGGTCTATGGTCAGTCACAAGTTCGAATTTTCGGCCATAGAGGTATTCGTGGAACTTTTTAACTCCCGCAATCGCAGCCAGAGCCTCTCTGTCCAACTGGCTATAGTTTCGTTCTGTGCTGGACAGGGTACGGGAATAGAAAGCAATGGGCGCCTCTAGGCCGTTCGGCAGTCTATGGCCTAGGACGGCACCAACTCCTACGGGGGAGGCGTCATAGACTAAGACGAGCGGCAGCTCTGCATTGTACTGTATCAGGAAGCTGTCCTCGGATAGGAGTCTTTTCACTGCCTCAAAAGCGGCTGCTTGCGGTTTCCCCCAGACCCATGGTATATTCTTCCCCAAAAGCTTGTGAAGGGGATCTGCAACCGTGGCTTTATCTTTTAGGAACATCGAGTAAAAATTGAGCAGTCCAAGGAAGGCTTGGAGCTCTGCTTTGGATTTGGGGGCTGGTGCGCTCTTAATAGCTCTCACCTTGCTCTCGGTAGGGTGGATGCCTGTGCCGTCCACCCTGTACCCCAGAAATTCTACAGAGGGGACCGCTATCCTACACTTGTTTCTTTTAAGTCTTAGTCCCGCCTCTCTGAATCTGGACAGGACATTCCGTACCCTGTCCCCCAGCTGGTGTTCGTCTTGGGCGCTGACTAAGACATCATCGAAATAGGGCACCACTCCTGGGAGTCCTTGCAACAGGCGCTCCATGGTGCTTTGAAATAAGCCGGGTGCGACGCTCACCCCAAATTGGAGCCTGGTGCATTTAAATGCACCCCTATGAGTCACGATCGTTTGCGCCTCTGCCGTGGCGTCGTCGACCGGTAACTGTTGGTAGGCTTGGGCCAGGTCTAATTTGGCAAAAATTTTTCCGGGGCCCAGGGAGTGTAGTAGATGGTGCACGATCGGCACCGGATAGGCGCTCGGCTGCAAAGCCTTGTTGATCGTGCACTTGTAGTCGGCACAAATTCTTATTGAGCCGTCGGACTTAACTGGAGTCACTATGGGGGTCTCCCACTTAGCATGGTCAACGGGAACCAACACCCCTTGCTTAATTAGCTTGTCTAATTCCGCATCGATCTTCGGTTTCAATGCGAACGGTACTCGTCTGGCCTTCAGTCTTACTTGGGCTACGTTGGGGTCTAAGTTTAGTGAAATGGGGGTCCCCACATACTTGCCCAACGTGTCCCCGAAGATGTCCTGGAACTCGGACAGGAGGCTGTCTTTCAGGGTTGATCTGGACATCAGGTGGACGCCAGTGAAGCCCATGCCAAGGGCTCGGAACCACCCCATGCCCAGGAGGCTAGGAAGCTGCTTCGTGACGATAGTCAGCGGCAGGTCTCTTTCATAGTCTCCGTAGGTGACCCGGAACGTGCCCACGCCTTCGAGGGGGACTCGGTTCCCCTGGTAGTCTAGGATGCGTAGCCTCTGTTTGGAGAGTTGATCCTTCCGGAACAACGGCAGGAGGGTCTTTAGGGTCGTCCACGACATTATGGAGAGAGCTGATCCGGTGTCGATCTCCATCGAGCATGGCTTTCCGTTGATCTCGACCACCGTGCTGACTTTGTCTTCGATCGCCGTGCTGGCCTGGTCGATGTGTATGCTGCAGCCATCTCGCGGTTCAAATTCGCACCGTTTTTTCGCGCCGCCTTCTCTCGTTGGCTGCTTCTGGCGCGCTGATTCCGGTTGGCTGCGGCGCTCACGTGGTTTGTGTCTTCTGGGCAGAATGGTTCTGCAGACTCGCGCCAAGTGCCCTTTTTTCTCGCAGCGCCTGCAAATAGCCTCTCTGTATTTGCAGGACAGTCTATCATGGTGCCCGCCACAGCTGGGACAGCTTCGCCGGGGGCTGCCAGTGTCTTTTCTCTGGTGCTCCGTTCGGAAGACGTCCTCATCCGACTCGGACTCCGAGCTGGATCCGGCGTCTTCTCTGTGCACCGGGGCAGATTTGGGGCTGTCTTTGCTGGTCAGCGGACGCTGCAGCGTTTCAGCGGCCTTTGTGGAAGCTTCATGAGCCCTGGCTTCGTCTAGGGCTCCAGCAAGTGTCAAATCAGGCTTGGTGAGCAGGCTAATGTCCCGAACACCACAGATAAGTTGCTCCAGCAACGCATCGTCCAAATCTCTGTAGTCGCAATGGGTTGCGGCTTTTCTCAGGCTGGCCATGTACGCGCTGACCGGCTCTCCCTCTCGTTGAACGCGCTGCCTCAATTGGTATCGCTGCACGAACTTGGAGGGGACGGGAGCGTAGTGAGCCCGGAGAGTTGCCATCAGGGTGTCCCAGGATACTGTTTGAACCGGCGTTGGCTCACACAGTGACTCGGCCATCTCGAACACGTCCGGTCCGCAGTGGCTTAGGAATAGGGCTCTCTTTCGATTAGCCGAGAGGCCCTGCATGTCGCTGGCTTCTAACGAGCATTCAAACCTCGTTAGGTACGAGACCCATTTTTCGCGGGTCGGATCGAAAGGCTTGGGCGGAACGTAGGCAGACATGATCGGTATGCCTCCTGTGGTTCGCCTCGTCGCCTAGCTGAAGCTCGTGGTCTCACTAGTTGGCTTCTTGTAGCCTCATCCCACCCTCGTCGCCAATGAAGTGGTTCGGGAATAACGAGAGGCACAAGCAAGCAAGTGACAACAGCTCTTTAATTTACAGTGAGACTTCAGCAAAAACTCAGGGGCTGCAGTCCTCCTTATATACAATCCAGGAGGGACTGTCAGCCAATCAGAAACGTAGGCAGGTTTGAAACTCCCGCTTAAAAGTATCAATACATAACAGATATTACTTAAAATTTTATATGTTGTTTTAAATTACATTAATACCATATTAAAGAATGCTTTGTTAAAGAATAAATATAACCTTGTGGGGTATAAGAAAAATATAAATGGTGCAAGGGTTGAGGGAAGGTTTTTGACAATATTTTATATGGATATTAAATAGTGAAGATGTTATTTGATTACATGTAGAGGATTTGTAGAGAACAAGATGAATAAGTTTATGTAAAGCTACTAAGCAAATAATGTTTTCAAGAAGAATTAATATAAGCTTATGGCGTAAAAAGTAAAAATAAGGTTTCTACAATACATTTTATTTGAGATTGGTTAAAATATTTTGTTAAGGTGTTAATATATGTAAGGGTTGGGGATCTGATGTTTAACTGTAACTGAAAAAAGTAAAAATAAGGTTTTTACAATATATTTTATTTGAGATTGGTTAAAATATTTTGTTAAGGTATTAATGTATGTAAGGGTTGGAGATCTGATGTTTAACTGTAGAAGAAAGAAGACTTGCTTATTATTGAAGAATGGACAAGAACGAAGTTGGATTGATTACTTTCAAGCAATAATTGGCTTAAATAGTTATATTTAGATATGAACAAGCGGAGTTAAAGTGCAAGACGGAGATACATCTATAGATAGTTAGCTTATGTTTTTTTTTATGTTTGTTAAATGCTTTACCCTGTATTTGCTCTGGGAAGTCAAGGAGGGGTGGGTGGATTGGGGCAGGGTGGGAGGAGAGGGGGGGAAATACGTGTAAACTTTTAAAAAAACTTTTCAATAATAATAATAAAAAAAGCTCTAAAGACCGACAAGTGGTTTCAAGCCCACTTGAATGAGTGTATACTTCGCAATGGTCTGGCTTGGGTGGGAGCCAAGTTGTATGTTCCCGCTAGTCTGAGAGCAACGGTCTTACAGCACGCTCATGATGCCAAAGTTGCTGGGCATTTCAGATTTGTCAAAACACTACATTTAGTCAAACAACAATTCTGGTGGCCCGCACTCAAGAAAGAGATAGAGGCATAAGTAGCTAACTGCCCCGTGTGTGCCTCAGCCAAGAGTCCTCCGGGGAAGCTGCCTGGACTACTTCAGAGTGTTGCCAGACCAGATGCCCCTTGGCAAGAGATCTCCATGGATTTAATTGTAGAATTGCCCGAAAGTGGGGGGAACACAGTTATTTGGGTGGTCACTGATTTATTTTGGTGGACAGTTGGGAGGGGATGCTTTCTATATGTAATTTTTGCGCCTATTGCCTCAGATCTTGCTTTCCTTGGCTGCATTCAGTTCAATTTCAGTCAAAGTACCTTTATCTATGAAAATGGAGTCGCGGTCATTCTTTCTTGAAATCTGAAAGGAGGCACGCCTGACACTTAGGTTGATGATGCTTAATTCTAATATTGCATGTCTTCTAATGTTAAGGAAGAAACCAGTAACCATGAGCCCTGCCTAATGTTAAGAATAGGACTTGTTTGTAATTTACTTTTCTTTTAGATCTCCATGTATTAATCACAAATTGGAAGTGATTTTAAAATTGCTCATGCGATAGTGAAATTTCATTTGCCCTAGAAATATCAACTTTGGGGTGATATTTGAGACAAAGGGTCTGGAAATAGATAATTGACCAACTGTATCATTGGATAAATATGGAATACGTTATGGGGAGAGACTTTTTTCCCCTTATTATTGCCCTTCAGTATTCATGTAAGACACTGAGAACATTTATACTTTGAAGTCTCTTTGTTTACTAAACAAACAGCAGACAGTATGATGTCCTCCTTGGACAACTCCCCAGAGTCTTCCTCAGAGGTCAGCTCAAGGGAGGATGAGTTCATTCCTGGCACATAAGGAACTGGGTTCATTAATGGCTCTGAACACCTGGACAAAAGGGTTTTAGACTTTCCCCAGTTTCAGCTGAGGACAGTTTTCCAAAAACAACTCTAAAATCACCTCTTTGCTGCATATTACAAAAGATTACAAAAATTAAAGATTTTACAAACTGGGAAAGAGGTGATGTTCTATCTTTTTAAATGGACTGAAGAGGTTCCCACCCACTGACCAGTAGAGTTGTTTCAAACATTTGTCTGTTTATTTATTCAGTCAGTCAGTCCTATACAATAATGAAATCTCATTTCTTATCTTGTCCTTCAGTAGTTTCATGACAATTTCAATGATTAATTAATTCATTTTAAACTTTGATGATTATCTTACATTCTTTGTATTTTTATTTCTTTCGATTTTAAATAACCTTAATTGTCAAAGCAACCATACAAATTAAATAACTGCAATAAATAATTAAGACCCTAAGATACTACTTCATGATCAGATACCGATTTTTATCATTAAATGTTCCTTAGTATTTAGATCTGGTCTCAGGATGATAATGTAGCACTTGGGGAAGAAGATGCAGCCCAGCAGGCCAGCCCCAGAAGCCAAGATGGAGAAAACCTGCACAGCCACCATGTATTTCCCTTTGGTGCTCAAGTAGGTGGGCAGGAAGGAGATCCAGACGCTGCAGAAGACCAGCATGCTGAAGGTGATCAGTTTGGCTTCATTGAAGGCCCCAGGCAGGTTCCTGGCCAGGAAAGCCACTGTGAAGCAAATGACAGCAAGGAAACCCATGTAGCAGAGAACCACATAAAACATGGTCACAGAGCCTTCATTGCACTGAAGGATGATCACTCCTGATTGGGAGTGCAGGTCAAAATCAGGAAACGGAGGAGAAACTCCCAGCCAGATTGCACAAATGACAATTTTTCCAGCAGAACCGGAAAGGATGATGGAGTTGGCCAAGCTCTTCCCCAACCATCTCCTCACCCTGTTCCCTGGTTTCGTGGCCAGGAAGGCCAGCACTACCATGATTGTTTTGGCTAACACACAAGACACAGCTACTGAGAAGATGATGCTGAACATTGTTTGTCGGAGAAGGCAGGTGGCTTTCCTTGGTCGGCCAATGAAGAAAAAGGAGGACAAGAAGCAAAGCAAGAGGGAAACCAGGAGGATGTAGGACAGGTCCCGGTTGTTAGCTTTGACAATGGGAGTTTCTAGGTTTTTAAGGAATATGACTAAAACAAGGCCTGTTGTTAGAAACAAGAGTACAGCAAAGGAGACCAGGATGATGCCCAGATGTTCTTCATAGGACAGGAAGGTTATTCTTTTGGGGATACATTGGATTCTGTCATCAGTGGGATATTTGTCATCTGGGCACTTGGTGCATTTTTCAGTATCTGAGAAAACAGTAAGTATTATTATTTTTATAGTCCCTCTTTTCACATTCCAAGAAAGACCTTCTTTGGATGACAGCTGATACCGAAAGACAGGAAAGCCAGAGTTCCTCTGGTGTTACTCACCTTCCTGTGTGGAGATGGTTCCTTCTGGACAAGGAATACAATCATAGCAGCAAATTGGTTCTTCTTTCTGAGCCCGTTTTACAAATCCAGGGCGACACTTGTCCACACATTTGGACTGAGGCAGAGACTAAGCAGAAAAACAAAATTCATTCCAAAATATCTACCAAATCCCAGTGACCAGTAAGATCCCACAGAGTTGGTCTCCTCTGGGTCCCATCAGCTAAACAATGCCGGCTGGCAGGCCCGCGGGGGAGGGCCTTCTCTGTGGCTGCCCCAGCTCTCTGGAACCAGTTACTTTCTGAGGTCCAGACCATCCCCACCTTATTGCCCTTCCAAAAAGCAGTGAAGACCTGGCTTTTCCAGCAGGCCTAGGCCGTTGATCTCACTGTTGTGATCTGGTGAGATCCCGCCATGAATGGTGTGAATGGGTTTTAATTGTTTTTAATGTTTTAATTTTTAATGTTTTTATATATGGTTTTTAAATGCATTTTAAGCCGCCTTGAATCTTCGGAGAAAGGAGGCATCCAAGTTGAACAAATAAATAAATAATAAATAAATAAATAAATAAATTTTTATTTCTTAGACTGACTGTTTAAAATGAAACTGTGCTTAAGAACGACACTTCTGAGCAATAGATCAGGAAAACATAAAATATTGTAAAGCCACACCCCTTTGAAAATAATCCAAATCCTTGTTTCAGTTAAGATATAAAGAAAAAATCCCTCACAAACTACGGCTGCCAAATTCAAATGAGGTATTATTAAGTTATGTCTGTACATTTATATTTTCAATTCGTAAAGCTGCCATGCTGATGAAATAAGATTAAAGATTACTGCCTAGTTTCTAGAATTATAGTGAGGATGAGTAGAGATGAAATCATGAGAACATGTCACTCAAAAAGGTTAAGTCAGGCATCTTTTGCTGCAGCACATGGGACATGAGTATGAGCCCTGTGTGGGAAAGGGATATTTCTAAGGCCAAGTGAGGTATTCAAGACAAGGCCCTTTCCTTTGAAGAATTACAGTTTTGTTGTTAATTGCTAGTTGTGTCCAACTCTTGGATAATTCTTTGTTTTAATGTAAGACAATCAAGATAAAAAATTGCATTCAAAGGGTTTTGAGATGATTTACAAGCCAAAGACCAAATATAAGTAGCATTATATTACAAATTGACCCTCACTATTACAAGTATCAAGAAGGACTTGGGAGGTGGGCAGTCAAAGCAAATTTAAGTCTTTCCTTTTTCTAAATTAAGGCATTATCTCAAATTGTACAAAATCATTGTGGTTCCATTTTGATTAAACATCTTGGATCACCTTCCAAGAAGCAGGAGGCCTATCCCAGTGGGGCAAAACGAAAACATGAATAACTGTGGTCAGATATGGGCTGTTAAAAAAAATATTTGAGCCTCCTCTTTAAGGGGATCCTAACACCAACCATACAGACAGAGAAAAATTGCCAATATTTTCAACCACCTTGTTGAGCAACTTTAGCCGTGAAAGAGCATCTTGATCGATAATAAGCCTTTGTCTTTCAAAACTCCCCAGTTTCTCGTCGATAGGATCCTCCTTGGGGAAAAGCAATCCACTTATGATATTCAGATCTGCTGCTACATTTCCATTTTGGTCCAAATACACTTTCTCCCAGGAAAAATTGCAAAACTCATTCTTCTCCAGAAAGGGATGGAACTAGAATTGAAACATCCAGGAATTTTGAAAGCAATTTGAAACATCCTAAAAGGAGGAGCAATTTTAAAGCTGAGCTAGTGAATAAGAGATATTCAGTCCCCTCTTCACTATTTGCCTAAATAGCAATAACACTTAGACTTATATACTGCTTCACAGTGCTTTTACAACCCTCTCTAAGTGGTTTATAGAATCAGTATATTGCCCCCAACAATCTAGTAACCCATTTTACCAAAATTGATAGGAAGGAAGGCTGAGTCAACCTTGAGCTGGTCAGGATCAAACTCCTGGCAGTGAAGATTTAGTTAAGGTTAGGGTTAGGGTTAGGGTTAGTTTTTAGTTAATTACAGGAATTTATTTACAATGTATACATATTAAATAATTTTATAATAGCAGTGTTTAATATAAAAATATAATTGTCGGAGTGCCTGCTCTTTGGAACATAATCTTGTGAACTAAATTTGGCCTCATCTTGGCCAAACCTGTTGATTTTTTGTAGAACAATGGTTCCCCTACTTCAGCATTGGATTTTTTTCTAAATAGGAAATAGGTTTGATGGCTCCTTGTCAGGACCCCATACCTGCCATGGCTCTAGCCTTGGAGCCCCCAATCTCTCTTTCTTCTCCGTTTTTCTCCTCCTAGATATTGAGGAATATGCAACATTCAAGACATGGGCCAGAGTCTTAGCAACAGTATAAAAACGGTGGTCATTTTTTATCTGAATTCTGTTCTTTTTCTCTTGCATGTCCAGTGGTGCTATCTGGGTGCATCGTCTCCGGCCCTTGACAGAAAGGACATGCTTTGCAAAAGAACAGCGAAAAGACTGGTCTTCAAATTTGGAATCCTTAAAAAGATTGGGTTGAAAGGCATCATCATTTGGCCATTTTCTTTCCTGAAAAGCAAAGTTCCAAATACTATGGATATGTTTGAAAAGTGTATGTCTTCCCATTGTCAATTTCTCCATAATTGTGGTGATCCAGACTTTTCCTTCAATGGGTCCTGGCAAACCTTCAATTGCTAAATGGATGTGGTGAACTCTATCCCGAAGTGAAGCAAATTCTATGAAGTGAACAAAGACATTGACTTTTCTCCACTTAGAGATGGCATTTCTGAGAGGTTCTGTAGCTCTAGCCATTGAGAATTGTTGTGAGATAACTACACAAATTCCATTTCTGACAAGCATAGGAGTGAAAGTTCTCATGAAATTCTCTCCCTCCTCTGTATCTGTTGAAAAAAGACCAATCAAAGTCCATCTGAAATGGAGGAGGAGTTGGACAATTCCTGGATACTGGATCCCATATTTGGGAAGCATCTGATGGAAAAAAGGCATTTGACTTTTATCACTCAGAGCCTCTGAAACAATTCCATAACTGATCTGAAGAAGCAATGAAGAATGGTGTATTATGGTTAGATCAGATCAAGTCCAAAATGTAAGCTTTTAACACATCCAGTGTGGTTCTCACAAACATATTGGAGTAGTCCAGCAGTCACCAACTGGTTGTCCACGGACCACTGGGAGTCTGCGAGAAAATTTTGGTGGTCTGCAGAAAAATTATTTGCATTTTTTATATTGTACTAAATATTACTTATGTTTTGAAAAAAAAATCATATTAGTGGTCCACGGGATTTAAAATTATGAATTTGGTGGTCCCTGAGGTCCAAAATGTTGGTGACACCTGGAACAGTCTATTGTTCTTAATCTTTAAGCAATATCAACATTAAGAATACAAAATACAGAATATTAGCAAGACTGAATATAATCATTTGTCTAATCTGACGCCTAAAATTCTGCTCTTTCTCTTTTTTAATAAAATTGATGTTCAGATAATTGACATGATATGTCTTCTATCTCTAGAGCACTGCAAGTGCAAATCAGTTCATTTTAGAGATTTGCTTAAATGTTCCATATTTAACATTGTGTCCAGCTGCTCAACTCTTGCTCAAGTAAATATTTATGCCTCCTCCCCACTCTGGATCCTAATCCCTACCCATGACAATGGCCATGAGAAAGGCAGTTCATGATTTCCATAGAAAAGGTATGATTGAATCTATTACCCACCCACCAACAACCTGCTCACTTTGCCAGATATAGAAACAAAAAACATACCTGTGGGACTTTGTAGGGGCCTACTAATGTTGACATCTGAATGGAGATGTCATCAAGAGATCCATCAAGAACAGCCATCAGGTTGTCCTTCTTGCCACAGCTGTAGT
This sequence comes from Arizona elegans, assembly GCA_022577455.1. NCBI lineage: Eukaryota > Metazoa > Chordata > Lepidosauria > Squamata > Colubridae > Arizona > Arizona elegans. The sequence goes on from JAKOOJ010000012.1 coordinate 661,142, forward strand.
TGGGAATATTGGCTTCTCCAGTTGAAAGCATGTCCAGCAAGGCATCTGAAGTTCCAAGGATGTTGAAATAGTTGTCATGGATGTTGTAGCCAAGTGTGAGATTGTACAAAAGCTGAGATTTCTTATTGATTTGCTGAATGGCAAAAATGAAGCTTAGGATTCTTGCTGGATCAGTAACTGAACTACTGTAAAAAATGTTCATCATAGCATCATCTCTAACAACAACAACAAAATATATTTTCATTTGTTCCTCTTTCTCTCCACAAGCCAATTCAGTCTTAAGCCAAAAGTGTCCAACATAAGAATAAAGTTATAGTCACCCATCACCATTTAATTGTTATGAGTGTTGAGAAGGTGGGATGGAGATTTAATATTTAAAATATATCATTATTTGTAATAGTGCTCATTTTTAATTTGTGAAACGACCAAGATTCAAAATCATTCAATCATTAAAATAGAATCATCAGCAAAGAGAACTTATAAATGATCCAGAAAAGTAATTCTAAAAACAAGCCATCCTCTATTCCATACCAGGGTCAGACTTTTAATATCAATGAATGGTTATCAAAATAGGGAAATGGGTTGGGAAGAGGAAGCTACAAACTTTTCAATAAGCTAATTGTGATTAACTCAAGATTGTACGAGAGGGGAAAATAATTTGATTTTGTTGGGCAGGGTTGTTCCATCTTTGGATTTGGGTCTCTTAAAATAAGACATAGGGAAGAAGTTATGGAAATCTAAATGATTCAAGAAATTAAACAGGTCCTCCAATATAGGAGTAATTGAAAGAAAAGAAGAGTGTTAGGACTGCAAATGGAAGGAATGCAACTCCATCACATTGAATGACTTACGACGGAGTTTGAGTATAAGGAGCTGTGTTGAAAGACAACATTAAATGGGATATTATTGTGGCAATGGAGATTATACTAACGAGATGGTCTCCTGGCATGTAATAGCTCTGTAGGTTTTTTCCCTCATGTTCCTCCAAATTCAGGAGGCACCTCATTCTCAGTTTCCCAGAGACTGGATGGGACAGCAGCAGCAGCAGAAGCAGAAGGAGGAGGTCCATAATTCATGGGGCTGAATCAATCCCCTTCCTGTTTCTAAGGAAGATCAAGAGCATTTGAAAAATTCAAAGCACCATTCAAAAATGGAAACGAGAGTGACTTTCTTGATTGAGAGAGAGATTACCAGAACTTCATCTGGAAAGGAGAGAAAGGAAAGGTACATTCAAGAAGCACAGTCCCCGAATGTCCCAAAATTTGTGCCACCCAAAGTGTGACTTGAGTCATTTATCCTTTTCTGATGCAAGATCCCTTTCAAGTTGCTTCAGTCTGATGTTTACATCAAAGGCGATCACTGGAGAAATATCAGGAGAGATCTCACAGATCAGGATTTTAATAATTACTGTAAGAAGCAACATTTCCTCTGGGAATCCTGAACTACCTCTGGGCCTCCATGTGCAGAGGAGAAGCTGGAGATAAGCCTAGTGAAAAATCATAGATATACCCAGGAGGGCACTGGTCTGAAGTGGTTTTGGTCCTTCCTTACTGGACAAGTCTAGAAAGTGATGCTAAAGAAAGATATTTCAACAACCAGGAAATTGGGTGTTGTCCTTCAATGTACTCTCTTGTCCCCAGAGACTCCTGGGGAAGATCACCCAGAACTATAGAGTTTGGTTCCACCTTAGTGTCAGACCTGGAAGCCATCTTTTCCATTTGGGCCTTCAGCCCACCACATTTTCTACTGTGGGAAGATGGGAGGTGGGATTGCATAGAGCAGTGGTCACCAACTGGTGGTCCGTGGCGCAGTGGTGTTCTACAAGAAAATTTTGGGGGTCCGCAGTGCACCCGGGTGGAGGAGCTGCTCCGGTATGAGCAATGGACAGTCCTGTGACTAGAGCTCTGGAATATGGAACTGGCCAGGCAGCTCATGGTGGGGCTGTAAATCTCCGCTGTAGAGGGAGGTTCATGCAACTTGCAACTTTGTAGCACAGCCCTCGCTGGCCAGAATGAGATAATGGTGCAAAGGGGGCTGGCAGTGTAGGTGGGCCGAAGCAATTGGTGGCGGGAACCCCGGACTGTTTCTTCCCCCTGCTGTAGCTTCCTGTCAGCTGAACTAGCAGTGGCTGTCCCCACCCCTCGCCCTCACTTCTCAGTCACTCCTCGCCTGGCAAGGGAAGGGCAGGGGATGGAGATTAGCTCCATATTCCAGAATAAGAGTGAAGTTTTGTCTCTTGCTGGATCTCGCAGCCATTTCTTCTGGCCCTTGTTAGTGCTCTGCGCACCTCGGTCTCTCAGGGTGATGCTTGACTTCCTCTCAGCCCCAAGACACTGGCTGGCCCATGAGATGAGAGAGAGAAAGAAAGAAAATCAGAGAGAGAGAGAATCAGAGAGAGAATGAAAGAGAGAGAGAATGAGAAAGAGTGGGAGAGAGAGAGAGAAAGAAAGGGGGAGAGAGATAAGAGAGGGAAAGAGGGGGAAGAGAGATGAGACAGAGAGAAAGAGAGAGGGGGAGAGGGGGAGAGGGGGAGAGAGAAAGAGAATGAGAAAGAGAGAGAGAAAGAGAGAATGAAAGAGAGACAGAATGAAAGAGAGAGTAAGAGAGAGAGAGGCAGAAGGAAAGAAAGAGAAATTGAGAGAGAGAGAAAGAAAGACAGAGAGAAAATCAGAGAGAGAGAGAGAATGAAGGAGAGAATCAGAATGAGACAGAGACAGACAGACAGACAAACAGAGAATGAAAGAGACAGTGAGAGAATCAGAGAGAGAGAGAGAGAGAGAATGAAGGAGAGAAGCAGAGAGAAGCAGAATGAGACAGAGAGAGACAGACAGACAGAGAATGAAAGAGAAAGAGAAAGAGACAGAATGAGAGAGAGAATGAGAGAGAGAGAAAAGAGACAGAGAATGAGAGAGAGAGAATGAGAGAGAAAGAGAGAAAGAGACAGAATGAAGGAAAGAGAGAATGAGAGAGAGAGAGAAAGAGAGACAGAGAGAATGAGAGCAAGAATAAGAGTGAAAGAGAATGAGAGAGAAAAAGAGACAGAATGAAAGAGAGAGAATGAGAGAGAGAGACAAAGACAGAGAAAGAGAATGAAAGAGAAAGAGACAGAGAATGAAAGATAGATAAAGAAAGAGACTGAATGAAAGAGAGAGAGAATGAGAGAGAGAGAGAAAGAAAGAGACAGAGAGGGATTCAGAGAGAGAATGAGAGAGAATGAGTGGGAGAGAGAGAAAGAGAGAGGGGAGAGAGGGAGAAAGGGAGAGGGAAAGGGAGAGAGAGAGAGAGAGGGAGAGTAGGGAGAGTGCCTGAAGGACACCAACCCATCATTGGGAGTCCAGGCGCTTCAGCGAGTGGCTCACTGGATTCATATTAGTGGTCTGCAGGATTTAAAATTATGAACTTGGTGGTCCTTGAGTCCAAAAGGTTGGAGACCCCGGCATAGAGTACATGTGATATGTAAACAAAATAACATTCTTTTCTCAGAGAATCAAGGCCACCTTGCCCTGCAGCTGCAATGAGGTGACTGGGAGGCATCTCCAGTTTTGGATGGTGCCTGATTGGATCATGTGATGGACATGTGGGTGCTGGGCAGGGACTTGAACTTCCTTTTGGGTGGGGAAAACCTGGAAACTTTCAGATTCGGGTTTTTCCAGATGTGCCAATATGACATCTCCAATAAAATGGAACTTTGAGGAAATTCAACCTTTGGAGTCTTCTTTCGTTGTGACTGTTACTTGGAACCCTGACACTTAGGTTGATGACGCTTAATTCTAATACTGCCTGTCTTTTAATGTTAAGGAAGAAATCTGTAACTGTGAAGCCTGCCTAATGTTAAGAATAGGACCTGTTTGTAATTTACTTTTCTTTTAGATCTCCATGTATTAATCACAAATTGGAAGTGATTTTAAAATTGCTCATGTGATAGTGAAATTTCATTTGCCCTAGAAATATCAACTTTGGGGTGATAGTTGAGACAAAGGGTCTGGAAATAGATAATTGGCCAACTGTATCATTGGGTAAATATGGAATACGTTATGGGGATAGACATTTTTTCCCTTATACTTGCCCTTCAGTATTCATGTAAGACACTGAGAAGGTTTATACTTTGAAGTTTCTTTGTTTACTAAACAACCAGCAGGCAGTATTTATTTATTTATTTATTTATTTATTTATTTATTTATTTTCAATTTATATACCGCCCTTCTCCCTGAGGACTCAGGGCAGTGCACAGCCAGAATTAAAAACATGAAATACAAATATTAAAAACAATTAAAATCTATATAAATTTGGCCCAAAATTTTAAAAAACCACAAACCAATTAAACATTTAAAAATTTAAAAAATTTAGAGACTTCCAGCGGTGACGTCATTACGAATGGGTGAGGAAACGGAGGCTCCGTCTCTGAAACCCAAATTTCCTCATTAATAGCTCTTTAAGGGCATTCCTGAACTTGGAGGGATCGGGAAACGAAAGAGGAACTCGCGAAGCCCCCTGGTGTTGCGCTGTCATCAGGGAGGTCGAGCGATCAACCTCTTAAATTGGTGGAGAAGAAGTCAGCCTTATCGGCGGACAGGAGTGATGGCGCCCGCCTAGATCGAAGCAAAAAGTGGAAGCAAATCCGAGTGACTGTCAGATAGATCACCTACAATAGAGGCGGTAAACGGGACGCGCGATCGAATCAGAAGAAGACAAGTGAGTTACAACAGTGGCGATACAAGAGGAGAAGGAAAAAAGGGGAAACAACTACAGCGTGGAAGAGAGAAACCCATAGAATGACTAAGCAAACATAAGAAAAGGAGAAATAGTGCTCGAAGCGGTGTGAGTGCGGACTTTTACAGCTGAGCAAAGGGAGCAGCCTGTGGACTCTGTGGATATAGACAAGCCGTTTGAACCTGGGATTTATAACTGATTCAAACCCCAAACATCGGAAAACTGAGTGCAGAGACTGAAATACCGGACTAAGTGGTGAATTTCACGGATACAGAAGACCTGTCTGGATTTCGAACTTTGGATTTACAAATAACTTTGGACAATAAGAACTTAAGTTAAAAAAAAAAAGATTTGAAAACTGAATGCAGAGATCCGATTACTGGGAGAAGAATTAAAAAAAAAAAAAACTGACTGAGACGGACACAGATCGCGTTTTTTATGACCGTGAAAGAACAGATTGAGAGAGGTAAAGCAAGAAGACAATAAAGACTAAAGAAAATAAAAATTAAGTGAATTATTAATTTTGAACTGTTTAATTAGTTAATAAGTTTAATATTTAAAAGAAATATATGTTGATAATATTTTTATAGCTATAAATTGTATTGTGAAATTGTAGTTAGATAAGGAATTATTGCTAAAGTGAAAGATTGATTTTTATACAAAATAACAGATGAGTTGACTGTATGTCTGAGATAGACTGATTGAAAAAGGGGGTAATTGAAAAGATTGCCAATTAGAAAATTAAACTAAAATCTTGATTGATAAGTAAATTGATTTATACTGTGAATAAGAATTAATTGCTCAATTGGGATAACTGGCAATATAATATAATGTAACTATATATAAGCTGTGCGGTGTATAAGCAGTGTTTGGAGGGGAAAAGAGATACTAAGGAATAACTTAATAATTGATGTTAAGGTTGGAAAGCTTTATACGAATATTTAAAATGTCTACAATATCCACCATAACAAAGACAGGGAAAAAACCTACAACCAATACGTTAGTAATGACTCTACCCCACCACAACAAAAAACAATAGATAGCATGATGGGAAAAGAAAAAGAAAAACTGGAAATGGCACCAAATGTAATACAAGATATGTTTCAAAAGATCCAGGAAACACTGCTCCAATCACAAGAAAAAAATAGCTGAAAATCAGGAAGAAATGGGAACGTTCCATGCAGAGATTAGAAATGAATTAGGAGAAGTCAAGGAAGATATTAAGACCATGAAGGATAAAATTGGGGGCATTCAAAATTCTATAGCAGAAAATGAACAGAGAATTAGGAAAACGGAAACAAAAATAGATCACGTGGAATTAAAAGTAGAAGCAATGGAACAAAAAACCCTACAACTAAATAAAGAAATGTCAGATTCCTTGGCCATGCTCGAAATGGAAAAGGCCTCATACTTCTTGCGTTTTCAAAATATTCCAGAAGAAAAAAATGAGGATTTAGAAGGGAAGATGGTGGAAATTATTGCAGGAATGATACAAAAAGAGCCAGAAGAAATAAAAGGACAATTGGAAGAAACTTACCGTGTACAAACAAATTATATAAGAAAACACAGATTGGCGAGAGAAGTCCATGTTAAATTCTTTAAAAAATCAATCCGAGATGAAGCCTATAAGAAATCTAGAGAAGAAACGGTGATCTATAATGATAAAGAAATTATAATATTAAAACAGATACCCCGAAGAGTAAGAAATCTACGACAACAATATCAGTTTTTAACACAACTATTGATCAAATACAAGATAATGTACAGATGGCTGCCAATAGAAGGGATCTTAATTACGTGGGAAGACAAAAAATATAAAATAGACACTCTAGAAAAGGCAAGAGAATTTCATAACACACACTTTAGACTAGAAGAAGAACAGGAAAGCAAGGAGGAAACAGATAGTAAAAGTCAAGAAGAAGAACCAATAGAAACAAATGAAGAAAAAGAAATAAGACAGAGGCAAGAAAAAGAGAGAGAACAGAGAGAAGGTGCAAAAGCTAAGGCACGGATGGAAACAAGAAACACAAAAAAAACAGATACGATAGGCAATGGATGAACAGATCAAACTCTTTTCGGTAAACATTAATGGCTTAAATGCCCCAAAGAAAAGGAATCAAATTTTCACAAAATTACGAAAATTAGAAGCAGATGTGATATGTCTGCAAGAAGTACACATTCAAAAAGATTATCAAAAAATCCTAGAGACTTCCGGTTTGCCTGCCGCCGACGAAAGACGGTCCCGTTTTTGGACCGCCAGCCCCGCTGCCTGTAGAGCTGCTTCGACTCAAAGAAGCGGCTTGAAAATTCCCAACTCTGAAGGAATTGAGGAGGAGAGTGGGCGAGGAGCAGGTTGAGCCCCTGTGAGCCCCCAGAAAGTCATTACTGGGGAGGAAACAGGCGTGGCTCCCTTTCAACTCACTGAGACTCCAGACGGCGTGGGACAACTCTGCCCAGCGCAGAGCAAGTCGGCTGCAGCAACCTTTCAAGTTAAACAAAATTAACTCCAATAACTAGTGGGAAATAATAACTTGAACCTCTAAACTTCGAAACTGCAAGTATTACTACTTCTGTGATTTTGTGACTTAAAGTACAAGCGTGAGTGAGTGAAAGCGGCTTGAAAATGGCGCCCGGCTTCAGGGTTAACAAGCTGAAAGTGAGAGTGGATTTCTAATGTTATTTCAACTAGCTACAAAGTTGTGCTGTCTGTAACAAGGAGGAAAAAGAAAAGAGGAAAAATTCTTTTAAAATAAGCCTGAGCTTGCTTCAATTTAAATCTTATCCTCAACTTGATTAAACCTGGGGGATTTTTTTAGAGGACTTTGTGGTGGTGGAAAAGGAAAAGGAAAAAGGATCTCTTTTTTCAGAAAAGCCAGTCTACGTGGCAGAATGGCTTCCAAGCCTAAACAGGAAGGAAAGGCATCAGGGGGGGGATCCCCCACACGTAAACCTGAAGAGCAGCAGCCTCCCAGCCAGCAGAGTCAGAAAAAAGTTTTTGATGTTGAAAGTTTAAAAGATTTCATTACTCAGGCTCTGGATGATAAATTTCAAAAGTCACAACAGGAAATTAAGCAGGAAATTAATGAAATTAAAAAGGTGGTGCAAGAGAAATACGACAAGGTGACTAATAAATTAATGACTGTGGTGTCTGGTCTGTCAGAAGCAATTATCAGAACGGATTCTAAGCTGGAAGAATTTAAATCAGAAATGAATGTTAAAATGAAGGATACTTATTACAAAATTTCTGATGCTGATAATAAAATGCAGAGAGTCGAAAACAAAATTACAATGATGCAGTTCAGGTCCATGGAATTCGCCATAAGGCTTAGAGGTATTAAAGAGAATGATAGACAAGATTTGAGACAGATTTGTGCTGATGCTCTGGCTGTGTTGTTAAAAATTAATCCTGAAGAGATTTTTTACAAAATAGACAAAATTTACAGAGTGAATTCGTGGGTGGCCAGACAAAGACAACTGCCTAGAGATGTGGTGATATATTTTACAGATAGAAGAATGAGAAATGATATTCTGCAAAAGTCTTTTCTCTCTGCTGTGCAAGTGGAGGGAGCTCAGATTGGAGTCTATAAAGAATTACCACCCAAGATGTTAAAAGATAGAAAAGATTTTGGATTTTTAGTGAATGAATTAAAAAAAAACAACAAATTCCATTTCGATGGGATGCCCCAACTGGCATAATTTTGAGATACAATGGAGAAAGATATCGATTAAACACTGTTGAGAAGGCAGAACAATTTTACTCTACTGTTCTTAAAGAGAGGTCACCATCCCCACGTACATCCACCATGTTGGAGATAAAGGAGAGTGACAAGGAGAAGCAACTTCAGCAAGAGATGGAAGAGCAGCTTAAGCAGGTGGAACCAGAGGCAGCGGAAATGCAGGGTGCTATAGGAGGTTTTCTGGAGGAGCCCCTGCTAGAGCTTTCTCCGATTCTGACTACAAGAGATGTGGCTTTGGACCTAGTCCGGATGGCTGAAGCTAAAGACCAGCGTGTAACTCGAGCAATTTCTAAGCAACTTAAAGAAAAGCAACAACAGGAAAGACCTAAGGCACAACAATATAAGAAGGGAGTCAAGAGTACTACACAAGAATGTGAAGCCATGGGGGGAGCAAAGTCGAAGACTTCGGAAGATATTCGGCAATTCTGCTCGTCGCTTCAAAAAAGTCTACATGACGATTAAGTTTCTATCTTGGAACATGAATGGATTAAATTCACCACAGAAAAGGAAGAAATTATTCACATATTTGAGACAATTTAATAATGATATAATTTGCCTACAAGAAACTCATGTCAGAACACAAGCTCAAAAATACTTGATAAATTCAAAATTAGGGACACATTTTATAGCCTCAAATTTGGAAAAAAAGAATGGTGTGGTTATTTATATGAATAAAAGACTTTCAGCTAAAATTATAGAAGCAGATGAAGGTGGCAGGTTTATAGCAATTGAATTGCACACAGTAAGTGGCCAAATTCTAGTGATCGGAATTTATGCTCCTAATCAACAACAGGATCATTTTTATAAAACTTTGCATACCAAAATACTGCAATGGGATTATAGATCTATTTTAATCATGGGAGATTGGAATGGAGTAATTGACTCTAAAATAGATAAAAAGAGTTTGGCGAAGTCAAGGATTAGACTACCACAGACTTTTTTTGACATGAAAGAAGATTTGGAATTAAAAGATATTTGGAGAATACATAATCCAAAAGAATTGGACTTTACTTTTTTCTCAGACAGACATAGATCTTTTTCTAGGATTGACTTTATTTTATTATCAGATGATTTACTTGTCAAGACAAAAAACAAAGATTTTTCCAAGAACTCTAACCGACCACAGCCCAGTATGGATAGAAATTGAGATGGGAAAGATTGAGAGAAGATCATGGAGATTAAATGAAAATTTGTTTAGATATGAAAAAAAATAACAGAACTTAAAAAGCAGATGAAAGAATTTTTTGAAATGAATTTGAATAAGGGTACCCCGATTGAAATCGTGTGGGATGCGAGTAAAGCGTATATGAGAGGGGTACTTATTCATATGAATTCTAAACACAAATTGAATCAACAAAAGAAAAGATCTGAAATGGAAGCAGAAATAAAGAATAAAGAACAGTTACTTATTAAAAATCCAACAGATGAAAGAATACGTGGTGCTATAAAACTTCTGAAAGATCAATTTCAAATGCTTATGGTGGAACAAACAGCAACAAATTTACAATATGCGAAACATAATACATTTTGTAATGCTAATAAACCGGGCAGATGGTTGGCTTATACATTAAGGAAGAAGCAGAGTATACGGACTATTGATAGTATTGATATCGGAGGGAAGGAAATTTTTCAACAAAAATTAATTAAAGAAGTTTTTGTGGATTATTACACTAAATTATATGCTAAAGATGATATGCAGAATGGACTTATAGAAAAATATTTAGAAAACAAAAGAGTTACAAAAATTACCAATCAACAAAAGGAGAGAATGAATTATCCTATAACAGCTGAGGAGATTATTGCCGCAATTAAACAACTGAAAACAGCTAAAGCTCCTGGAACGGATGGCTTAACTGCGGTGTACTACAAAACTTTGCAGGCAGAAATGGTTGAACATCTTAGAGAGTTATTTTGTAATATACAACAAGGGGGTAAAATACCCCCATCGTGGAAAACAGCTTACATTTCTTTGATACCAAAAGAGCAAACAGGTCCTAAAAAACCTGAGAACTTTAGACCAATATCTCTTCTGAATAATGACTATAAAATATATGCAAAAGTATTAGCCAACAGGTTGATGCCAGTTATCCAAGAGGTGATTCATGGTGATCAAGCAGGATTTATAGAAGGCCGATATATGAAGGACAATGTAAGGCAAGTTATAGATTTATTGGAATATCTTGAGAAGAATAAACAGATCCCTGCAGTGCTGGTTTTCTTGGATGCGGAGAAGGCCTTTGATAGAGTGGATTGGAGTTTTCTATTAAAGACTTTAAAAAACATGGACTTTGGGGATCAATTTATACAGGCGGTTTCAGCAATTTATCAAGTACAAAAGGCACAGATTATTATTAATGGAAGCTTGACAACAGATTTTAATATTGAGAAAGAAACAAGGCAAGGTTGTCCGTTATCCCCACTGTTATTTATTTTAACACTAGAAGTCTTGTTGAATACAATACGGGATTCGAGTACATTGAAAGGAATAGTGATAAGGCAAGAGGACTACAGAATAAGGGCATTTGCAGATGATCTGGTTGTTACCCTAACACAGCCGATGGAATCAATAATCCAGATGAAAGACATTATAAAAGACTATGGTATAGTATCAGGATTTAGACTGAACCAGAAAAAACTAAGATGATAGTTAAAAATATGACACAAAATCGAAAACACGAACTTGAAAGGAGGGCAGGTTTTGAGATTGTACCAATGGTTAAATATCTAGGAGTTTAGGTTGCAGAATCAAATATGAAATTGTTTCAAAATAATTATGAGGTGTTGTGGCGAGATGTACAGAAAGATATGGAGATTTGGAAAAAACTGCAGCTGTCTTTACTTGGAAGAATAGCAGCAGTTAAGATGAACATTTTGCCAAGATTTCTTTTTTTGTTTCAAATGATTCCGGTGCTTAAAAGTGATAAACAATTGAAAGAATGGCAAAGTGGATCGAATGAGTTTGTCTGGAACGAGAAAAAAACGAGAGTGAAATTGAAAATTATGCAAGATGTTCCAGAAAGGGGAGGTCTTCAACTTCCAAACCTACAATTATATTATGAAGCAGCAGCTTTGACTCAAGCAAGTGATTGGTTTGGAAGGAAAAAGACTGGAATATTGAATATAGAAAGCTTTGATCTTGAATTTGGTTGGCATGCTTACTTATTTTATGAAAACAAAGTGGATAAAGTATTTAAAAGCCATATACTTAGAGACTCTTTGATGAGAGTTTGGAAGAAACACCGACTCAAATGGGATTACAAAATACCGCTATGGCTGGATCTTGGTCATATCATGTGGAATACAAATATAATGTCACTCGGGGGGGGGGGTTATATAAAGAAGTTCTTTTTACAGATGCGGGCAGATGGCAACTGAAGACATTAGAGACACTGTTGGCTGAAGGGATTAACTTAACTTGGTTACAATATAATCAATTGCAATTGAGATGGAAAGAGGACCAGAAAATTGGTATTATGTTGCATGAGGAAGAATTGGTTAGACATATAAAAGAGAAAGGTCCAATGCATATTAAAAGGGTTTATAATGTTTTGTTAGAAAGGGATTCAGAAACTGAATTGGTTAAAGATTGTATGATTAAGTGGGCACAAAATTTTGCAGAACCAGTGATGTTGGAAACATGGGAAAAAATTTGGGTTCAGAATGTTAAATTTACACAGTCGCAGAATCTGAGGGAAAATTTTTATAAAATGTTTTATAGATGGCATTTAGATCCTAAGAAATTGTCATGCATGTACCCTAATGTTCAACCAAAATGTTGGAGATGTGACTGCTTAGATGCTACATATTATCATGTTTGGTGGACCTGTAAGAAAGCGAAGGCTTTTTGGATAAAAATTTGGTGGGTCATGCAGAATGTTTTGAAGAAAAAAATTCAATTTTCTCCACAATTGTTTTTATTGGGTATAGTTAAGGGTTTTACATTGGGTGAAACAAAGTTGATATTGTATATGATAACAGCAGCGAGATTACTGATAGGTCAATACTGGAAAAATGAAGTTATGCCTACTATCGAGGAATGGACTTTGAAGATGGCCAGCTTTGCGGAGATGGCGAAGATCTCAGCATATCTAAAAGATCGCTTACAAGAGACTTATGAATGGGAGTGGAAAAAGTGGATAGATTATGTGTAGAACAAATATCAAACTAGGAAGTATCAGATAGCTTTTAACTGAAAGTGTTATATAAAGATAGAATTATTTGAATTTTGTGAAGATGAAAAGTTATATTGGGGATGGAGGGGTTCAAGTTTTATAAAAAGGGGATTTTGATTTGGATTATATTCTCTGGAAGTCCGGGGGGAGGGGTGGGTTAGGGTGGGTTGGGGAGGGTTAGGGGGGTTAGGGAGGGTTAGGGTGGTTAGGGAGGTTAGGGAGGGTTGGGGGGGGAAATGGGGAGAAAATGTAATTGTAAAACTTTTTCAATTAAAAAAAAGAAAAAGAAAAGTGAAACGTCTTCAAAGAGAAACCAGAAAGTCGGGTTGCCTCTTGTAAAAAGCACCTTTGGGACAACCATGACCTGAATGATTGAGAATCTCCATAGACGTTCTTTGCAGTGATTTCAAGAATGTTAACATCTGCACTTCAATGCTGAAGTGGATTATTTCTACCCAGTTCCTTAGCAGGGGAAAATTAAGTAAAACAGCTTATAAAATAATACAATGGTGTAACTAATCTCATGGGCTGAACTGCCTCATTCATATCATCTCCACAACTGAAAGGTTCCGCTCTTTGAGAGTTCTTGTAATGAAAATGATTGTTTCTCTGAAATGTATCATCAGACCATTTAATCCTGAAAATTAAAGAAGTGTTGCAGCCTAAAATTTTTTTAAAAAAAAAATCCTAGAAAACCCCAAATTAGGGAAACTATATTCATCTCTGGCCCAAAAAAAGAAAAAAGGAGTAGTGATTTACGTAAAGGAAAAAATACAATCTAAACTAGTCTATACTGATGAGCAAGGTAGAGTGGTGATGGTTGAATTAGAAATAGGAAAGAGGAAAATGTTAATTGTAGCGATTTATGCACCTAACCAAAAATTACAGTTTTTTTTTAAAGACCTACATATAAAATTAGCAGAATTAGAATATGATGATATTTGTGTAATAGGGGATTATAATGCAATAGTAAATGCAAAGAAGGACTACAAAACTGGGGAAAAAAAACAAAAGAAAAAAGAAATACTTCCAAAAGAATTCTTTACTATGGCTGAAGAACTAAACTTGGCAGACGTATGGAGGGAAACACATGAAGAAGAGGCCCAATACACCTTTTACTCCCATCCGCATAACTCCTGGTCAAGACTGGACATGGCATGGATGACCCCAAATATCAAAATAGAAGTAGAAAAAATTGAGATAGGCACAAACCAATGGGCAGATCACAATCCACTATTCATAAACTGGAAAGGGGAAAGAAGACGTAAGAGATGGACAATGAACCAAAGATTATGTAAAGAAGAAGAATTTAATTCGATGTTAGAAAAGGAAGTAAAAATATTTTTTCAGATAAATAAAATAGAGGAAACCTCTTTACAAAACACATGGGATACTTTAAAAGCATATATAAGGGGTCTAGTAATAGCATATATGAGGAAAAAGAATAAAAAAAAGAAAAAACAATTAGATAATTTAGAGAAAGACCTAAAACAAATAGAACAAAAACTCCAGGAAAAGCCCCAGAACAAAACAATAAGAGAAGAATGGGAAATGACTAAGCATAAATTGAATTTTATAAACCAAATAGAACTAGCCCAAAAAATAAAAATGGCGAAACAAAATTATTTTGAACACGCAAATAAAACAGGCAGATGGCTAGCCTATAAACTGAAAAAAGAACAGAAAAAAAGAATGATATACTAATTGAAAGACGATAAAGGAGAAATTCAACATAGTAAAGAGGCCAAAAAAGAAATTATTAAGAAATTTTATGCGAATCTATATAATCAGGGGAAAATAGAGGAAGACAAAATAAAACAGTACATAGGGAAATCAGGAATGCCAAAAATCACAGAAGAACAAAGAATTACTCTCAATAGGCCAATAACCAAATTAGAATTAGATGAAGTACTGAAAAAGCAAAAAAAACAATAAATACCGGGACCCGACGGGCTACTGGTAGAAATATACAAAACAATGCAAGAAGTATTGGGAGAGAATATGTTGCGATTATATAACGAAGCTATGGAGAAAGCCAAAATACCAAACTCATGGACAGAAGCCATAATAACAATCATTCCAAAAGAAGATACAGATCTCCAGTTAATACAAAACTATAGACCTATTTCATTACTGAATGCCGATTACAAAATATTTGCAGCAATCTTGGCTGAAAGGATTAAATCAGTATTAAATACATATATACACCCAGACCAAAATGGATTTCTGCCGGGACGCCAAATAAAGAACAACATGAGAATAGTACTTAATGCTCTAGAATATTATGAATCACACCCGGAGAAGCAGGCAGCGTTGGTTTTTCTTGACGCCCAAAAGGCCTTTGATAATCAAAATTGGAAATTTATGATTGAGCAACTACAAAATATGCAAATTGGGGAAAAATTTGGGAAAATTATAGCAGAAATCTATACCAAGCAATCAGCAAGGATAATTATGAATGATGACATAACAGACAAATTTAATATAACAAAAGGAGTCAGACAAGGCTGTCCATTTTCCCCCTTACTATATATTCTATCATTGGAAATCCTGTTGAAAAAAATTAGAGAAGACCAAGGAATTGAAGGTTTAAGGATCAATAGAGAAGAATACAAAGCTCAAGCCTTTGCTGATGACCTAGTGTTTTTGACAGAAAATCCTATGGAATCTATACCTAATTTGTTCCAAAAAATAGAAGAATTTGGAGAAGTGGCCGGACTAAAAATCAATAAAAGTAAATCGAAGCTAATTGTAAGAAACCTTACGGAAATTCAAACAAAAGAATTGACGGATAATATACAAATCCAAACAACAACAAAAAATAAAATATCTGGGAATCTGGTTATCTACAAGAACATCAGCAATTAAAGAAAACAATTATGATAAATTACTAGAACAAACAAAGAAAGACTTAGAAAAATGGAAAAATTTACACATTTCATTCCTAGGAAGAATTTCGGCCATCAAAATGACTATATTACCTAAATTTTTATATTTGTTTCAGGTCACCCCAATTAAAATAGATAAACCGTTTTTTGAAAAGCTGAATAAAATAACATCTAAATTTATATGGCAAGGGAAAAGGCCACGAATAAAATTTAAACTGCTTCAGGATACAAAAGATAGAGGAGGAGCTGCACTCCCTGACTGGGAGATATACTACCAAGCAGTATTATCGTGGGTTAAAGATTGGATAGAATTAAAGGACTCTAGAATTTTAACAATTGAGGGAAACCAATTTCAAACTGGCTGGCACTCCTTTATGTGGGATGAGAAATACAAAACACATTCATATTTTAAAAGACACACAATAAGAAACTCATTATTACAAATTTGGCTTAAAATTAAAAAACAACATTATATGAAGATACCAAATTAGTTAGCACCGGCAGAATCAATTAGGCACCCAAATTTAACAGATAAGACAAAAATAATTAGATATAAAGATATAATTGACTATCAAGGCAAATTAAAGACCAAACAACAATTGGAGACAGATTTACACAGAGAAATAGACTGGTGGACTTACACTCAAATACAATCCAAATACAGAGAACATACAAAAACATATGAAATTTATAATCAAAAACAAGAAATAGATAAAATTATATTAGATGCAGAAAATAAATTAATTAGTAGAATTTATAAATTTCTTTTACGCTATAAATTGGAAGAAGAGACAGTCAAAGAAACGATGATTAAGTGGGCTCAAAACATTAAACACACAATACCTTTGGAAAAATGGGAAAAGTTCTGGCAGGTAAACCTAAAATTAATGAAAGCAACGGCGTACAAGGAAAACCAACTGAAAATGTTTTATCGGTGGCATATGTCTCCAACCAGATTGGCAAAAATACAACCTAAAAATAGCCCAATTTGTTGGACGTGCAAAAAGGCACAAGGGACTTTCTATCATTTATGGTGGACGTGCCCGGCAGCAAATAAATTTTGGTCCAACATCAAAAAATGGTTGGAACAAATAACAAAAACACAGATTGAAAAAGAACCAGAAACATTTTTATTAGGAATCTTTAACAAATCATACCCTAAGGATATCAAATATCTTACAATTCACATATTAACTGCTGCAAGAATAACCTATGCAAGAAATTGGAAACAAGAAAAAATACCAAGTGAAACAGAAGTAATAGGGAAAATTTTAGAATGAGCTGAAATGGATAGGTTAACCAAAGTATTACAAGAAAGAGAAGAATCAGACTATTATAAAATATGGAATAATTGGTATAATTGGTTAAAAATCAGAAATATACAAAAAATATAGGGGATATATTACCGATTGATACACACACACACACACACACACACACACACACACACACACATATATATATATATATATACATATACATATACACACACATATATATATATATATACACACACACACACACACACACACACACACATATATATATATATATATATATATATATATATATATATATATATAATAATAATAAAAAATATTATTAGATTAAGGAGAGGTGAAGGAATATATTATAAGTAGAATTGTAGAACGTCACTCTGAAAAAATGCTTAAGAAGAAATTACACTCTTTTTGTGTATATGTTGTATAAATGTTTGTTGTGTATATGTTACGTATGTCTTTTTTAATATTTATATTTAATAAAAACTATTTTAAAAATAAAAATTTAAAAAATTTCTTCCTAAGCCAGCCCAGCTTGCTGGAAAAAGTGGGTTTTAAGGGCACGGCAGAAGGCACTGAGGTCTTGGATTCTCCTTATCTCTGGGGGCAGCTGATTCCAGACAGTAGGTGCCCCCACAGAGAAGGCTCTCCCCCTGGGGGTCACCAGCCTACATTGTTTGGCTGATGGCACCCTGAGGAGGCCCTCTCTGTGGGAGCGCACGGGTTGCTGGGAGGTCGTCGGTAGCAGCAGGCAGTCTCGAAGATAGCTAGGCCCTATGCCGTGGAGCACTTTAAAGGTGATAACCAACACCTTGAAGCACACCCGGAAGACCACCGGGAGCCAGTGCAGCTCGCGCAGGAGCGGTGTTACATGGGAGCGCCATGCTGCTCCCATCACTACCTGCGCTGCTGCGTTCTGGACCAGCTGGAGCCTCCGGGTGCCCCTCAAGGGGAGCCCCATGTAGAGAGCATTGCAGTAGTCAAGGCGAGAGGTGACGAGGGCGTGAGTGACTGTGCACAGGGAATCCCGATCAAGAAATGGCCGCAACTGGCGAATCAGGCGAACCTGATAAAAGGTCCCCCTGGTTACAGCCGTCAGATGTTCCTCCAAGGACAGCTGCATATCCAGGAGGACTCCCAGATTGCGAGCCCTTTCTGTGGGGGCCAAGGACTCGCCCCCAATAGTCAGTGATGGAGTCAACTGACTATATCGGGATGCCGGGAGCCACAGCCACTCAGTCTTGGAAGGGTTGAGCTTGAGCCTGTTCCTCCCCATCCAGATCCGCACAGCCTCCAGGCACTGAGACATCACTTCAAGGGCATCGTTGGGGTGGCCTGTGGTGGAGATGTACAGCTGGGTGTCATCAGCGTACTGATGGTATCTCACCCCGAAGCCACGGATGATCTCGCCCAGCGGCTTCACATAAATGTTGAACAGAAGGGGCGAGAGGACCGATCCCTGTGGCACTCTGCAGACGAGAGGCCTCGAGGTCGACCTCTGCCCCCCTGTCAACACAAACTCCGACCGGTCGGAGAGAAAGGAGGAGAACCACCGCAATACGGTGCCTCCCACGCCCAACTCTTCCAGCCGGTGCAGCATGATACCATGGTCGATGGTATCAAAAGCCACTGAGAGGTCTAACAGGACCAGAACAGAGGAGCAACCCCTGTCCCGAGCCCTCCAGAGATCATCAACCAACGTTACCAATGCCGTTTCCGTGCTGTGCCCAGACCTGAAACCCGACTGGAACAGATCTAGATAAGATGTTTCCTCCATGAATTGTGGAAACTGTCGCGCGACCACACTCTCAACAACCTTCGCCATAAAGCGAAGGTTGGAGACAGGACGATAGTTGGCCAATATTGCCGGATCCAGGGATGGCTTCTTGAGGAGAGGCCTCACCACCGCCTCTTTCAAGGCAGTGGGGAAGTAACCCTCACTCAACGAAGCGTTGATAACACCCTGGAGCCAGCCTCGTGTAACCTCCTGGGAAGCCAGTACCAACCAGGAGGGACACGGGTCCAATAAACATGTGGCCGTACTAAGTCTCCCCAAAATCCTGTCCACATCATCGGGAGTCACAGCATCAAACTCCTCCCAGATAACATTCTCAAGACTATTCCTCGTCACCCTGCCCTGATCTACCCAGTCAGAGTCCAAATCCCTCCGGATCTGAGCGATTTTGTCATACAGGTATTGTCCGAAATCCTCTGCCCTGCCTTCCAGGGGATCCTCCCGCACTCCGGATGGAGCAGGGAGCGGGTCACCCTAAACAGGGCGGCCGGACGATTCCCTGATGATGCAATAGAGGCGGAAAAGTAATTAAACTTTGCCGTCTTTATCGCCACTAGGTAGGCCTTAATATGC
This sequence comes from Arizona elegans, assembly GCA_022577455.1. NCBI lineage: Eukaryota > Metazoa > Chordata > Lepidosauria > Squamata > Colubridae > Arizona > Arizona elegans. Next base: position 680,297 of record JAKOOJ010000012.1, read on the forward strand.
GACCTTACCAGTGTTCGATCAGATTCAGCGAGACTGGCCCTCCAACCGCTCTCCAGGCGTCTTTTTTGGCGCTTCATTTCCCTCAGCTCCTCAGTAAACCAAGGAGATGCGCGGGATTGGCACGGGGTCAGAGGCCGCAAAGGCATGACTCGGTCCAAGGCCCCACCAGCCACCCGATCCCAGGCGGCTACCAGGTCCTCGGCCGAGTCATGTGCTAGATCCTCAGGAAATGGCCCAAGCTCCATCTTGAACCTATCAGGATCCATCAGGCGCCTGGGGCAGACCCATTTTATTGGCTCTGGCTCCCTGCGGCGGGGTGTAGAGGTTCGAAGGTCCAGGCGAAGGAGCGAGTGATCTGACCATGACAAGGGTTCCATGTCTATATCCCCTATAATAAGATCATTCAACCACTGGCCAGAGACAAAAATCAAGTCCAGAGTGTGTCCCCCCCTATGGGTGGGGCCATGAACTATCTGGGTCAGGTCCATGGCCGTCATGGAAGCCATGAACTCCCGAGCTGTCTCAGACGTTTCACCGATGGACGGCAAGTTGAAATCACCCATGACCATCAGCCTGGGTGTATCAACTGCCACCATGGCTATCATGTCGAGGAGCTCGGGCAGGGCCGTTGCTGCATGGCAGGGAGCCAGGTATGCAAGCAACAAGCCCATCTGAACCCCATGACCCCATCTCACAAAGACGGATTCACATCCAGCAATCTGTGGCACAGTGGTCTCCCTCGGACCAAGACCTTCGTTAACAATAACTGCCCCTCCCCCCTGCCCCTCCCCTGGGCCCTCAGCTGATGGAATGCTCTGAAGCCTGGTGGGCACATCTCAACCAGAGGGACCCCTCCCTCCGGGCCCAACCAGGTCTACGTAATACCCACCAGGTCCGCTCCCCCCTCCTGTATAAGATCGTGAATGAGGGGGGCCTTATTTACCACAGACCTGGCATTGCACAGCATCAGCCAAAGGCCCAGGTCCTGAGTATCTGAGCCACCTAGTATCCGAGGGGAGCCTTGGAGACCGGGGCATGCAATAGCTCTCAAACAGTGAGTGCGCACCCCCGACACGTGATATGGTCTCCTGCTCCCGCCATATCTGCCCCTCCCATCCACCGTGCTGATGGTACACCCCTCATTGGTATAGCCCTCCATCCCCTCCCCAATCCCTCGTCCTGCACCCTCCAAACCATTGCCCCGTGCTGGGCTCGGCTCTGACCTTAGTGGATTCCCCCCCATCCCCTTTGGTCGTCCTCCCAGTTCCCCTTAAAAAATTGTTAAAAGACCCCCTCCCCGAACCCTTTAAAATCTTATTAAAACACTTTCCTAAAAACCCCCACAAGCCCTTCCTCGCGCCATGCCATCTCTCAGGATTCCAAAATCTGTCATCAAGATAGGCCCTCGATAGAGTGGAGGGCCAAACCTGCGAGAGGGGGGAATCTCGCAGGGCAAGGAGTTCAGACACTGAGTACATTAAATCGTCAGGGGTAAGGATAGTCCATGGTCAGGAGACCACCATGATGTTATAGTACAGGGAAAAAGTTCCAGTCCATGGCACAGGCAGCCGAATTCCATTGCCCTCTCACAGCAGTGGAGGGGGAGATATGCCATCCGACCCCCGGAAATTTCTTGGCCGACCGTCCTCTCACAAAGGCCGACTAATAAAACTTTGATGGAAACCCGGGAATAAAGGCAGCCATACACCAACTCCCACCGGCCTCAAGTCCATAGATCCAGTTCCCCATATGGATTAGGAGAAGTCAGAAAGCCCAATCCTCCAGTTCATGAGAAGGATTAGTTCAAAGTTTAGTTCAGGAGAAATCTTGCAAGGCAGGAGATTCAGAGATGGCTTGATGGAAATGGGGGAAAGTAGGAACAGCTCAGCAGGCCAGGATAGGCTGGGTAGCTATAGCCATAATGAGGCCAACAAGGTCTTAACTCGGTTGAAAAAAGGAAGGAGAGGAGGGGGAAATATAGGCACCAAATGCCAACAGATGTTTTCCAGCCCCCTCAAATCTCTCAAAACTTCCAATTGATGGAACATAGTGCTCACCCAGTTTTGCCCCCTCCAACTCACCATGGAGGTCTCCAGGTCTGCATGGGGGTGGCCCTGCCCCCAAGGGCCAAACACCCTCCAGCCACCAGGGAAATCCACTTTTGAGGCTGCTGCCAAGAGTATGATGTCCCGCTTGGACAACTCGCCAGTGTCAGGTTTCGTTGCTATCTTAAATAAACTTCATTTTCAAACGCAAAGTCTCTAATGAATCTTTTTTTTATTTAAGGATAGAGAACGACATTTCTGAACTCTTTTGCAGCCAAACTGGCCCCTCCTTCCAACACCCCCCCCTTCCGCTCTCCAACCCCAATGTCCCATTGGCCATCATGCAGATCCATCTCTTCGTCCCAGCACGTTCTTTCACAGGAATTTGCCCCCCTCCCTCTATCACCCAGGTAACCCTATCTGCTGTCTGCAGAAAACTAGGTAAAAGTTCATCTCGGCAATAAATCAGCGCTTCTTTCTCTTTCATTCATTCCAATCATGTCAGTGCTGGAAAAGAGCCTAATTTGGAACGCTGACATCCAGATTCCTCCTCAGAGGTCAGCTCAAGGGAGGAGGAGCTCATTCCTGGCATGTCAGGAACTGGGTTCATTAATGGCTCTGAACACCTGGCCAAAAGAGTTTTAGACTTTCCTCAGTTTCAGCTGGAGAGTTTTCCAAAAATGACTTTAAAATAACCTCTTTGCTGTATATTACAAAAGATTGCAAAAAATAAAGATTTTACAAAGTTGAAAAGATGTAATGTTCTTTCTTTTTACCGTATTTTTCGGAGTATAAGATGCCCCTTAGCTTTATGGTATTTTTAGAGGGTAATTTTGGAGGGGAACTCCAGGGCAGAACATGTGAAGAAAGCCAAAACATTATATAACAACAGGTTATAATATCTGGTGGGGGCATTCTAATTGTTTTGCTGATTGTCTGAAACTGTATTTAAACCATATAACTTGAGTGATAAGACATTCTTTCTCCTCCATGGGAGAATCCTTTTGCAAAAGTTTATGGAGTACATATATCCTTACAATAAATCTGCTTTTTACCTGTTCATGGTCTCTGTTTCACTATTTATGAGGTTTGCTGTTTTTTTAAATCTCACAAAGCCGCTGAAGCTCTGTTTGGAGGCTTCTTTTCTGAAGCTCTGTTTGGGGGCCTTTTTTTTCCTGAAGCTTCTTTTCTGATGCTTTTTTCAGCCTCTGAAACCTCCATTTGAGAAGCTGGGCAGGGCTACATTCTGAGTATAAGACGCACCCAGATTTTCACCCTCTTTTTTGGGGGGGGGGTGGGAGGTCCGTCTTATACTCCCAAAAAATATGGTAAATGGACTGAAGAGGATTCCATCCACTGACTGGTAAACTTGTTTCAGACGTTTGTTTGTTTCTTTGTTCGTTCAGTTTATTTGCCACCCATCTTGTTTTGAAACAACTCTGGGAAACTTATACCATTAAAATCGTAAAAGAGAAATATTTCTAAAATAATTAAAATGGAAACTACAATCAAAATAGAATTATAGTTAAACAATAGGGAGGGAAGGAGCTGGATATGTGGGGGGTGGGATTGCCTCTTAGTTCATCAACCATCTCCATTGTGATGCTCCATCATTGGGATCTGAAGCTATCTACAGAATCAGGTCTTAAAGCTTAAGGAACAAAAGATGGTATTTTATTTGATGCCCATAATATCCAAAATTTGAGGTAAAGTTCTGTCCCCAGTGAAATGGAAGTTTGACCCCTTGCAACAATGCCTTTCTACTCACCCTTTATTTTGTTTTATTTTGTTCAATTTCATCATCATTTGAGACTACAGTTGAAGTGCAGATTTGGAGTATGGTATTGTCCCAAAGGTGCTTTTTTCAAGAGGTAACTGGACTGTTTTGTTTTTCTTTGAAGACATTTTACTTCTCATCCAAGAAGCTTCTTCAGCTCTGACTGGATGGTGAGGAATGGAAGGATTTATACTCCTTGCAGACAGCTGGTCATTTGCATCCTTTTAGAGCAGGAGTGTCAAACTTGTGTCATCACGGTGGCAACACGTGATGTATCAAAACTTTTTTCTCCTTCACTAACTCAGGTGGGAGCAGGGCCAGCACTTGACGCATCCGGCCCCCAGGCCACAAGTTTGACACCCCTATTTTAGAGAGTCATTGAGGCCACTTGGAGGTTGATCTGTGTCCTTGGGGTCACCTAAGTAGTGCAAGTGGGTGTGGAGCCTTCTTGGAACTGCTGAGAGGACTGTGTTGAGGACTGGAGATAGATGATGTTGTACCCCTCCCCCTCCCCCTCCTTCCCAATTTGGAAAGTCTTGTCTCTTCTGCAGATGCATTATATTAACATAATTAATGTTTCTTATTTTGTCCTTCACTAGTTTCATCACAAAATAAATAATTAAATAATTTATTTTATACTTTGATGATTATCTTAAGTTAGTCTTACGTTCTTTGTATGTTTATTTCTTTTGATTTTAAATAACCTTAATTGTCAAAACAGGCATACAAACTCAATAATAACTGTAATAAATAATTAAGGGTTATGAGCCTAAAACTATTTCATGATCAGATACCGACTTTTATCATTAAATGTTCCTTCGTATTTAGATCTGGTCTCAGGATGATAATGTAGCACTTGGGGAAGAAGATGCAGCCCATCAGGCCAGCCCCAGAAGCCAAGATGGAGAAAACCTGCACGGCCACCATGTATTTCCCTTTGGTGCTCAAGTAGGTGGGCAGGAAGGAGATCCAGACGCTGCAGAAGACCAGCATGCTGAAGGTGATCAGTTTGGCTTCGTTGAAGGCCCCAGGCAGGTTCCTGGCCAGGAAAGCCACTGTGAAGCAAATGGCAGCAAGGAAACCCATGTAGCAGAGAACCACATAAAACATGGTCACAGAGCCTTCATTGCACTGAAGGATGATCACTCCTGATTGGGAGTGCAGGTCAAAATCAGGAAACGGAGGAGAAACTCCCAGCCAGATTGCACAAATTACAATTTTTCCAGCAGAACCGGAAAGGATGATGGAGTTGGCCAAGCTCTTCCCCAACCATCTCCTCACCCTGTTCCCTGGTTTCGTGGCCAGGAAGGCCAGCACTACCGTGATTGTTTTGGCTAACACACAAGACACAGCTACTGAGAAGATGATGCTGAAGATTGTTTGTCGGAGAAGGCAGGTGGCTTTCCTTGGTCGGCCAATGAAGAAAAAGGAGGACAAGAAGCAAAGCAAGAGGGAAACCAGGAGGATGTAGGACAGGTCACGGTTGTTAGCTTTGACAATGGGAGTTTCTAGGTATTTAAGGAATATGACTAAAACAAGGCCTGTGGCTAGAAACAAGAGTACAGCAAAGGAGACCAGGATGATGCCCAGATGTTCTTCATAGGACAGGAAGGTTATTCTTTTGGGGATACATTGCATTCTGTCATCAGTGGGATATTTGTCATCTGGGCACTTGATGCATTTTTCAGTATCTGAGAAAAGAGTAAGTAATATTATTTTTATAGTCTCTCCTTTCACATTCCAAGAAAGACTTTCTTTGGATGACAGCTGATACTGAGAGATAGGAAAGCCAGAGTTCCTCTGGTGTTACTCACCTTCCTGTGTGGAGATGGTCCCCTCTGGACAAGGAATACAATCGTAGCAGCAAATTGGTTCTTCTTTCCGAGCCCGTTTTACAAATCCAGGGTGACACTTGTCCACACATTTGGACTGAGGCAGAGACTAAGCAGAAAAACAACATTCATTCTAAAATATCTGCCAAAAGTTTATTTATTAGATTGATTTACTAAAATAAAATGAAACTGTGCTTAAGAAAGAAACTCTGAGCAGTAGATCAAGAAAAGGTTTATCCTGGACTAAGTAAAATATTGCAAAGCCCCTCCCCTTTGAAAGTCACCCAAATCTTTGTTCCAGTTAAGATATGAAGACAAAAATCTTCAACAACTAGTGCTGTCAACATCAAATGAGGTATTATTGAGTTATATCTCTACATTTATATTTTCAATTCATACAGCTGCCATGCTGGTGAAATCAGACTAACAATTACTGCCTAGTTTCTAGAACTATAGTGAGGATGGGTGGGGATGAAATCATGAGAACATGTCACTTAAAAAGCATGAGCCAGGCATGTTTTTGTGCAGCACATGGGACATGAGTATGAACCCTGTGTGGGAAAGAGATATTTCTAAGGCCAAGTGAGCAGGGATGGGTTGTAAATTTTTTTACTAGTGGTTCTGTGGGCGTGGCTTATTTTGTGGTCATGGCTTGATGGTCATGTGACACTCGGTGTGGTTTGATGGCCATGTGACTGGGTGGGTGTGGCCAACTCAATGTCACTCACATCAAGTGGTGCCTCGCTTGGCTCCTCCCCTCCCAGCCATTCCTTGTCACACCCAGCCTCAACGTATCTATAATTCTGTAAAAATGTTGTTCACCTTTTTCCAAATTTATTATCTACATACTATAGATGTACTTTCATGGGCCACTGAAAGGAGGAAATGGCTCCCATGCTTTGCCCAAGAGTGTGATAGGCAACAGGCTTTTAATGGGCTGCCAGAGAGAAGGGGGGCAATGTATTTTCCAAATCACCAGAAGGCAAAACAAGAAGCAATGGATGGAAACTGAACAAAGAGAGAAGCAACCTAAAACTAAGGAGAAACTTCCTGAGAGTGAGAACCAATATAGGTGCAGAAATAGTTCAGTCATAATTTCACATATAAAATAGCCATTTGCGCATATTGTTCAAAACAGTCATTAGTATTATGGCTGATGTTTATGGCTGAAGCCTAAAAGTCCAAGATCCCAAGAGTGCTTCTTTCTCTGTATGTATACAAAGCATCACATACCAGGAATAGCATATTAAGATGGACTTATGCAACCTGATGTACAAAATAAACACACACATATATTTATGCTCTGGACTATAGACATTGAATGCATGTAAATCCCTAAAAAATATGTGGTAGTCCTGGGCAAAAGAAAGGCAATAAAATCACTCTAGGTGTAGGGATAGTCTAAAATATTAACACATGATAAATAATGGAACAATTAAAAATAATAGCACAGAGTTTTCTCTCGCCCTCCCTCCCTTCCTCTTTCTTTATTTCTTTCTCTCTGTCTCATACACACAGACACACACACTCTCCCTTCCTTTTTTCTTTCTCTTTCTTTCTTTCTTTCTTTCTTTCTTTCTTTCTTTCTTTCTTTCTTTCTTTCTTTCTTTCTTTCTTTCTTTCTTGTGTCTCTCTCCCTTCCTTCCTTCCTCTATCTTTCTTTCCCTTTTTTCTTCCTTTGTCTCTTTTTCTTTCTTGTCTCTCTCTCTCTCTCCCCCTTCCCTTCCTCTTTCTTTCTTTCTTTCTTTCTTTCTTTCTTTCTTGTGTCTCTCTCTCTTCCTTCCTTCCTCTATCTTTCTTTCTCTTTTTTCTTTCTTTGTCTCTTTTTGTTTCTTGTGTCTCTCTCTCTCTCCTCCTTCCTCTTTCTTTTTCTTTCTCTGTCTCATCTCTCGATCTCCCTTCCTCTTTCTCTTTCTTTCTTTTTTTCTGTCTCTTTCTCCCTTCCTCTCTGTCTTTCTTTCTCTCTCTCTCTTCTCTCTCTCACACACATACTTTCTCTTTCTCTTTATTTGTCTCTTTCCTTCTTCTCTCTCTCTCTCTCTCTCCCTCTCCCTCTCCCCCCTCCCTCCCTCCCTCCCTCTCTCTCTCTCATACACACAGACACACACACTCTCCCTTCCTTTTTTTCTCTTTCTTTCTTTCTTTCTTTCTTTCTTTCTTTCTTTCTTTCTTTCTTTCTTTCTTTCGTCTGTCTCCCTTCCTTCATTCCTTCCTCTATCTTTCTTTCTCTTTTTTCTTTCTTTGTCTCTTTTTCTTTCTTGTCTCTTTCTCTCTCCCCCTTCCTCTTTCTTTCTTTTTCTTTTTCTTTCTCTGTCTCATCTCTCTATCTCCCTTCCTCTTTCTCTTTCTTTCTTTCTTTCTTTCTTTCTTTCTTTCTTTCTTTCTTTCTTTCTTTCTTTCTTTCTTTCTTTCTTTCTTTCTTTCTTGTCTCTTTCTCCCTTCCTCTCTGTCTTTCTTTGTCTCTCTCTCTTCTCTCTCTCACACACATACTTTCTCTTTCTTTCTCTTTCTTTCTCTTTCTTTGTCTCTTTCCTTCTTCTCTCTCCCTCCCTCCCTCCCCCCCCCCTCTCTCTCTCTCTCACACACACACACACACGGTCTGGGCACAAAGTATCTGTTGTTATAGAAGTTCTCATTTCTCTCTATAATACACCTAATACTAATCAATACCCTATCTCTCAACAACGTAAAGCTATGCATGTTTAATTGGCAGTAAGGCTACTCCCTTTCAGTGGGATTTACTCTTAATAGATACACATGATTGCAGGCAGACAGCTAGCTCCATTGTTTAATAGGCTGTAAGTAAAATTTCTACATTAACAAAATTTATACCTAAACAACAGAATATAGGAGCAAAAATCATAGCAATTGTCTGAGCTATGCTTTTCTTCTTTAAATGGAAATACTACCCATGTTAACCAGACATTAAGACTCGTTAGTTTGGAATACCTGCACTGAACCTTGACAGTAGTTTGTTTCCCTACAAACTAGCTCAACTTTGTTTCCTTTAAATCTTGCTTTTGTTACACACCGCCAGCTCTGGACCAAGAGCTCCATTTTTAGGGAAAGAGAGTGGACTGGTGGGTGGCTTTGGAAATAAAAGGGCAGCAAGGGAAAATGGGAAAGGCACACTCTGGATTCCAGACTCCGAGCCTTCCCTGAGCCGGGAAGCCTTCTTTGTTCTCATTCTCCCAATTCCTTCCTTTCCCACTCCTGGATCCTTCTTCCCCCTTTTCCCCCCACTTGCTTCCTTTCGCTTGAAACTCCTTTCAGGGTGGGAGGGAAAACCAAATCAAAACAGGAAGGAGGCAAGGACAGAAAATGGTGCATGGCTGCAAAACAGGAGGAGGGCATTTTTCAGCCATTTTCTGGGACTGAAAAGATGAGGGGACCCAATGAAGCAGCAACCGTCCAGGACTAAGATGTCCTCTACTCCCACCCCAAACCATCCCATGCCGCCTTCTTTTTCTCTCCCCACCTCCGTTCTTCTCTCTCCCGGGAAGAAGGTGGACAATCTTTTTTTTAAAAAAATGCTCTGCTGCTGAGCAGAGAAAGAAGTAGCTGGGAAGGAAGTTGCTACAGAGTTAAAACAATGAAAAAATTGCCCTTCCCCTGTTCCTACCCTCCCTCTTTTTCTCCCCTCCAGTTTCTTTTAGCTTTGGCTCTGGTGCCGAAAGAGAAAATTCTCTTTTGTTTGTGAAGTCCTCCTCCATTTTTTCCCACCCAGCTGGAGAAAGACAGGAGAGGGTTGCTGCTGCTCCTATCAGTCCCAGCACAACAGCTGAATGCAACACTGGCGGCCTTTCCATTGAAGAATTACAGTTTTGTTGTTAGTCGCTACTTGTTTCCAACTCTTTCATCCCCCAAGAACCAAAGCACTCCAGGACCCCCTGTCCTCCACTGCCTCCCAGAACTATCTGATCCTGCTCTTTCAGGGACCCAACACCAACCATACAGAGAGTAAAATTGCCAATATTTTCAACCACCTTTTTGAGCAACTTTAGCCGTGAAAGAGCATCTTGGTCAATAATAAGCCTCTGTCTTTCAAAACTCCCCAGTTGCTCTTTGATGGGATCCTCCTTGGAGAAAAATAACCAACTTATGATATTCAGATCTGCTGCTACATTTCCACTTTGGTCCAAGTATAGTTTCTCCCAGGAAAAATTGCAAAACTCATTCTTCTCCAGAAAAGGATGGAACTAGAATTGAAACATCCAGGAATTTTGAAAGCAAGTTGAAATATCAAAAAAGGAGGAGCAATTTTAAAGCTGAGCTTGTGAATAAGAGATGTTCAGTCCCCTCTTCACTATTTGCCTAAATAGCAATAGCACTTAAACTAATATACCACTTCACATTGCTTTTACAGCCCTCTCTAATTGGTTTATAGAATAAGCATATTACCCCCAACAACCTTAAACTGGTCAGGATCTGGGTAACTATTTTACCAACCTTGGAAGGATGGAAAGCTAAGTCAACCTTGATTCTGTCATGCTACTTACAAACCCATAAGTATAGGAATTTATTTACAATGTATACATTTTAAATAATTTTATAATGGCAGTGTTTAATATAAAAATATAATTGTCATTATGCCTGCTCTTCAGAACATAATTCTGTGAGCTAAATCTGGCCTCTGCTTGGCCAAACCTGTTGGTTTTTTGAAGAACAATGGTTCCCCTACATCACCATTGGATTTTTTTCTAAATAGGAACAAAGTATGACGGATCTTGTCAGGACCCCATACCTGCCATGGCTCTAGCCTTGAAGCCCCCAATCTCTGTTTCTTCTCCGTTTTTCTCCTCCTAGATAGTGAGGAATATGCAACATTCAAGACATGGGCCAGAGTCTTAGCAACAGTATAAAAACGGTGCTCATTTTTTATCGGAATTCTATTCTTTTTCTCTTGCATGTCCAGTGGTGCTATCTGGGTGCATCGTCTCCGGCCCTTGACAGAAAGGACATGCTTTGAAAAAGAACAGCGAAAAGACTGGTCTTCAAATTTGGAATCCTTAAAAAGATAGGGTTGAAAGGCATCATCATTTGGCCATTTTCTTTCCTGAAAAGCAAAGGCCCAAATACTATGGATATATTTGGAAAGTGGATTCCTTTTCAGTGTCACTTTCTCCACGACTGTCGTGATCCAGACTTTCCCTTCAATGGGTCCTGGCAAACCTTCAATTGTTACATGGATGTGTTGAATTCTATCCAAAAGGGAAGCATATTCTATGAAGTGAACAAAGACATTGACTTTTCTCCACTTAGAGATGGCATTTCTGAGAGGTTCTGTATGTCTAGTCATTGAGATTACCACACAAATTCCATTTCTGAGAAGCATAGGGGTGAATGTTCTCAAGAAATTCTCTCCCTCCTCTGTGTCTGGTGCAAAGAGACCAATCAAAGTCCATCTGAAATGGAGGAGGAGTTGGACAATTCCTGGATACTGGATCCCATTTTGGGGGAGCATCTGATGGAAAAAAGGCATTTGTCTTTTATCACTCAGAGCCTCTGAAACAATTCCATAACTGATCTGAAGAAGCAATGAAGAATGGTATATTATGATTAGATCAGATCAAGTCCAAAATGCAAGCTTTTAACACATCCTGTGTGGTTCTCACAAACATATTAGAATAGTCCAGCGGTCACCAACTGGTGGTCCAACAACCACTGGTGGTCTGCGAGATAATTTTGGTGGTCTGTAGAAAAATTATTTGCATTTTTATATTGCACTAAATACTATTTATCTTTTGAAAAAAAAAATCATATTAGTGACCCCTGGAATAGTCTATTGTTCTTAACCCTTAAGCCATATCAACATAAAGAATACAAAATGCAGAATATTAACAAGATTGAATATAATCATTTGTCTAATCTGGGGTCTAAGATACTGCTCTTTCTCTTTTCTAATAAAATTGACATTCAGATAATAGATGTGCTACGTCTTCTATCTCTAGATCACTGTGAATGCAAATCAGTTCATTTTAGAGATTTGTTTAAATGTTCCACATTTAACATTGTGCCCAGCTGCTCAAGTCTTGCTCAAGTAAATGTTTAGACCTCCTCCCCACTCTGGATCCCAATCCCTAGCCATGACAATGGCCATGAGAAAAGCAGTTCATGATTTCCATAGAAATGATTGAATCTATTATCCACCCACCAACAACCTGCTCACGTTGCCAGATAGAGAAACAAAAAATCAAACCTGTGAGACTTTGTAGGTGCCTACTAATGTTGACATCTGAATGGAGATGTCATCAAGAGATCCATCAAGAACAGCCATCAGGTTGTCCTTCTTGCCACAGCTGTAGTTGGGAACATTGGCTTCTCCAGTTGAGAGCATGTCTAGCAAGGCATCTGAAGTTCCAAGGGTGTTCAAATAATTGTCATGGATGTTGTAGCCAAGTGTGAGATTTTGCAAAAGCTGAGATTTCTTGTTGACTTGTTGAATGGCAAAAATGAAGTGTAGGATTCTTGCTGCATCAGTAAATGAACGACTGTAAAAAAATGTTCATAATAACCTAATCTCTAAAAAGAACAACAAAATATATTTGCATTTCTTCCTCTTTCTCTCCACAAGTCCATTCAGTCTTAAGCCAAAAGTGTCCAAAATAAGAATAAAACTATATTCACCCATCACTATTTTATTGTTATGAGTGTTAAGAACGTGGGATGGAAATTTAATATTTAAAATATATCAGTATTTGTAATGTAATTTGTAATTACATTATTTGTAATTATTTTTAATTTGTGCAATGACCAAGATTCAAAATTATTCAATCATTAAAATAGAGTCATCAGCAAAGAGGACTAATAAATGATCCAGAAAAGCAATTCTAAAAACAAGCCATCCTCTATTCCATACCAGGGTCAGGCATTGAATATCAATGAGTGGTTATAAAAATAGGGAAATGGGTGGGGCAGAGGCAGATGCAACCTTTTCAATAAGCTAGTTGTGATTAACTCAGGATTGTACGAGAGGGGAAATTAATTTGGACTTGGGGGGGCAGGGTTGTTCCATCTTTGGATTTGGGTCTCTTAAAATAAGACATAATAGAGAATCCATGGAAATCCAAATTATTCAAGAAATTAAACAGGTCCTGCAATATAGGAGTAACTAAAAGAAACAAAGAAAAGTGTTAGGACTGCAAATGGAAAGAAGGCAACTCCATCACACTGAATGACTTACGAGGGAGCTTGAGTATAAGGAGCTGTGTTGAAAGACAGCATTATTTGGGATATTATTGTGGCAATGGAGACTATACCAATGAGGTGGTCTCCTGGCCTGTAATAGCTCCGTAGTTTTCTTCCCTCATGTTCCTCCAAACTCAGCAGGCACTTCATTCTCAGCTTCCCAGAGACTGGCTGGGACATCAGCAACAGCAGAAGCAGAAGGAGGAAGCCCATAATTCATGGGGCTGAATCAATCCCCTTCCTATTTCTAAGGAGAGAAAGGAAAGGTACATTCAAGAAGCACAGTCCCTGAATGTCCCAAAATTTGTGCCACACGGAGTGTGACCTGAGACATTTATCCTTTTCTCATGTAAGATTCCTTTCAAGTTGCTTCAGTCTGATGTTTACATCAAAGGCAATCACTATCAGGAGAGATCTTTCAAGTTGTTTGAGGAATATCAGGAGAGATATCACAGACCAGGATTGTAATAATTACCTTAAGAAGCAATATCTCCTCTGGGGATCCTGAACTACTTCTGGGCTTCTGTAGAAGCTGGAGAAAAGCATAGTGAAAAATCATAGATATACCCCTAGAGAGCACTAGTCTGAAGTGATTGTGGTCCTTCCTTTCTGAACATGTCTAGAAAGTGATGCTGAAGAAATATAGTTCGAAACCCAGGAAAGGTCACCCAGAACTATAGAGTTTGGTTCCATATTAGTGTCAGACCGGGAAGCCATCTTTTACATTTGGGCCTTCAGGCCTACCACATTTCCTACTGCGAGAAAATGGGAGGGGGGAATTGCATAGAGTAGAGGTGATATGTAGTCAAAATAACATTCTTTTCTCAGAAAGCCAAGCCCACCTTGTCCTGCAGCTTCAAGGAAGTGACTGGGAGGCATCTCCATTTTTGGATAGTGTCTTATTGGATCATGTGATGGACATGCAGGGGGAAGGGACTTGAACTTTCTTTTGGGTGGGGAAAACCTGGAAACTTTCAGATTCAGGTTTTTCCACATGTGCCAATATGACATCGCTAATAAAATGGAATTTTGAGGAAATTCAAGCTTCGGAGTCTTCTTTCGTTGGGGCTGCTACTTGGAACCCTGACACTTAGGTTGATGACGCTTCATTCTAATACTCCCTGTCTTTTAATGTTAAGGAAGAAATCTGTAACCGTGAACCCTGCCTAATATTAAGAATAGGACCTGCTTGTAATTTACTTTTCTTTTAGATCTCCATGTATTAATCACAAATTGGAAATGATTTTAAAATTCCTCATGCGATAGTGAAATTTCATTTGCTCTAGAAATATCAACTTTGCATTGATATTTGAGACAAAGGGTCTGGAAATATATAATTGACCAACTGTATCATTGGATAAATATGGAATACATTATGGGGATAGACTTTTTTTCTTTCTACTTGCCCTTCAGTATTCATGTAAGACACTGAGAACATTTATACTTTGAAGCATCTTTGTTTACTAAATAAACAGTAGGCAGTACGATGTCCCACTTGGACAACTTGCCAGATTCCTCCTCAGAAGTCAGCTCAAGGGAGGATGAGCTCATTCCTGGAACGTCAGGAATTGGGTTCATTAATGGCTCTGAACACCTGGCCAAAAGAGTTTTAGACTTTCCCCAGTTTCAGCTGGGGAAAGTTTTCCAAAAACAACTCTAAAATCACCTCTTTGCTGTATATTCCAAAAGATTACAAAAAATAAAGATTTTACAAAGTGGAAAAGATGTGATGTTCTTTCTTTTTAAATGCACTGAAGAGGATCCCACCCACTGACTGGTAAACTTGTTTCAAACATATGCCTGTTTATTTATTCAGTCAGTCAGTCCTATACGATAATAAAATCTCGTTCCTTCTCTTGTTCTTCCCTAGTTTCATAACAATTTAAATTATTAATTAATTTATTTTACACTTTGATGATTATCTTAAAATAGTCTTACATTCTTTGTATGTTTTTTTCTTTAGATTTTAAATAATCTTAATTGTCAAAAGAAGCATACAAACTCAATAATAACTGTAATAAATAATTAAGTGTTATGAGCCTAAGAAACTACTTCATGATCGAATACCAACTTTTATCATTAAATTTTCCTTAATATTTAGATCTGGTCTCAGGATGATAATGTAACTCGTATTGTGTACCCGCCATTGGTACCCTAGACCACCGAGGAAGACCTTCAAGGCCCTGAGCTCCAGGGGAGGGAGGTGGGCCTCCAGCAGGGCCTTGCCAAACATTACGATGGCCCAGCTCTTGAAAACCGGCTGCTCGATACATCTCCTGTAATACTTTGATAGTCTGGTTCTCCACAGCCATTGAATAGCTCCAGTAATCATTTTTTTTAATTGTAAAAGTTTTACAATTACATTTTCTCCCCATTCCCCCCCCAACCCTCCCTAACCTCCCTAACCCTCCCTAACCCCCCCTAACCCACCCCTCCCCCCCGGACTTCCACAGAATATAATCCAAATCAAAATCCCCTTTTTATAAAACTTGAACCCCTCCACCCCAATATATTTTTTCATCTTCACAAAATTCAAATATTTCTATCTTTATAATACTTTCAATTAAAAGCTATCTGATACTTCCTAGTTTGATATTTGTTCTGCACATAATCTATCCACTTTTTCCACTCCCATTCATAAGTCTCTTGTGAGCGATCTTTTAGATATGCTGAAATCTTCGCCATCTCTGCAAAGTTGGCCATCTTCAAAGTCCATTCCTCAATGGTGGGCATAGCTTCATTTTTCCAGTGTTGACCTATGAGTAATCTCGCTGCTGTTATCATATACAATATCAACTTTGTTTCACCCAGTGTAAAACCCTTAACTATACCCAATAAAAACAATTGTGGAGAAAACTGAATTTTTTTCTTAAAACATTCTGCATAACCTACCAAATTTTTATCCAAAAAGCCTTCACTTTCTTACAAGTCCACCAAACATGATAATATGTAGCATCTAAACAGTCACATCTCCAACATTTTGGTTGAACATTAGGGTACATACACGACAATTTCTTAGGATCTAAATGCCATCTATAAAACATTTTATAAAAGTTTTCCCTCAAATTCTGCGATTGTGTAAATTTAACATTCTGAACCCATATTTTTTCCCATGTTTCCAACATCACTGGTTCTGCAAAATTTTGTGCCCACTTAATCATACAGTCTTTAACCAATTCAGTTTCTGAATCCCTTTCTAACAAAACATTATAAAGCCTTTGAATATGCATTGGACCTTTCTCTTTTATATGTCTAACCAGTTCTTCCTCATGCATCATTATACCAGTTTTTTGGTCCTCTTTCCATCTCAGTTGAAGTTGATTATACTGTAACCAAGTTAAATTAATCCCTTCTTCCAACAGCATTTCTAATGTCTTCAATCGCCATCTTCCCGCATCTGTAAAAAGAACTTCTTTATATAAAAACCCCCCGAGTGACATTATATTTGTATTCCACATAATATGACCAAGATCCAGCCATAGAGGTATTTTGTAATCCCATTTGAGTCGGTGCTTCTTCCAAACTCTCATCAAGGAGTCTCTAAGTATATGGCTTTTAAATACTTTATCCACTTTGTTTTCATAAAATAAGTAAGCGTGCCAACCAAATTCAAGATCAAAGCTTTCTATATTCAATATTCCAGTCTTTTTCCTTCCAAACCAATCACTTGCTTGAGTCAAAGCTGCTGCTTCATAATATAATTGTAGGTTTGGAAGTTGAAGACCTCCCCTTTCTGGGACATCTTGCATAATTTTCAATTTCACTCTCGATTTTTTCTCGTTCCAGACAAACTTATTCAGTCCACTTTTCCATTCTTTCAGTTGTTTATCACTTTTAAGCACCGGAATCATTTGAAACAAAAAAAGAAATCTTGGCAAAATGTTCATCTTAACTGCTGCTATTCTTCCAAGTAAACACAGCTGCAGTTTTTTCCAAGTCTGAATATCTTTCTGTACATCTCGCCACAACACCTCATAATTATTTTGAAACAATTTCATATTTGATTCTGCAACCTGAACTCCTAGATATTTAACCTTTGGTACAATCTCAAAACCTGCCCTCCTTTCAAGTTCGTGTTTTCGATCTTGTGTCATATTTTTAACTATCATCTTGGTTTTTTTTCTGGTTCAGTCTAAATCCTGATACTATACCATAGTCTTTTATAATGTCTTTCATCTGGATTATTGATTCCATCGGCTGTGTTAGGGTAACAACCAGATCATCTGCAAATGCCCTTATTCTATAATCCTCTTGCCTTATCACTATTCCTTTCAAGGTACTCGAGTCCCGTATTGTATTCAACAAGACTTCTAGTGTTAAAATGAATAACAATGGGGATAACGGACAACCTTGCCTTGTTTCTTTCTCAATATTAAAATCTGTTGTCAAACTTCCATTAATAATAATCTGTGCCTTTTGTTCTTGATAAATTGCTGAAACCGCCTGTATAAATTGATCCCCAAAGTCCATGTTTTTTAAAGTCTTTAATAGAAAATTCCAATCCACTCTATCAAAGGCCTTCTCCGCATCCAGAAAAACCAGCATTGCAGGGATCTGTTTATTCTTCTCAAGATATTCCAATAGATCTATAACTTGCCTTACATTGTCCTTCATATATCTGCCTTCTATAAATCCCGCTTGGTCATCATGAATCACCTCTTGGATAACTGGCATCAACCTGTTGGCTAATACTTTTGCATATATTTTATAGTCATTGTTCAGAAGAGATATTGGTCTAAAATTCTCAGGTTTTTTAGGACCTGTTTGCTCTTTTGGTATCAAAGAAATGTAAGCTGTTTTCCATGATGGGGGTATTTTACCCCCTTGTTGTATGTTACAAAATAAATCTCTAAGATGTTCAACCATTTCTGCTTGCAAAGTTTTGTAGTACACCGCAGTTAAACCATCCGTTCCAGGAGCTTTAGCTGTTTTCAGTTGTTTAATTGCGGCAATAATCTCCTCAGATGTTATAGGATAATTCATTCTCTCCTTTTGTAGATTGGTAATTTTTGTAACTCTTTTATTTTCTAAATATTTTTCTATAAATCCATTCTGCGTGTCATCTTTAGCATATAATTTAGTGTAATAATCTACAAAAAATTCTTTAATTAATTTTTGTTGAGAAATTTCCCTCCCTCCAATATCAATACTATCAATAGTCCGTGTACTCTGCTTCTTCCTTAACGTGTAAGCCAACCATCTGCCCAGTTTGTTAGCGTTATAAAATGTATTATGTTTCGCATATTGTAAATTTGTTCCTGTTTGTTCTGCCATAAGCATTTGAAATTGATCTTTCAGAAGTTTTATAGCACCACGTATTCTTTCATCTGTTGGATTTTTAATAAGTAGCTGTTCTTTATTCTTTATTTCTGCTTCCATTTCAGATCTTTTCTTTTGATTTGTGTTTAGAGTTCATATGAATGAGTACCCGTCTCATATACGCTTTACTCGCATCGCACACAATTTCAATAGGGGTACCCTTATTCAAATTCATTTCAAAAAATTCTTTCATCTGCTTTTTAAGTTCTGTTATATTTTTTTCGTATCTAAACAAATTTTCATTTAATCTCCATGATCTTCTCTCAATCTTTCCCATCTCAATTTCTATCCATACTGGGCTATGGTCGGTTAGAGTTCTTGGAAAAATCTTTGTTCTTTTTGTCTTAACAAGTAGATCAGCTGATAATAAAATAAAATCAATCCTAGAAAAAGATCTGTGTCTATCTGAGAAAAAAGTAAAGTCCAATTCTTTTGGATTATGTATTCTCCAGATATCTTTTAATTCCAAATCTACTTTCATGTCAAAAATAGTCTGTGGTAGTCTAATCCTTGACTTCGCCAAACTCTTTTTATCTATTTTAGAGTCAATTACTCCATTCCAATCTCCCATGATTAAAATAGATCTATAGTCCCATTGCAATATTTTGGAATGCAAAGTTTTGTAAAAATGATCCTGTTGTTGATTAGGAGCATAAATTCCAATCACTAGAATTTGGCCACTTACTGTATGCAGTTCAATTGCTATAAATATACCACCTTCATCTGCTTCTATAAGTTTAGCTGACAGTCTTTTATTTATATAAATAACCACACCATTCTTTTTTTCCAAATTTGAAGCTATGAAATGTGTTCCTAGTTTTGAATTTATCAAGTATTTTTGATCTTGTGTTCTGACATGAGTTTCTTGTAGGCAAATTATATCATTATTAAATTGTCTCAAATATGTGAATAATTTCTTCCTTTTCTGTGGTGAATTTAATCCATTCATGTTCCAAGATAGAAACTTAATCGTCATGTAGACTTTTTTGAAGCGACGAGCAGAATTGTCGAATATCTTCTGAAGTCTTCGACTTTGCTCCCCCCATGGCTTCACATTCTTGTGTAGTACTCTTGACTCCCTTCTTATATTGTTGTAACTTGGGTCTTTCCTGTTGTTGCTTTTCTTTAAGTTGCTTAGAAATTGCTCGAGTTACACGCTGGTCTTTAGCTTCTGCCATCCGTACTAGGTCCAGCGCCACATCTCTTGTAGTCACAATTGGAGAGGGCTCTAGCAGGGGCTCCTCCACAAAACCTCCTGTAGCACTCTGCATTTCCACTGCCTCAGGTTCCACCTGCTTGAACAGTTCTTCCATCTCTTGCTGAAGTTGCTTCTCCTTGTCACTCTCCTTTATCTCAAACACAGTAGATGTACGTGGGGATGGTGGTCTCTCTTTAAGAACAGTAGAATAAAATTGTTCTGCCTTCTCAACAGTGTTTAATCGATATCTTTCTCCATTATACCTCAAGATTATGCCAGTTGGAGCATCCCATCGAAATGGAATTTGTTGTTTTTTTAATTCATTCACTAAAAATCCAAAATATTTTCTATCTTTTAACATCTTGGGTGGTAGCTCTTTATAAACTCCAATCTGAGCTCCCTCCACTTGCACAGCAGAGAGAAAAGACTTTTGCAGAATATCATTTCTCATTCTTCTGTCTGTGAAATATATCACCACATCTCTAGGCAGTTGTCTTTGTCTGGCCACCCACAAATTCACTCTGTAAATTTTGTCCATTTTGTAAAAAATCTCTTCAGGGTTAATTTTTAACAACACAGCCAGAGCATCAGCACAAATCTGTCTCAAATCTTGACTATCGTTCTCTTTTATACCTCTAAGCCTTATGGCGAATTCCATGGACCTGAACTGCATCATCGTAATTTCGTTTTCAACTCTCTGCATTTTATTATCAGCATCAGAAATTTTTTAATTAGTTTAGTTTAGCACATGATTGTTAATTGTTATACCATGTATTTTGTTGTGGGAAGTTCGGGTGGGGGGGGGCGGAGAGGGTAAGGAAGGGAGGGAGGGATGGGGAAATACTTGTAAAAAAAATTGTTTTTTTTTCTTTCTGTAAAACTCTTCAATAAAAAAAATATCAACAATAAACAAAACCCAAAAGAGAAATAATTGACGCCACATCCACCCTTCACCAAGGCAGTATACCTTGTTTTAATCAATTCATCCCAATGCTTAGAAGAACAACCTCCAGAATGGGGGTGAAATCCAGCAGGTTCTGACAGGTTCTCGAGAACTGGTAGCAGAAATTTTGAGTAGTTCAGAGAACTGGTAAATACCTCCTCTGGCTGGCCCCAGAGTGCGGTTGGAATGGAGATTTTACAGTATCCTTCCCCTGCCATGCCCACCGAGCCACACCACACCACATCCACCAAGCCACGCCCACAGGACCGGTAATAAAAACAATTGGATTTAAACACTGCTCCAGAGGTTTAGGAGGGTGGGGCGGCTGATTAGGAGCATGGGGTTTCAATCAGGAGGGTTTTCAATAGGGCAGGAGCTGCAGCAAAAAAGGCGAGCTTTTGAGGAACCATATGGTGGCAATGTTTTAGGAAACACACAGTGGGTCTATTATATCTGCAATGGTGGGACAGGTAAATATCCTCAGGGAGAAGAGGCCCCAGGGATACCTGGTCCTAGGCAAAGTAGGGCTTTGGAAGTGAATTTAATTGCACTGGGAAAGAAACTGGGAGCCTGTGCTGCTTACATAGTAGTGATATGGGATGGAAGAATATAGGGCACCCAATGCTGTGTATACCATTGCATTCTGGACCATGTGTGTATTCCAGGTAATCTTCAAGATCAACTCCATGTAGAGCTTATTGTAAATTCAAAGAGAGAGTGACCAAGGCATGATGAAGGCCCCGAGTGCAGGAAAGGGCACAGTTGGTGCACAGCAAGGATCTGATTGATTGCTTTTGTTCTCAATCCCTGGCATGAAACCATATAGTCCTTTACCAATCTAGTAATTTCTTCTCTGGGGTTCCTGAGTTTTTTAGGGCCCTATGTGCAGAGGTCTATGGAGGTTCTCATTCATCCAGGTCATGGTTGCCCCAAAGGTGCTTTTATTTCAAAGGCATCTGGACTTTCTAATTTTTCTTTAATACATTTTGCTTCTCATCCAAGAAGCTTCATCAGAGGCAGAGTAAGATTTTGGGGGGATGTGGAGTCATTACTGCATTTATTTATGAACTAATTGCCTCGTGGACCTCACTAGCTCTTGATGTCCTGTACCCAATCACACACCTGCTGTTGCCCAGGCCTAATCATTTCACTTGCTTCTGTTCTCAATCCCTTGTATGCATAAATTTACATAATATAAAAAGGAGGGAATCCTCCCTTCTTTAGGCCCATCCTTTTGCCCTGAATATCAATAAGAAAAAAATGTGCTTCGACAGAAAGGTCTCCTGGTCTCTGGTTCAAATGTATCTTTAGAAAATCCACACACACACAACCATAGCATCCATGCATACCCACACGCTTTCCCATACACTGAACAGCAAAAGGAAAGGGGGAAAACACATCTATTATGACTGGGAGTCCATTTCTACCACATAAAGAAATGACTCATTTTTTAAAATTTAATTTAAAAAACATTAAAGTATCAAACACCATTTAGTACATTTATTAACTGAGATTTCTGGGAAACACATGAGTGGTACGGTGGCCTGGAGGTGGAGCTCTCGCCTCACAATCAAGAGGCTATGAGTTCGATCCTAGATAGAGGCAGATGTTTCTCTCTCTGGGCACAACGAGAATAGATCTGCTGAACAAATCTCTGAATTGGTGTCTGGAAGGGCATCCGGCCAGTAAACACTCTGCTAGCTCCATTCACTTGTCCAGACTCCACCCCGTGAGGGATTATGGGGTCTTTAAATGAAGAGGATGATGGTTTCTGGGAAACACATACACAGAACTCAATATTCTGTTTTATTTTGACATCATACATTCTTTTGTATTCAGATCTGGTCTTAGGAAAATAATGTAACATTTGGGGAGAAAAATTAATAGCAACAGGCTGGCACTGGAAGCCAACATGGAGAAGACTTGCACAGCAACCATATACTTCCCCTTGGTACTCAGGTAGGTGGGTACGAAGGATATCCAGACACTGCAGAAGACCATCATGCTGAAGGTGATCAGTTTAGCTTCGTTGAAGGCCCCCGGGAGATTCCTGGCCAGGAAGGCCATTGTGAAGCAGATGACAGCCAGGAAACCCATGTAGACAAGAGCAAGGTAGAACATGGCAACAGAGCCTTCATTACATTGCAGGATGACCTGAGAAGACTCTGAGAACATGTCCGACTCTGGGAATGGGGGAGAGGTGCCCAACCAGATGCTGCAGATGACAACTTGGACCCCAGAGCAAGAAAGTATGATAGAGTTGGCCAAGCTCTTCCCCAGCCATTTTTGTACTTTATTCCCTGGTTTTGTGGCCAAGAAGGCTAACACCACCATGACAGTTTTGGCCAAGACAGTAGAAATGGCAACTGTAAAAATGTTGCTGAATGCTGTTTGCTGGACAAGGCAAGTGGTTACTCTTGGCTGGCCAATGAATAAGAATGAGGTCAAGAATGAAAACAGGAGGGAGATGAGGAGGATGCAGGAGAGATCACGATTGCTGGCTTTGACCATGGGAGTTGCTTGAAATTTAATGAATACTCCGAAGATGAAACCTGTTGCCAAAACCAGGAACAAGGCAAAGGAAGCTAGGATGATCCCCAATATTTCTTGGTAGGATAGGAAAGTTTCAACCTTAGGTATACAGCCATCTCGGTTGATGCTTGGATGCTGACCCACTGGACATTTCGTGCATTTTTCAGCATCTGAAAAGAGCAAGATTAACATCTACCATAAAGCAGATTCTTCCACCACATGCAGAGTGGGAAGAAAACTAAGGATAATGTCGAAGAATGTGTGTGTCAGCCCTGGAGCCATTTTCCCCCTCCACCTTCAGGACTGCCACAACGGAGATGAGTCAAGCTGTGGGAACAGGAGGGGGGAGGTAGAGATAGCTGGGGGATGGTATATTAGTATAGTATATTAGGAATATGACATGCCTAATAAATCTATACTTTGAGGAACTTGCCTGCCTTGGAGTTTTTATTCCATTGAGTGTGTTACTTGGAACCCTAACAGTGTGTAGAGAAAGGAAGTATGCAGCAGTAGCTAGCAAGTTTAAGCAATCTATTGCAGAGGAGAGGAGAGGAGAGGAGAGGAGAGGAGAGGAGAGGAGAGGAGAGGAGAGGAGAGGAGAGGAGAGCAGCTTTCTGCAGAGACACCAAGAAAAAATGCCAGAGGTTCACCAATAAATAAGAAAAAGAAAAAGAAATGCCATTTCTCTTCTAATTCCAATTCTCGATTGATCTGCTGTTTTTGATATCCTGCTCCCTCTTTAAATTACCAGACTATATCTTGTAACTCCCTATAAATTATACATATTAAAAGAAATTATTTTTTTAAAGTCAAGTTTAAAAATGCCTTTCAAAACATGCTTTCATGAGCAAGTCAGAGGCCATGGTCTTCCCAAAAGTGTGCCTCTTTTTCCTGCTATCACTCACCTTCCATGGTGGAGATGGTTCCTTCTGGACAAGGGAGACAATGGTAGCAACAGATGGGTTTCCCTTCCAAAACCACCTTCATGAATCCAGGATGACAGCTTTCCACACACCTGGAAGTCGGTAGGGTCTGAGGAATGAAAGGAAGGACATCCAGAAAAATCAACATGTAGACCAACTGAATATCTCATAAACATGATATTTGGAGTGTTGAGACCTGATCAGCTGACATGAAAACTCAAAAGCAACAAAAGAAAATACGCACATTCCCCAAAATTGTAATCCTGTTTTTGCCACATTTAGTAGAATAAAATAAATATTAATCCCAGAGTGTCAGCATTTCTACCTGTCCAATGTTCCTCTGGTCAATGGTAACTTTAAAATCCTGCGTTGTCTGTTTTTCTACACTTCCAGTTTTTATTCTCTTAACAGATTTGTTTGGAAAAACAATCCAGTTCAAAATGTCCAGGTCAGCTGTCAGATCTCCTTTCTCATCCAAATATATCCCATCTATGGAATTATTGTGAAACTGAGGGCTTTGAAGGAAAGGGTGAAGCTGGAAAGGGAAGGGAAAGAAAAGTTTAGAAAGGACATTGGAGGTGTTTGTTTGTTTGTATCCACTTTTATTACATTTACAGATAATTCAAGGTGGCAAATTTATGCAACACACCTTCCTCCTCCTACTTTCCCCATAACAACATCCCTGTGAGATGAGTTGGGCTGAGAGAGAGTGACTGACAAGGACAGCAAGCCGGCTTTCGTAGCTAAGCTGGGAGTGGAACCTTTTGGTCTATGTTGGGGAGTATCTGAACATTTCTCTCTCTCTCTTTCAAAAACCAGATTTTATTTTCAGTTTCAAACTTGGTTAGGAGAGTATCAATAAGCATAAGAATAATAACAGTTGCTTTTATCATCAGATACTAAGCATCTGGGGATGCAGATAATTAACAATCTGAACTGGTCTCTCCACATGTCATCCTTAGTGAAGTGTGCAAACCAGCATCTGCATTTCCAGCGTTGGATGAGGAGAGCGCATCTTTCTTCTTCTGTCCTGAACACTTTTTACAGAGGAATGATTGAGAGCACTTTAACAAACTGCAACACTGTTTCGTTTGATGGCAGCAGTGCCTCAGATAGAAAGCCCATACAGAGAGTGGTAAGGACAGTCGAGAAGATTATAGGAAGCTTGCTTCCTGTTATTCAAGATACTGCTTACTTATAAGCGCTATGTGCTTAGAGCTCAAAGCATTGTTAGAGACTCCACACACCCATTTTATGGTCTGTTTCTGTTGCTCCCCTCTGGGAGGAGGTTTCAAAGTATTTCTAGCAGGACTACCAGATTCTGTAACAGCTTTGTTCCCTATGCCATCTGTCTGGTAAACTCGCAAGATTCGTTTTTCTTGCCATGAACATGTATACATCCAAAGTAGACTGTGTTGTTTCTGTGTGTCATATAATATAGGTGGATATATACATATTTATTTATTTATTTGGTCATGTTTATGTAGTCTATATTGGAGGTGGTGACCCTTTGAGAGCTGTATGCAACGAAATTTCATTTTAATGTATGCCGATTTGTGTACATTCAAAGTGACAATAAAAGTTAGTCTAAGTCTAATCATGTTTAAAGATGTAGATCAGATCAATGATTGTAAAAGATTAGAGTTTTGACATGTGCTCATGTTTCTGAGGTAGCTTTACATTTCATACCTTCCTTTTTACAGGCATGTTTTGTACCTTCATTTTAATTTAAAAGAGAATTTTTGTAAAATGATGTATATTTAGTATTTAACACCTGATAAGTTGTCGAAGATGTATATAGGAATTTCAAATGTATGAATAAAACAGAGTTGGGAGGGACTGTAGAGGTCTTCTATTTGAACTCTCTGCTCAAGCAAGAAACCCTATACCGTTTCAGACAAATGGTTGTCCAACCTCTTCTTGAAAGTCTCCAGCAATGGAGCATCTACAACGTCTATAGGCAAATCGTTCCACTGATTAGTTGTTTTCAGGCAATTCCTCTTTAGTTCTAGGTTGCTTCTCTCCTTGATAAGTTTCCATCCATTGCTTCTTCTCCTGCCTTCAGGTGCTTTGGAAAATAATGTATGTTTGAAATGCAATTGTAAGGGAGAACTTTTTTATCTTCTTTGGTGGACTTGTGATAAAACGGCCAGATTCAAATTTTAATACAGAAGATTGTAACATGAATATAAAACTGAAACCAAGACTTTTCTTTAAGGACTTCTGGACAAGGAAATTGAAAAAAAAAAACCCCATGGAACTTTGATATTGTATATGTTGACTGCAGTAAGAATTCTTTATGCACAAAAATGGAAATATATATTAATCATCCCAATGGAAGAACAGATGGAAAAACAGATGGATTTGTTGGGTCAAATTAACTGTTTTCGTAAAAAAGAAATCTAGTTTTGTTTATACTTTTTGGGTTGCAGTTGGGTTGGATCTGAGTTTCAGGACAATTTAATTTTTCAGAATTAAATAGAAATACCTGCCAAGCTGTCAGTCTTGGAGCTTCTACCTTTATGCCTCTTTGCCTCGCCGATCTCTTGAATGTGGAGATATGAGCTGAATTTAAGGCCCTGCCCACAGCCCAGATAGTGCTGTAAGTGAGATAACTGTCCATAGCCAGGATCCGATCCATCTCCTCGTCCCTCAGAGCCACCAGTTCTTCTTTCTGTCTGCACCGCCTCCAGACTTTCACCGAAAAGTCATCCTTACTGGAGGAACATGTAAAGGTTTTCTTTGAAAAGTTAACTACTGAGTCAACAAAGAGACTAAAAGCATCATAGTTCGCCCATTTCGTTTTCTGTATTAGGAAGGAAAAGAGCCCACCAATGTATTTAAAGGAGGCTTTAGGAAACATCAACTCGAGACTCAGGTCCCAGTGTGCTGTGGTGATCCAGACTTTCCCTACAATAGGTCCCTGAAAATGTTGAAGTATGGATTGTAGAATCAACATTCCAAAATGGAAGGAAATTATCTCTGAACCATATACGGCGACATTGACTTCTCTCCACTTGTAATATTTGCTAAGGGTTAAAACTAGCCGATACAGATTTAGTGGAAAGCTTTGATAGATAATTGCACAAATGCCATTCCTTAACATCAAAGAAGACATTGTCCTCATGAACCTCTCCCCCTGGTTAGTTTCTGGAGCAAGGAGACCAACCATGGTCCACTTGAAATGGAGGAGAAGCTGGACCATCCCTGGGTACTGGACTCCTTCCGCAGGGAGCATCGGGTAGAAGAAAGGAAACAGAGTTTTATCCCTCAGAATTTGGGAAGCCAAATTGTAACTGATCTGAAAAGAATTAACAGAATGTCAAAGTTGGAAGGGACCTTGGAAGTCTTCTACTCCAACCCTCTGCTCAGACAGGAAACCTTCTACCATTTCAGACAAATGTTTGTCCAGCCTCTTCTTAAAAACTTCCAGTGTTGGAGCATTCACAACTTCTGGAGGCAAGCAGATGGTGTTTGATTCAAAATTGCACATAAACAAAGAAGAGGGGGTCAACTTATCTACTAAAGCACCAGAAGGCAAGATGAGAAACAATGGATGGAAACTAATCAAGGAGAGAAGCAACTTCAAATTAAGGGGAAGCTTCCTAACTTCCTAACCCAACAAGACAGACACAGACTTCAGAGGATAATTAGAACTGCAGAAAAAACAATTACTACCAACCTGCCTTCCATTGAGGATCTGTATACTACACAAGTCAAAAAGAGGGCTGACCTCTTTTTGACTCTAACCCTAACCTTAACTTACCACTTATTAATTGGACCATAAATGAATCTATAAAATAAATTGGCAAAATCTATTCTCACCTATAATACTGCTGACAACCATTACAACATTTTCTTGCGTGAAGCCAAAAGAATCATTAAATTTTACATACCAGTAATACCCCACAAAACTAGAAAAAAATAAACTACCAATAACAATAAGGAAATTACAATCCAGAAAAAAATCTCTTTGGTGAAAAAACAAAACAAACTACGTAGCTAACTTCAAAAATCGCTACAAAAACTTATGCCAACAAATAAAGATTGAATGCACCAATTATCACATCAAGCAAGAAGAAAACCGTCTACGCATAAAATCCACCCATGCCTTCTAGAATTTTGTAAACAACAAACTTAAAGACTCGAGATCCATCCCACCCTAAAAGGACCAAACAATGAATACTGTATTGATGAAACAGTTAAAGCCAATCTCTTTAACACGTTCTTCAGCTCAGTCTTCGTAAACAGCAACAACACATATGCAATATTTCCCAGTCATACTACAGAAAATTGCAACAATTACGATGATCTTATACATATTGATTTTACAGAAGACAATGTTGAAAAGGCACTACGCAATCTAAAACCATTTCTATCTATTGAACCTGATGAACTATGTGCATACTTCTTAAAAAAGCTTTCCACTGCAGTTGCAAAACCTCTAAGCGTAATTTTTGAAAAATCTTTCAGTACCAGCACCTTGCCCTACCAATGGTCACAAGCCAGGGTCATCCCTATCTTCAAAAAGGGAGACCCTAGCCTAGTTGAAAATTACAGACCAATCACTTTATGTTGCATCACCTGCAAAGTCATGGAATCAATCATTAACCAATCTATTACCCTACACCTAGAGACAAACAACCTACTTTCTAACAAACAATTCGGTTTCAGAAAAAAATGATCCTGTAATCTACAACTACTACATTGCAAAAACATGTGGACTGCACATCTCGATCAGGGCAAAGAAATAGATGCAGTTTACATAGACTTCTGTAAAGCTTTTGATTCAGTGGGACATGACAAATTACTTCTAAAACTAAAATCTGATGGCATTTCTGGACTCCTACATAAATGGATAGCTGTCTTCCTGTCAAACAGACAACAAGTAGTCAAAATAGGAAGCGCTCTATCAAATCCTGTACATGTTAATAGCGGTGTTCCCCAAGGCAGTGTCTTAGGACCAACACTCTTCATACTTTACATAAATGACCTTTGTGATCATATTAAAAGCAACTGTGTTCCCTTCGCTGATGATGTTCAACACTACCGACAATGCAACTACCCTTCTAAAAGACCTTGACTATGTGTCATATTGATCTAACAAGTGGCAACTTCAAATCTCAACCAACAAATGCTCTGTCTTGCACATTGGCAAAAAAAAATTAAAATAAATCAAAACATAAAATACATATTAGATGGACATGACCTTGTAGATGACCCTCACTCTGTCAAGGACCTTGGAGTACTCATTTCTAAAGATCTAAGTGCCCGAGCCAACATTAACAACATTGCCAAAACATTTGCTAGACCAATTCTTGAATACAGCTCATCTGTCTGGAACCTGCACTGCATATCGGACATTAATACAATCAAGAGAGTCCAGAGATATTTTACGAGAAGAGTCCTCCATTCCTCTAACCGCAATAAAATACCTTATACCACCAGACTCCAAATTTTGGGATTAGACAATTTAGAACTACGCCGACTTCAGTCTGACCTAAGCATAGTACATAAAATTATCTGCCACAATGTCCTTCCTGTCAATGACTATTTCAGCTTCAACCACAACAATACACAAGCAAATAATAGATACAAATTCAAGGTAAAAAGTTTCAAACTCAATTGCAGAAAATATGACTTCAGTAACAGAGTGGTCAATGCCTGGAATGCACTACCTGACTCTGTAGTTTCTTCCCCAAACCTCCAAAACTTTAACCTTAAACCATCTACTGTTGACCTCACCCCATTTCTAAGAGGTCTGTAAGGGGTGTGCATAAGTGCACCAGCGTGCCTACCGTCCCTGTCCTAATGTTCCTTTTCACTTACTCTTTTCATGTATTCAAATTATGTTTATATTTTTACCTGTTATCTTATATATACTTGACAAATAAATTTATGATTATGATTATCTACAGACCCCTCGCATCCTGGACATTTGCTTTGTTCAATCAAATAGGCTGACTCTGATTCTGGGTTTTATTATTTATTATTTATTAGTTAATTTGGTTTAAAATGGGATTTTGTTGTACATGTTTTTAACTTGTGTTTGCCGCCCTGAGTCCTTCTGGAGAAGGGCGGCATATAAATACATTAAATAAATAAATAAATAAATAAATAAATAAATAAATAAATAAATAAATAAACTGTTTCAACTCCTACCCTCAAAACGACACTATAGATCACTGCACACCGGAACAACTAGACACAAGAATATTTTTTTTCCCAAACGCCATCACTCCACTAAACAAATAATTTTCTCAACACTGTCGAACTAGTTACTAAATCTGCATTACTATTAATCTACTCATCGTTCCTATCACCCATCTCCTCCCACTTATGACAGTATGACTGTAGCCTTGTTATATTGACTGTTTCCCTATGATTATCATTAAGTGTTGTACCTTATGATTTTTGACGAATGTATCTTCTCTTTTATGTACTCCGACAGCAAATTCCTTGTTTGTCCAATCACACTTGGCCAATAAAGAATTCTATTCTATTCTATTCTATTCTATTCTATTCTATTCTATTCTATTCTATTCTATTCTATGCTATGCTATGCTATGCTATGCTATGCTATGCTATGCTATGCTATGCCATGCCATGCCATGCCATGCCATGCCATGCCATGCCATGCCATGCCATGCCATTCCATTCCATTCCATTCCATTCTATTCTATTCTATTCTGTTCTATTCTATTCTATTCTAACAGTGAGGACAATTAACCAGTGGAACAGAAGTTGCCTCCAGAAGTTGTGGGTGCTTCATCACTGGAGGTTTTTAAGAAAAGACTGGACAGCTACCTATCTGGCATAGAGTCTCCAGCTTGAGAAGGGAGTTGAACTAGAATACTTCCAAGGTCCCTTCCAGCTCTATTCTGATTGATCTTCTAACAGTTCCTCCAAGAAAGACATACCTGAGGGATTTTGTAGGTACCCAACAAGGTTGAAATTTGGATGGAGATGCCAGTCTCGGCCCCTTCCAGAAGAGCCACCGTGTTTCTCTGACGTCCACATCTGTAGTTGGGAACATTGGCCTCCCCGTCCGAAAGCAGATCCAACAATGGATCTGAAGTCATTTCTACCTTGAAGAAAACTTGATAAATATTGTAACCCAGGGTGATATTAGGCAAGAAGTGGACATTCTTGTTGATCTCCTCAGTGGCAAAAAGGAAGGGCAGAAATTTCCAATAATGATTGGATGATGGTCTGCAGATACAAAAAAAGATGAAAATAACTTTCTTTCCTGATAATACTGTACTTTTCATCCACTCATTACAATTATTCCTCCAAACAATTTTCAAACTTTGAAACTATTACACTGGGGGGTGGTGGGAATAATTGTTAGTTCCCTGGCATGAACTTTTGAATGAGAATCAGAGATATTTGTAAACTCTCAGAAGTTTGGCTATGTTCTTAATTGGGATGCTTGGAAACTAGGAGTAAATGTTGGTGTGGATAAACAAGAATGGCGCTATCACATATCTGATGCAAAGAGAAAATACGGCAGCCTCTGTGGTTGGATCAGGCCTCCTCGGAGTCCAGCTCAGCTGAGGGTTGAGGTGGAAGGGAGATGCCCTTTTGTTCCTCTCTGTCTACACTCTAGCTCTGCTCATAGGACAGAAAGGAAATGGAATGGGGCAAACATTGTGATTGGGTTTCTAAAATTTTACTTCTCACAATGAACTTCGACACTTGCAGTGTGCAACAAAAGACAGAATCAGAAAGTAACTAAGCAAAAGGAGCAGATCAAGGAGAGAAAGCACCTGGTGTTTTTGGAGAACTGGAACTGTAGACATTCATTGGAAATGGAGTGGCTCTAATGCCGTGCAGGACTTACTCAAGGAACTTGATTGAAGGACTTTGCTCAAAGCTTAATGGTTCAAACCTAGTGTCCCTTGCAGAGATTATACCACTAATGAAATAATCTCCTGACTTGTAGTGATTGTCTGGATCCACTTCGCCCTGCTCCAGAGTCAGGAGGCATTTGGCTTTGCGTATCTCACAGGCTCCCCTTGGCCACAGAAGCAGGAGAAGTTGAGGCAGTAGCAACATGATTTGAGCCTCCTCAGTGGCACCTGGTTTTTAACAATGGATGAGATGAAGAGGTGGAAGAAACCAAAACCCTTTCCAGGAAAGTAGCTTCAGATCCAGTCAGAGCCCATCCAAGAGACATAAACACAGCACCTGCCTGTTCTGAAATCCAGCTCCAGATTCCCTTTCCATCTCCAGAGTCATTTATGCATGTAGTATTGATAATATAGACCCCACCAGACTTTGCTTTGAAACTGGTATTGATATCAAATCAGTTTCTGACCTGTTTGCGTAAAATGTACTGAAAGTTTGCAGAAAGGTCTCTAGGGTCCTAACATAAAAACAACAAAATCACTATAATTTGGACAATTGCAAGGAAGAGAAGCCTCTGAGCCCTGAATGAGTCAACAGGAGGTGCTCAAAGTTGTGGCTCCAAACTTTGAAGATGGGACAATGTGGGAAACTGGAGAATTTTGCCCCAAATTTATATATATACATATGTGTGTATGTATATGTGTGTGTGTGTGTGTGTGTGTGTCTATATATGTGTATGTATGTGTGTGTATATGTATTTGTTTTTGTAGATTTTCACAGGTAGAGGTATGCAAGTTTTGGTGTATTCGGGACTTTTCCTGTGTAAGATTGAGAGTATCTTGGCGATGTTTCGACGAGGTCCCACTTGGGCTGGTGTCTTCGGCTTCGTGCTTGTGCGAGGAAAGCATGATCGGAGTTGCCGTCTCTCTATAAATACTGGTGGGGAGATGTGGGGTGCTGGTTTTGTTGCTATGAGCGGGTTGGTTGCCTGTGTTGTTACATCTTGATTATAAAATTTAATATTTTATGAATGTTTATAATAATTGATATATAGTTTAAAAATATATCCATCTAAGCAAATGAAAGAGAAAAAGGGTATGATAATTGGTTAAGATTTAAGATTTAAGTAATGGGTTTTTGGAGATAATGGCATAGTTAAATAATAGATTTGAGGGAAATAACTAAGTAAAATATTAAGTTGTATTAATTGAAAAATATGATTTGTTAGAGATTTGTATGAATTTGTGACCGGATCAAGAGCTTTGTTTTGAAAAGATGTGTTTATGTTTATGTTTTAAAATAATAAAAAACTTTTTATATATATATATAAAAAAAAGACAGATTTTTTCCCATACCAAAGATTCTTTGTAATTAACTTCATAGTCTTTAAATCAGCGGTCACCAACTGGTGGTCTGTGAGAAAATTTTGGTGGTCCGCAGAAAAATTATTTGCGGTTGTTATATTGCACTAAATCAGGGGTCCTCAAACTATGGGCCCTGGGCCGGATACATGCAATGAATGCATGTGTTGCTGCAGAGAGTCTCCCCCTTCAGGGTCCACTTGTGTGGGGCAGAGGGGGGCAGAAATTCTGACTTGGGGTCTGCTTCAGTCTCCTGGTGCAGGGCTTTGGGTGAAGGCTGGAGGGAAGTGCCTCTGGTGGTAAAGAGCCAGAGGGCCTTGTTCCAGTGGGACTGTATCATGGCCTGGAACTGGCTGACCATGTCAGCCTGCTGAGCCTCCAGGCCCCAGTACCTGGCCTTGCACTCCCACAGGTCTTCCCTCTGCTAGGAAAGCCTATGCTGGTAGTCCTCAGTGAGGTGCTTCTGCTGATCCTCCTTCTTGGCCAGATCCAATTTGAACTGAGCCAGCCATTTTGCCAACTCTTTCTTATGGTGGCTGCTTAGCTCCAACAACTGCTTCCTGTTAGGGCCCTAAGGAGCCCAGGGAGGCAGGTGAGGAATGACTGGGAGGGGAGGGTAATAGAGGCCGGCTAGGCACCCCTCAACGTGAGTGACATTAAGTTGGCCATGCCCACCGAGTCACATGACCAGCTAGCCATGCCCATCCAGCCAGTCATTAGGCAGATCATATTAGTGGTCTGCAGGATTTAAAATTATGAATTTAGTGGTCCCTGAGGTCTGAAAGTTTGGTGATCCCTGCTTTAAATCACTTTCACAAAGCATTTATAAAGTTTTCCAAACACAACTCTCAAATCACATCTTTGCTGTATATTACAAAAGATTGCAAAAAAAAAAGTTTTTACAACGTTGGAAAGATGTGATGGTCTTTCTTTTTAAATGGACTGAAGAGGATCCCACCCACTGACTGGTAAACTTCTTTCAAACGTTTGTTTGTTTGTTTGTTCGTTCATTCAGCTTATTTGCAACCCATCTTGTTTCAAAAAAACTCTGGGAAACTTATACCATTAAAATCATAAAAGAAAAATGAAATAATTAAAATGGAAACTACAATCAAAATAGAATTATAGTTAAACAATAGGGAGGGAAGGAGCTGGATATGTGGGGGGTGGGATTACCTCTTAGTTCATCAACCATCTCCATTGTGATCTCCATCATTGGGATCTGAAGCTATCTACAGAATCAGGTCTTAAAGCTTAAGGAACAAAAGATGGTATTTTATTTGATGCCCATAATATCCAAAATTTGAGGTAAAGTTCTGTCCCCAGTGAAATGGAAGTTCCACCCCTTGCAACGAAGGCCTGTCTACTCACCCTTTATTTTGTTTTATTTTGTTCAATTTCATCATCATTTGAGACTACAATTGAAGTGCAGTTTTCTAGTATGGTGATGTCCCAAAAATGCTTATTTCAAGAGGTAACTGGACTGTGTTGCTTTTCTTTGAAGACATTTCACTTCTCATCCAAGAAGCTTCTTCAGCTCTGACTGGATGGTGGGGAATGGAAGGGTTTATACTCCTTGCAGACATCTGGTCATTTGCATCCTTTTAGAGCAGGAGTGTCAAACTCGTGTCGTCACGGTAGCAACACGTAACATATCGAGACTTTTTTCCCCTTCACTAAACCAGGTGGGAGCAGGGACAGCACTTGACGCATCCGGCCCGCAGGCCACGAGTTTGACACCCCTGTTTTAGAGAGTCATTGAGGCCACTTAGAGGTTGATCTCTGCCCTCAGGATCACCTAAGTACAGCAAATGGGTGAGGAGCCTTCTTGGAACTGCTGAGAGGACTGTGTTGAGGACTGGAGATAGATGATGTAATATCCCTCCCTCTCACCCAAATCTGGGAAGTCTTGTCTCCTCTGAAGATGCATTATATTAACATAACTATCTCATTTCTTATCTTGTCCTTCCCTAGTTTCATGATAATTTAAATGATTAAATAATTTATTTTACATTTTGATAATTATCTTAAGTTAGTCTTACATTCTTTGTATGTTTATTTCTTTTGATTTTAAATAACCTTAATTGTCAAAACAAGCATACAAACCCAATAATAACTGCAATAAATAATTAAATGTTATGAGCTTAAGAAACTACTTCATGATCAGATACTGACTTTTATCATTAAATGTTCCTTAGTATTTAGATCTGGTCTCAGGATGATAATGTAGCACTTGGGGAAGAAGATGCAGCTTAGCAGGCCAGCCCCAGAAGCCAAGATGGAGAAAACCTGCACGGCCACCATGGATTTCCCTTTGGTGCTCAAGTAGGTGGGCAGGAAGGAGATCCAGACGCTGCAGAAGACCAGCATGCTGAAGGTGATCAGTTTGGCTTCGTTGAAGGCCCCAGGCAGGTTCCTGGCCAGGAAAGCCACTGTGAAGCAAACGGCAGCAAGGAAACCCATGTAGCAGAGAACAACATAAAACATGGTCACAGAGCCTTCATTGCACTGAAGGATGATCACTCCTGATTGGGAGTGCAGGTCAAAATCAGGAAACGGAGGAGAAACTCCCAGCCAGATTGCACAAATGACCATTTTTCCAGCAGAACCAGAAAGGATGATGGAGTTGGCCAAGCTCTTCCCCAACCATCTCCTCACCCTGTTCCCTGGTTTCGTGGCCAGGAAGGCCAGCACTACCGTGATTGTTTTGGCTAACACACAAGACACAGCTACTGAGAAGATGATGCTGAACATGGTTTGTCGGAGAAGGCAGGTGGCTTTCCTTGGTCGGCCAATGAAGAGAAAGGAGGACAAGAAGCAAAACAAGAGGGAAACCAGGAGGACGTAGGACAGGTCCCGGTTGTTAGCTTTGACAATGGGAGTTTCTAGGTATTTAAGGAATATGACTAAAACAAGGCCTGTTGTTAGAAACAAGAGTACAGCAAAGGAGACCAGGATGATGCCCAGATGTTCTTCATAGGACAGGAAGGTTATTCTTTTGGGGATACATTGGATTCTGTCATCAGTGGGATATTTGTCATCTGGGCACTTGGTGCATTTTTCAGTATCTGAGAAAACAGTAAGTAATATTATTTCTATAGTTCCTCCTTTTACATTCCAAGAAAGACCTTCTTTGGATGACAGCTGATACCAAGTGACAGGAAATCAATCGTAATGGGTAAATTGGTAAACTGAAATATAGATACAGATGTAGACTTTTTTTAAAATGATGGTTGCCCATCTTAAACCAAATGTAGGCAGCTTACAGTCCAGTTTAAAAAACACAATATATATGACTATCAAAATATCAACAACAATAAGTAAAACCCAAAAGAGAAATAATTGACATGACACCCACCCTTCACAGAGGCAATATACTTTGTTGTAAGCACTTCATCCTAATGATCTTAATAAATATTGACTGACTGACTGACTGACTGACTGACTGAGATATCTTTTGGCCTGTAAGATAAAATTGATTTGGATGAGCAAAACCCATTGGCCTGAAACCTATCCTCAAGTTTCAAAGAATTTACATGGTAAACATGGAAGGAAACTTCCTAGGTGACAAGATATTTCCTTTAGCAGAATGCTACGTTCTTCTTGCCCAATCCACTACGTTCTTCTATCCTTTCCTGCCTTATTCTTCAAGAGCTTATATATCTCCCATTATGGAATATATTGGTCATGTTGAAAAGAGCAATGAAGAATAAAATAGTCATGTTCACACGTGTGTTTTAACATGCACTTTGATATGAGGTTCTGGTTGAATCCAATCCCTTTCCTCTGGTGTAACTCACCTTCCTGTGTGGAGATGGTCCCCTCTGGACAAGGAATACAATCATAGCAGCAAATTGGTTCTTCTTTCCGAACCCGTTTTACAAATCCAGGGTGACAATTGTCCACACATCTGGACTGAGGCAGAGACTAAGCAGAAAAACAACATTCATTCCAAAATATCTGCCAAATTTTTATTTATTACATTGATTGATGATTAAAATAAATGAAACTGTGCTTAAGAAAGACACTTCTGAGCAATAGATCAGGAAAACATAAAACATTATAAAGCCACTCCCCTTTGAAAATAATCCAAATTGTTCTAGTTAAGATATGAAGAAAAAATTCTGTACACTTATACATGACTGGTAAAATAAGACTAAACATTACTGCCTAATTTCTAGAACTATAGTGAGGATGAGTGGAGATGAAATCATGAGAACATGTCACTTAAAAAGGGTAAGTGAGGCATGTTTTCCTGCAGCCCATGGGACATGAGTATGAACCCTGGGTGGGAAAGGGATATTTCTAAGGCCAAGTGAGGGATTTGAAACAAGGTCCTTTCCATTGAAGAATTACAGTTTTGTTGTTAGTCGCTACTTGTGTCCAACTCCTTCAACCCCCAAGAACCATAGCACTCCAGGACTCCCTGTCCTCCATTGCCTCTCAAAATTAGAACTACAATTAGATGACATGGAAAGACAGAACCACATTTATTTACTACTTAAATTTGGAGAATTCTTTGTTTCAGTGGAAGACTTAAGGTAGATGACAATCAAAATAAACAATTGCATTCAAGGGGTTTTAGATGGATTACAAGCCAAAAATCAAATCTAAGTAGCATTTCATCACAAATTAACCCACATCGTCTCATTATTTCAAGAGTCAAGAAAGTTTCTGGGAGTGTCAAAATCATTATCAATCCATCATTTTTCAAGTTTAAGACATTATTTCATATCGGAGAAATCATTGTGGTTCCACATTGATTGGAACTGCTGACCTTTCTAGTAGCAGGAGCCTTATCCCAGTGGGTGAAACAAAGGCATGAATAACTCTGGTCAGATATGGGCTGTTAAAAAATATCTGAGCCTGCTCTTTCAGAGGATACTAACAGGAAGAAATACACAGAAAAAAAAAGTTGCCAATATTTTCAACCACCTTGTTGAGCAACTTTAGCCGTGAAAGAGCATTCTGGTTGATAATAAGTCTCTGTCTTTCAAAACTCCCCAGTTGCTCTTTGATGGGATCCTCCTTGGGGAAAAGCAACCAAGTTATGATATTCAGATTTGCTGCTACATTTCCACTTTGGTCCAAGTATAGTTTCTCCCAGGAAAAATTGCAAAACTCATTCTTCTCCAGAAAGGGATGGAACTAGAATGGAAACATCCAGGAATTTTCAAAGCAACTTGAAACAACCTAAAAGGAGGAGCAATTTTAAAGCTGAGCTTGTGAATGAGAGATGTCCAGTGCCCTCTTCATTATTTGCCTGGATACCAATAACCCTTGGACGTATATACCACTTCACAGTGCTATTGGAGCCCTCTCTAAATGGTTTATAGAATCAGCATATTGCCCCCAACAATCTAGGTACCCATTTTACCAACCTTGGAAGGATGGAAGGCTGAGTCAACCTTGAGCTGGTCACGATTGAACTCCTGGCAGTGAGCTTTGAGTTAGGGTTAGAGTTAGGGTTAAGGTTAGCGTTAGGGTTAGCATTAGCGTTAGCATAAAGGCAACGGCTAAATGCAAAGACTGAGTAGCCATTAATCTGAAAAGCTTTAATTGGATTCTTGCAGTGAGGAGGGATTAGGCTAAATGTTCCCAGGTTTAACTGAAATTTATGAATATAAAATTCTATCATGCTAATTACAAACCCATAAGTACAGGAATTTATTTACAATGTATACATTTTAAATAATTTTATAATAGCAGTGTTTAATATAAAAATATAATTGTCACAGTGCCTGCTCTTTGGAACATAATCCTGTGAACTAAATCTGGCTTCCGCTTGGCCAAACCTGTTGGGTTTTTGTAGAACAATGGTTCCCCTACATTAGCATTGGATTTTTTTCTAAAGAGGAACTAGGTTTAATGAATCCTTGTCAGGACCCCATACCTGCCATGGCTCTAGCCTTGGAGCCCCCAATCTCTCTTTCTTCTCTGTTTTTCTCCTCCTAGATATTGAGGAATATGCAACATTCAAGACATGGGCCAGAGTCTTAACAATACTGTAAAAACGTTGGTCATTTTTTATCTGAATTCTATTCTTTTTCTCTTGCATGTCCAGTGGTGCTATCTGGGTGCATCGTCTCTGGCCCTTGACAGAAAGGACATGCTTTGAAAAAGAACAGCGAAAAGACTGGTCTTCACATTTGGAATCCTTAAAAAGACTGGGTTGAAAGGCATCATCATTTGGCCATTTTCTTTCCTGAAAAACAAAGTTCCAAATGCTATGGATATATTTGAAAAGTGTATCCCTTATAATTGTGACCTTCTCCACAACTGTGATGATCCAGACTTTCCCTTCAATGGGTCCTGGCAAACCTTCAATTGTTAAATGGATATGACGAATTCTATCCAGAAATGAAGCAAATTCTATGAAGTGAACAAAGACATTGACTTTTCTCCACTTACAGATGGCACGTCTGAGAGGTTCTGTAGGTCTAGTCATTGAGATAACCACACAAATTCCATTTCTGACAAGCATAGGAGTGAAAGTCCTCATAAAATTCTCTCCCTCCTCTGTGTCTGTTGAAAAGAGACCAATCAAAGTCCATCTGAAATGGAGGAGGAGTTGGACAATTCCTGGATACTGGATCCCATTTTGGGGAAGCATCTGATGAAAAAAAGGCATTTGACTTTTATCCCTCAGAGCCTCTGAAACAATTCCATAAGTGATCTGGAGAAGCAATGTGAAATGGTGAATTATGGTTAGATCAGATCAAGTCGAAAATGTAAGCTTTTAACACAGTGTGTTTCTCACAAACATATTAGAGTAGTGCAGTAGTCACCAACTGGCAGTCCACAAACCACTGATGGTCTGCGTGAAAATTTTGGTGGTCTGCAGAAAAATTATTTGCATTTTTTATATTGCACTAAATACTATTTATCTTTTTTTTAAAAAAAATCATCTTAGTGGTCCACAGGATTTAAAATTATGAATTTGGTAGTCCCTGAGTTTGGTGACCACTGGAACAGTCTATTGTTCTTAACCCTTAAGCGATATCAAGATAAAGAATACAAAATGCAGAATATTAGCAAGATGAAATATAATCATTTGTCTAATCTGGGGTCTAATATACTGCTCTTTCTCTTTTCTAATAAAATTGACATTCAGATAATAGATGTGCTATTTGGGTCTCTTCTATCTGTAGAGCACTGCAAGTGCAAATCAGTTCATTTTAGAGATTTGCTTAAATGTTCCATATTTAACATTGTGTCCAGCTGCTCAAGTCTTGCTCAAGTAAATATTTAGACCTCCTCCCCACTCTGGATCCCAGTCACTACCCATGACAAAGGCCATGAGAAAAGCAGTTCATAATTTCCATATTAAAGATATGATTAAATCTATTACCCACCCACCAACAACCTGCTCACTTTGCCAGATAAACAAAAAAAAAAACCAAACCTGTGGGACTTTGTAGGTGCCTACTAATGTTGACATCTGAATGGAGATGTCATCAAGAGATCCATCAAGAACAGCCATGAGATTGTCCTTCTTGCCACAGCTGTAGTTGGGAACATTGGCTTCTCCAGTTGAGAGGATGTCTAGCAAAGCATCTGAAGTGCCAAGGGTGTTCAAATAATTGTCATGGATGTTGTAACCAAGTGTGAGATTGTACAAAAGCTGAGAATTCTTTTTGACTTGTTGAATGGCAAAAATGAAACTTAGGATTCTTTCTGAATCAGTAACTGAATGACTGTAAAAAAATGTTCATCATAGCATCATCTCTAACAACAACAACAAAATATGTTTTCATATATTCCTTTTTCTCTCCACAAGCTGATTCAGTCTTAAGCCAAAAATAAGAATAAAACTATAGTCACCCATCAGCGTTTAATTGATATGAGTGTTGAGAACGTGGGATGGATATTTAATATTTAAAATATATCATTATTTGTAATAGTATTCATTTTTAATTTGTGCAATGACCAA
Source organism: Arizona elegans (assembly GCA_022577455.1). Classification (NCBI taxonomy): domain Eukaryota; kingdom Metazoa; phylum Chordata; class Lepidosauria; order Squamata; family Colubridae; genus Arizona; species Arizona elegans. Next base: position 721,199 of record JAKOOJ010000012.1, read on the forward strand.
GATTCAAAATCATTCAATCATTAAAATAGAGTCATCAGCAAAGAGGACTTATAAATGATCCAGAAAAGCAATTCTAAAAACAAGCCACCCTCTATTCCATACCAGGGTCAGGCATTGAATATCAGTGAATGGTTATAAGAATAGGGAAATGGGTGGGGCAGAGGCAACTACAAACTTTTCAATAAAATAGGTGGGATTAACTCAGGATTGTATGAAAGGGGAAATAATTTGGATTTTGGTTGGCGGGGTTGTTTCATCTTTGGATTTGGGTCTCTCAAAATAAGAGATAAGAGAGAATCCATGGAAATCTAAATGATTCAAGAAATTAAACAGGCCCTGCAATATAAGAGTAAGTGAAAGAAACGAAGAAGGGTGTTAGGACTGCAAACAGAAGGAATGCAACTCCATCACATTGAATGACTTACGAGGGAAATTGAATATAAGGAGCTGTATTGAAAGAAAACGTTATATGGGATATTATTGTGGCAGTGAAGACTATACTAATGAGGTGGTCTCCTGGCCTGTAATAGCTCCGTAGTTTTTTTTCCTCATGTTCCTCCAAATTCAGCAGGCACTTCATTCTCAGCTTCCCAGAGACTGGCTGGGACATCAGCAGCAGCAGAAGCAGAAGGAGGAGGTCCATAATTCACGGGGCTGAATCAATCCCCTTCCTCTTTCTAAGGAAGAACAAGAGAGTTCAAAGAATTCAAAGCACCATTCAAAGATGGAAATGAGAGTGACTTTCTTGACTGGGAGGGAGATAAACAGAACTTCACCTAGAAAGGAGAAAAAGGAAAGGTACATTCAAGAAGCACAGTCCCTGAATGTCCCGAAATTTGTGCCACACAGAGTGTGACATGAGACATTTATGCTTTTCTCATGCAAGATTCCTTTCAAGTTGCTTCAATCTGATATTTACATCAAAGGCGATCACTGGAGAAATATCAGGAGAGATCTCACAGACCAGGATTTTAATAATTACTGTAAGAAGCAACATCTCCTCTGGGAATCCTGAACTACTTCAGGGCCTCCATGTTCAGAGGAGAAGCTGTAGGAAAAAAAAATCATAGATATACCCCTAGAGGGCACTGGTCTGAAGTGGTTGTGGTCCTTCCTTTCTGGACATGTCTAGAAAGTGATGCTGAAGAAAGATAGACACCCAGGAAATTGGCTGTTGTCCTTCAATGTACTCTCTTGTCCCCAGAGACTCCTGGGGAAGATCACCCAGAACTATAGAGTTTGGTTAAACCTTAGTGTCAGACGTGGAAGCCATCTTTTACATTTGGGCTTCAGCCTGCCACATTTTCTACTGTGGGCAGATGGGAGGGGCCATTGCATAGAGCAGTGGTCACAAACCGGTGGTCCGTGGCGCAGTGGTGTTCTACAAGAAAATTTTGGTGGTCCGCAGTGCACCAGGGTGGAGGAGCTGCTCCGGTATGAGCAATGGACAGTCCTGTGACTAGAGCTCTGGAATATGGAACTGGCCAGGCAGCTCAGAGTGGGGCTGTAAATCTCCACTTTCGAGGGAGGTTCATGCAACTTGTAACTTTGTAGCACAGCCCCCACTGGCCAGAATGAGATAATGGTACAAGGGGGAGTTGCCGTGCAGGTGGGCCGAAGCAACGGGTGGTGGGAACCCGGGCTGTTTCTTCCCCATGCTGTAGCTTCCTGTCAGCTGAACCCACCAGTAGCTGTCCCCACCTCTCGCCCTCCCTTCCCAGTCACTCCTCGCCTGACGAGGGAAGGGCAGGGGATGGAGATTCGCTGCATATTCTAGAGTAAGAGTGAAGTTTTGTTTCTTACTGGATCTCGCAGCCGTTTCTTCTGGCCCTTGTTGATGCTCTGCGCACCTCGGTCTCTCAGGGAGATGCTTGACTTCCTCTCAGCCCCAAGACACTGGCTGGCCCATGAGATGAGAGAGAGAAAGAGAATCAGAGACAGAGAGAATCAGGGAGAGAATGAAAGAGAAAGAATGAGAGAGAAAGAGAGAAAGAAAGAGACAGAGAGGATCAGAGAGGGAATGACAGAGAGAGAGAATGAGAAAGAGTGGGAGAGAGAGAGAAAGAAAGGGGGAGAGAGATAAGAGAGGCAAAGAGGGGGAAGAGAGATGAGATAGAGAGAAAGAGAGAAGGGGAGAGAGAAAGAGAGAGAGAAAGAGAGAGAGAATGATAGAGAGACAAAGAAAGAGAGGCAGAATGAAAGAAAGAGAGAATGAGAAAGAGAGAGACATATAGATAATGAGAGAGAATGAGAGAGAATGAGAGCAAAAGAGAATGTGAGAAAGAGACAGAATGAAGAGAGAAAGAAAAAGACAGAGAGAGACAGAGAATGAAAGAGAAAGAGACAGAGAATGAAAGAGAAAGAAAGAAAGAAAGAGACTGAATGAAAGAGAGAGAGAATGAGTGGGAGAGAGAGAAAGAGAGGGGGGAGAGAAAGAGAATGAGAGAATGAGAGAGAGAGAGAAAGAGAGAGGGAGAGAGGGAGAGAGAGAGAGTAGGGAGAGTGCCTGAAAGACACCAAACTGTCACTGGGAGTCCAGGCGCTTCAGAAAGTGGCAGACTGGATTCATATTAGTGGTCTGTGGGATTTAAAATTATGAAATTGGTTGTCCTTGAGGTCCAAAAGGTTGGGGACCCCTGGCATAGAGTACATGTGATATGTAATCAAAATAATATTCTTTTCTCAGAGAGTCAAGGCCACCTTGCCCTGCAGCTGCAATGAGGTGACTGGGAGGCGTCTCCAATTTTGGATGGTGCCTGATTGGATCATGTGATGGACATGTGGGTGCTGGGCAGGGACTTGAACTTCCTTTTGGATGGGGAAAACCTGGAAACTTTCAGATTCGGGTTTTCCCAGATGTGCCAATATGACATGTCCAATGAAATGGAACATTGAGGAAATTCAAGCTTTGGAGTCTTCTTTCGTTGGGGCTGTTACTTGGAACCCTGACACTTAGGTTGATGACGCTTAATTCTAATACTGCCTGTCTTCCAGTGGTGGGTTCCTCCCAGTTCAGCCCGGTTCTCCCGAGCCGGTAGCAGTGACTATACGACATCACCGAACCAGTTTGCCCTCCGTGCCCCCCCGTGCCCCCGCGTCATTCTTTCCTTTTATTTGGCCCCACCCCCAATCTATTGCTGCCTCCTGAGTCCCAGCTGATGTCTAGAGGGAAAAAATCTGTTTAAACTCTTGCCGCGGGGCTTCAAAGGGCTGCCCTACAGCTGATCAGTGTTAAAAGAAAACTTTACTTTACTTTACTTTACTTTGGATTTATATACCGTCCTACTCCCGAAAACAAATGAGTAGGCCAGTGCCAGCAAAAATACATGAGTGGATCGGTGCCTGCAAAAATAAATCGGTAGACCAGTGCCCGCAAAAAATAAACGGGTAGATCGGTACAGCTCTGCAAGCAGTTAAAAGCCTGGTAGACCAGTACCTCTGCTAAATACTAAATAATTGTCACATGACCATCAAGCCATGCCCACAAAATAAGCCACTCCCACAGAACTGATAGTAAAAAAATTTAGAACCCACCCCTGCTGTCTTCTAATTTTAAGTAAGAAATCTGGATCTCCATGTATTAATCACAAATTGGAAGTGATTTTAAAATTGCTCATGCGATAGTGAAATTTTATTTGCCCTAGAAATATCAACTTTGGGGTGATATTTGAGACAAAGTTTATGGAAATAGGCAATTGGCCAAATGTATCATTGGATAAATATGGAATACGTTATGGGGATAGACATTTTTTTCTTTCTACTTGCCCTTCAGTATTCATGGAAGACACCGAGAAACTTTATACTTTGAAGGGTCTTTGTTTACTAAACAACCAGCAGGCAGTATGATGTCCCCCTTGGACAACTCGCCAGATTCTTCCTCAGAATTCAGTTCAAGGGAGGATGAGCTCATTCCTGGCAGGTCAGGAACTGGGTTCATTAATGGCTCTGAACACCTGGCCAAAAGAGTTTTAGACTTTCCCCAGTTTCAGCTGGGGAAAGTTTTCCAAAAAAACCCCTCTAAAATCACCTCTTTGCTGTATATTACAAAAGATTGCAAAAAATAAAGATTTTACAAAGTTGAAAAGATGTAATGTTCTTTCTTTTTACCATATTTTTTGGAGTATAAGACGCACCTTAGTTTTTGGAGAGAAAAATAAGAAAAAAGCTGATTGGCAGGTGGATCGGCCTCCTGGAATACTCCCAATCAGCTGTTCCCAGAGGTGAATTTTAGCAACAGGTTCCTTGGTTGTGAGTTCTGTGCCTTGCTTTTTTTTCTGCTCTGAAAGCCTCTGAAACAGAGCTTCAGAATAAAAGCCTGAGAGAAAAAGAATTATTCCTGTAAAGATATAGCCTAAGTGACTCCATATTTACCCTTACATAACCTGAGCTAACCCTCAGCTATTAAGCTGAGTAAGATATATAGAAATGCCTGTTTTGAGGAAACAGATGTTTTGGTACATTCTAAGTTGGATCAGGCTGACCCAAATTCCATTGAAAAAGGAGGAAGAGACTAAGTGTCCAATTAATAAGAACAATAACAAACAATTATGAATACATATTTAGAGGGTATTTTTAGAGGGGAATTTTGGAGGGAAACTTTAGGGCGGAACATGTGAAGAAAGCCAAAACGTTATATAACAACAGGTTATAATATATGGTGGGGGTTTTCTAATTGTTTTGCTGATTGTCGGGAAACTGTATTTAAACCATATAACTGGAGTGATAAGACATTCTCTCTCTTTCATGGGAGAATCCTTTTGCAAAAGTTTATGGGATACATATATCCTTACAATAAATCTGCTTTTTACTTGTTCAAGGTCTTTGTTTCACTTTTTATAAAGTTTGCTGTTTTTTTAAATCTCACAAAGCCTCTGAAGCTCTGTTTGGGGGCTTCTTTTCTGAAGCTCTGTTTGGGGGATTTTTTTTTTTTTTGAAGCTTCTTTTCTGATGCTTTTTTCAGTCTCTGAAACCTCCATTTGAGAAGCTAGGCAGGGTTACATTCGGAGTATAAGACGCACCAGATTTTCACCCTCTTTTTTGGAGGGGAAGGTGCATCTTATACTCCCAAAAATGTGGTAAATGGACTGAAGAGGATTCCACCCACTGACTGGTAAATTTTTTTCAGACATTTTTTTGTTTGTTTGTTTGTTTGTTCAGTTTGTTTGCCACCCATCTTGTTTTGAAACAACTCTGGAAAACTTATACCATTAAAATCATAAAAGAAAAATATTTCTAAAATAATTACAATGGAAACTAGAATCAAAATAGAATTATAGTTAAACAATAGGGAGGGAAGGAGCTGGATATGTGGAGGGTGGGATTGCCTCTTAGTTCATCAACCATCTCCATTGTGATGCTCCATCATTGGGATCTGAAGCTATCTACAGAATCAGGTCTTAAAGCTTAAGGAAAAATATGGTATTTTATTTGATGCCCATAATATCCAAAATTTGAGGTAAAGTTCTGTCCCCAGTGAAATGGAAGTTCCACCGCTTGCAACGAATGACCTGTCTACTCACCCATTATTTTGTTTTGTTTTGTTCAATTTCATCATCATTTGAGACTACAATTGAAGTGCAGTTTTCTAGTATGGTGATGTCCCAAAAATGCTTATTTCAAGAGGTAACTGGACTGTGTTGCTTTTCTTTGAAGACATTTCACTTCTCAACCAAGAAGCTTCTTCAGCTCTGACTGGATGGTGGGGAATGGAAGGATTTATACTCCTTGCAGACATCTAGTCATTTGCATCCTTTTAGAGCAGGAGTGTCAAACTCGTGTCGTCATGGTAGCAACACGTAACATATCAGGATTTTTTTCTCCTTCACTAAACCAGGTGGGAGCAGTGCCAGCAATTAATGCATCCAGCCCGCAGGCCACGAGTTTCACACCCCTGTTTTAGAGAGTCATTGAGGCCATTTGGAGGTTGATCTGTGTCCTTGGGGTCACCTAAGTACTGCAAGTGGGTGAGGAGCCTTCTTGGAACTGCTGAGAGGACTGTGTTGAAGGACTGGAGATAGATTATGTCATATCCCTCCCTCTCACCCCAATCTGGGAAGTCTTGTCTCCTCTGCAGATGCATTATATTAACATAATTAACTCATTTGTTATCTTGTCCTTCCCTAGTTTCATGACAATTTAAATCATTAATTAATTCATTTTACACTTTAATAATTATCTTAAATTAGTTTTACATTCTTTGTATGTTTATTTCTTTTGATTTTAATAACCTTAATTGTCAAAACAAGCATACAAACTCAATAATAACTGCAATAAATAATTAAGTTTTAAGAGCCTAAGAAACTACTTCATGATCAGATACCGACTTTTATCATTAAATGTTCCTTCGTATTTAGATCTGGTCTCAGGATGATAATGTAGCACTTGGGGAAGAAGATGCAGCCCAGCAGGCCAGCCCCAGAAGCCAAGATGGAGAAAACCTGCACGGCCACCATGGATTTCCCTTTGGTGCTCAAGTAGGTGGGCAGGAAGGAGATCCAGACGCTGCAGAAGACCAGCATGCTGAAGGTGATCAGTTTGGCTTCGTTGAAGGCCCCAGGCAGGTTCCTGGCCAGGAAAGCCACTGTGAAGCAAATGGCAGCAAGGAAACCCATGTAGCAGAGAACCACATAAAACATGGTCACAGAGCCTTCATTGCACTGAAGGATGATCACTCCTGATTGGGAGTGCAGGTCAAAATCAGGAAATGGAGGAGAAACTCCCAGCCAGATTGCACAAATTACAATTTCTCCAGCAGAACCGGAAAGGGTGATGGAGTTGGCCAAGCTCTTCCCCAACCATCTCCTCACCCTGTTCCCTGGTTTCATGGCCAGGAAGGCCAGCACTACCATGATTGTTTTGGCTAACACACAAGACACAGCTACTGAGAAGATGATGCTGAACATGGTTTGTCGGAGAAGGCAGGTGGCTTTCCTTGGTCGGCCAATGAAGAAAAAGGAGGACAAGAAGCAAAGCAAGAGGGAAACCAGGAGGATGTAGGACAGGTCACGGTTGTTAGCTTTGACAATGGGAGTTTCTAGGTATTTAAGGAATATGACTAAAACAAGGCCTGTTGTTAGAAACAAGAGTACAGCAAAGGAGACCAGGATGATGCCCAGATGTTCTTCATAGGACAGGAAGGTTATTCTTTTGGGGATACATTGGATTCTGTCATCAGTGGGATATTTGTCATCTGGGCACTTGGTGCATTTTTCAGTATCTGAGAAAACAGTAAGTAATATTATTTTTTTAGTCTCTCCTTTCACATTCCAAGAAAGACCTTCTTTGGATTACAGCTCATACCAAGAGACAAGAAAGCCAGAGTTCCTCTGGTGTTACTCACCTTCCTGTGTGGAGATTGTCCCCTCCGCACAAGGAATACAATCATAGCAGCATATTGGTTCTTCTTTCCGAGCCCGTTTTACAAATCCAGGGTGACAATTGTCCACACATTTGGACTCAGGCAGAGACTAAGCACAAAAACAAAATCCATTCCAAAATATCTGCCAAATTTTTATTTATTATATTGATTGATTAAAATATAATGAAAATGTGCTTAAGAAAGACACTTCTGAGCAATAGATCAGGAAAACATAAAACATTGTAAAGCCCCTCCCCTTTGAAAATAATCCAAATCCTTGTTAAAATATGAAGAAAAAAATCCTCACACACTAGAGCTTTCAACTTCAAATGAGGTATTATTTAGTTATATCTGTACACTTATATTTTCAATTCATACAGCTGGTGAAATAAGACTAAACATTACTGCCCAGTTTCTAGAACTATAGTGAGGATGAGTGGAGGTGAAATCATTAGAACATTTCACTTAGAAAGGGTGAGCCAGGCATGTTTTCCTGCAGCCCATGGGACATGAGTATGAAACCTGTGTGGGAAAGGGATATTTCTAAGGCCGAGTTCGGGATTTAAGATAAGGTCCTTTCCATTGAAGAATTACAGTTTTTTTGTTACTCGCTACTTTTGTCCAACTCTTTGAGCCCCCAAGAATAATAGCACTCCAGGACTCCCTGCCCTACATTGCCTCCCAAAATTAGAACTACAATTAGATGACATGGAAAGACAGACCCACATTTATTTACTACTTAAGTTTGGAGAAATCTTTGTTTCAGTGGAAGACTTAAGGTAGCTGGCAATCAAGATAAACAATTGCATTCAAGGGGATTTTCGATGGATTACAAGCCAAAGATCAAATCTAGGTAGCATTTCATTACAAATGGATCCTCATTGTCTCATTATTTCAAGAGTCAAGAAAGGTTTTTTAGGAGGGTCAAAGTCATTTTCTGTCCTTCATTTTTCTAGTTTAAGGCATTATCTCATATTGGACAAGTCGTTGTGGCTCCATATTGATTAAACACCATGGATGACCTTCCTAGCAGCAGGAGGCCTATCCCAGTGGGGTGAAACAAAAGCATGAATAAATGTGGTCAGATATCGGCTCTTTAAAAATATCTGAGCCTGCTCTTTCAGGGGACCCTAACACCAACCATACAGACAGAGAAAAATTGCAAATATTTTCAACCACCTTGTTGAGCAACTTTAGCCGTGAAAGAGCATCTTGGTTGATAATAAGCCTCTGTCTTTCAAAACTCCCCAGTTGCTCTTTGATGGAATCCTCCTTGGAGAGAAATAACCAACTTATGATATTCAGATCTGCTGCTACATTTCCACTTTGGTCCAAGTATAGTTTCTCCCAGGAAAAATTGCAAAACTCATTCTTCTCCAGAAAGGGATGGAACTAGAATTGAAACATCCAGGAATTTTAAAAGCAACTTGAAACATCATAAAAGGAGGAGCCATTTTAAAGCTGAACTTGTGAATAAGAGATGTTCAATCCTCCAACTTCACTATTTGCCTAAATAGCAATAACACTTGGACTTATAAACCACTTCACACTGCATTTACAGCCCTCTCTAAGTGGTTTATAGAGTCAGCATATTGCCCCCAACAACCTTAAGCTGGTCAGGATCGAACTCCTGGCAGTGAGGAGTGAGTTAGCCAGCAATATTTGCCTTGTAACCTCTGCACCACCATGGCTAATGGCAAAGACTGAGCAGCCATCAGTCTGAAATGTTTTAATTGGATTCCAGCAGTGAGCAGGGATTAGGCTAAATGCTCCCAGGTTTAGCTGAAATTTATGAATATAAAATTCTATCATTCGAATTACAAATCCATAAGTACATGAATTTATTTACAATGTATACATTATTTTATAATAGCAGTGTTTAATATCAAAATATAATTATCACAGTGCCTGCTCTTTGGAACATAATCTTGTGAACTAAATCTGGCCTCCGCTTGGCCAAACCTTTTGGGTTTTTGTAGAACAATGGTTCTCCTACATCAGCATTGGATTTTTTTCTAAATAGGAAATAGGATTGATGGCTCCTTGTCAGGACCCCATACCTGCCATGGCTCTAGCCTTGCAGCCCCCAATCTCTCTTTCTTCTCCATTTTTCTCCTCCTAGATATTGAGGAATATGCAACATTCAAGACATGGGCCAGAGTCTTAACAACACTATAAAAACGGTGGTCATTTTTCATCTGAATTCTATTCTTTTTCTCTTGCATGTCCAGTGGTGCTATCTGGGTGCATCGTCTCCGGCCCTTGACAGAAAGGACATGCTTTGAAAAAGAACAGCGAAAAGACTGGTCTTCAAATTTGGAATCCTTAAAAAGATTGGGTTGAAAGGCATCATCATTTGGCCATTTTCTTTCTTGAAAAGGAAAGTTCCAAATGCTATGGATATATTTGAATTGTGTATCCCTTTTAATTGTCAATTTCAGCACAATTGTGGTGATCCAGACTTTCCCTTCAATGGGTCCTGGTAAACCTTCAATTGCTAAATGAATGTCGTGAATTCTATCCACAATGGAAGCAAATTCTATGGAGTGAACAAAGACATTGACTTTTCTCCACTTAGAGATGGCCTTTCTGAGAGCTTCTGTAGGTCTAGTCTTTGAGAATTGTTGTGAGATAACCACACAAATTCCATTTCTGACAAGCATAGGAGTGAAAGTTCTCATGAAATTCTCTCCCTCCTCTGTGTCTGGTGCAAAGAGACCAATCAAAGTCCATCTGAAATGGAGGAGGAGTTGGACAATTCCTGGATACTGGATCCCATTTTTTGGAAGCATCTGATGGAAAAAAGGCATTTGACTTTTATCACTCAGAGCCTCTGAAACAATTCCATAACTGATCTGAAGAAGCAATGAGGAATGGTGTATTATGGTTAGATCAGATCAAGTCCAAAATGTAAGCTTTTAACACATCCAGTGTGGTTCTCATGAACATATTGGAGTAGTCCAGCAGTCACCAACTGGTGGTCTGTGAGAAAATGTTGGTGGTCTGCAGAAAAATTATTTGCATTTTTTATATTGCACTAAATACGATTTATCTTTTGAAAAAAAATCATATTAGTGGTCCATGAGATTTAAAATTTTGAATTTGGTAGTCCCTGAGTTCAGAAAAGTTGGTGACCCCTGGAATAGTCTATTGTTATTAACCCTTAAGCCATATCAAGATAAAGAATACAAAATGCAGAATACTAGGAAGATTGAATATAATTATTTGTCTAATCTGGGGTCTGAAATACTGCTCTTTCTCTTTTCTAATAAAATTGACATTCAGATAATAGACATGTTGTCTCTTCTATCTCTAGATCACTGCAAATGCAAATCAGTTCATTTTAGAGATTTGCTTAAATATTCCATATTTAACATTGTGTCCAGCTACTCAAGTATTGCTCGAGTAAATATTTAGGCCTCTGGTGGATCCCAATCCCATCCATGACAAAGGCCATGGTGAAAAGCAGCTCATGAATTCCATAGAAAAGATATGATTGAATCTATTACCCACCCACCAACAACTGGCTCACTTTGACAGATAGAGAAAAACACAACCACACCTGTGAGACTTTGTAGGGGCCTACTAATGTTGACATCTGAATGGAGATGTCATCAAGAGATCCATCAAGAACAGCCATCAGGTTGTCCTTCTTTCCACAGCTGTAGTTGGGAACATTGGCTTCTCCAGTAGAAAGCATGTCCAGCAAGGCATCTGAAGTCCCAAGGGTGTTCAAATAGTTGTCATGGATGTTGTAGCCTATTGTGAGATTGTACAGAAGCTGAGAATTCTTGTTGACTTGTTGAATGGCAAAAATGAAGCGTAGGATTTTTGCATGGTAAATAATTGAACTACTGTAAAAAAATTTTCATGATAGCATCATCTCTAACAACAACAACAAAATTCAGTCTTAAGCCAAAAGTGTCCAATTTAAGAATAAAATTATAGTCACCCATCACTGTTTAATTGTTATGAGTGTTGAGAAAGTGGGATGGATATTTAATATATAAAATATATCATTATTTGTAATAGTGCTCATTTTTAATTTGTGAAATGACCAAGATTCAAAGTCATTCAATCATTAAAATAGAATCATTAGCAAAGAGGACCTATAAATGATCCAGAAAAGCAATTCGAAAAATAAGCTATCCTCTATTCCATACCAGGGTCAGGCATTGAATATCAATGAATGGTTATAAAAATAGGGAAATGGGTGGGGCAGAGGCAACTACAAACTTTTCAATAAGCTAGTTGTGATTAACTGAGGATTGTACGAGGGGAATATAATTTGGACTTTGGAGGGTGGAGCTGTTCCATCTTTGGATTTTGGTCTCTTAAAATAAGACGTAAGAGAGAATCCATGGAAATCTAAATGATGCAAGAAATTAAACAGGTCCTGCAATATAGGAGCAACTGAAAGAAAAGAAGAAGAGTGTTAGGACTGCAAATGGAAGGAATGCAACTCCTTCACACTGAATGACTTACGAGGGAACTTGAGTATAAGGAGCTGTGTTGAAAGACAGCATTATATGGGATATTACTGTGGCAATGGTGACTATACCAATGAGGTGGTCTCCTGGCCTGTAATAGCTCCGTAGTTTTCTTCCCTCATGTTCCTCCAAACTCAGCAGGCACTTCATTTTCAGCTTCCCAGAGACTGGCTGGGACATCAGCAGCAGCAGAAGCACAAGGAGGAGGCCCATAATTCATGGGGCTGAATCAATCCCCTCCCTGTTTCTAAGGAAGAACAAGAGCATTCCAATAATTCAAAGCACAATTCCAAAAAGGAAATGAGAGTGACTTTCTTGACCCAGAGAGAGATTAACAGAACTGCAATAGGAAAGGAGAGAAAGGAAAGGTACATTCAAGAAGCACAGTCTCTGAATGTCCCAAAATTTGTGCCACACAGAGTGTGATCTGAGACGTTTATCCTTTTCTCATTCAAGATTCCTTTCAAGTTGCTTCAGTCTGATGTTTACATCAAAGGCGATCACTGGAGAAATATCAGGAGAGATCTCACAGAACAGGATTTTAATAATTACCGTAAGAAGCAACATCTCCTCTGGGGATCCTGAACTACCTCTGGGCCTGCATGTGCAGAGGAGAAGCTGGAGAAAAGTATAGTGAAAAATCATAGATATACCCCTAAAGGGTACTGGTCTGAAGTGGTTGTGGTCCTTCCTTTCTGGACATGTCTAGAAAGTGATGCTAAAGAAAGATATTTCAACACCCAGGAAATTGGGTGTTTTCCTTCAATGTACTCTCTTGTCCCCAGAGACTCCTGGGGAAGATCACCCAGAACTATAGAGTTTGGTTCCACTTTAGTGTCAGACTTGGAAGCCATCTTTTACATTTGGGCCTTCAGGCCTGCCACATTTTCTACTGTAGGAAAATGGGACGGGGGATTGCATAGAGTAGGGGTGATAGGTAGTCAAAATGACATTCTTTTCTCAGAGGATCAAGGCCACCTTGCCCTGCAACTGCAATGAGGTGACTGGGAGGCATCTCCACTTTTGGATAGTGCCTGATTGGATCATGTGATTGACATGTGGGTGCTGGGTAGTGACTTGAACTTCCTTTTGGGTGGGAAAAAACCTGGAAACTTTCAGATTTGGGTTTTCCCAGATGTGCCAATATGACATCTCCAATAAAATGGAACTTTGAGGAAATTCAAGCTTCAGAATCTTCATTTGTTGGGGGTGTTACTTGAAACCCTGACACTTAGGTTGATGACTCTTCATTCTAATACTGCCTGTCTTCCAGTGGTGGGTTTCTCCTGGTTCGGCCCAGTTCTCCCGAGCCAGTAGCGGTGATGATATGACATCACCGAACCTGTTCTGGTCCTTCCCGCACCGACCCACCCAACCCCCGCACCCACCACATTATTCTTACCTTTTATTTGGCCCCACCCCCAATCTATTGTTGCCTCTTGAGTCCCAGTCGATGGCTAGAAGGAAAAAAACTGTTTAAACTCTTGCCGTGGGGCTTCAAAGGGCCGCCTTACATCTGATCAATGTTAAAAGAAAACAAATCAGTAGACCAGTGCCAGCAAAAATACATGAGTAGACCAGCGCCTGCAAAAATAAATGGGTTGATCGGTACAGCTCTGCAAGCAGTTAAAAGCCTGGTAGACCAGTACCTCTGCTAAATTCTAAATAATTGTCACATGACCATCAAGCCATGCCCACAAAATAAGCCACGCCCACAGAACTGATAGTAAAAAAATTTAGAACCCACTCCTGCTGTCTTCTAATGTTAAGAAAGAAATATGCAACTGTGAAACCTGCCTAATGTTAAGAATAGGATCTGTTTGTAATTTACTTTTCATTTCTTTATTTTTTTTCCAAAAAAAAAAAAAATTAAACATAAAACATAAAATACATCTTTTTAGAGCAAGGGTTTGGTCCAGCATAAAATGAGTACAATTATTCACATTTCCTCAATCAATTTTGTTCCAAATTTTATCCATTTACATCTTAAAAAAAAAAGAAAAAAGAAAAAAATCTTATTCTAAACATTTATCATTCTACTATTACACCCAAAATTCTAAACAATAAACACAATTCTAAATCTTTATCATTTTAACAATCAATATGTTACGATATTTTCAGGATCAGACTCAATAAGTAGATTAAGAATTAGATATTCAAATAAAGCACTGTTTATTTACAGAAGGCATTCTATATTCACTGAATATTCACAGATAGAAGCACAGAAGGAAAGCATACAGCTCCTTATATATACATGGGGTGGAGCTAGATGTAGGAGTGGTTAAATATGAATATATTAAATAGAGAAGAATAAGTTAACCCCTGATACCCTGGTCATATATTATTTACATAAAGGAGAATAAGGCATTTACTTGTGACAAATCCCCCTCTAAATGCTGATTCGATATATAACAATAATTACATTCAGATTCTGAACAATATAAAACTTGTAACTTAGAAGTCAAATATTTGTGCTGCTTAGAGGGTAAAGGCTTTGTTAGTATGTCAGCAATTTGCTCTGAGGTTTCACAATGGACTGCTTTAATAAATCCATCTTGAGATAACTGCCTCACATGTTTGAATTTTATATCTATATGTCTGGATCTTTGTCCAATGGCATCAGATCTAGATATTTCAATAGCAGCCTTATTATCTTCATGTATGATAAATGGTAATGAAGGTTTCATCCAGATGTCTGACAACAAGTCATTAAACCATACGAGGTTATTTGAGGCTTTAGACAAACAGACATATTCTGCCTCAGTTGTTGATGTGGCTACTAAGTCTTGTTTACCAGTATACCAGTAAACTGGACAATTGTTAAGAAAAAATATATAACCAGATGTGCTTTTTCTACATGTGGTGTCGCCAGCCCAATCTGCGTCGGCGTAACATGTGAGGATGGGCTCTTTGACACTATTGGGTTCCAATAATAAACAAAAATCTAAGCTACCTTTCAAATATCTTAATATTCTTTTGACAGCTTCCCAATGATATACTAGTGGTTTGCTGACGTGTCTAGACAACAAGTTGAGAGGCAAAGCGATATCGGGTCTGATCCAATTGGAGATATATAGAAGGGAACCGATGACTGATCTGTAAAGTGTATTATCTTTAAATTCAGGGGATGACTCATCTGTGTTCCTCAGGAAATCAGTTTGCATGGGAGTATCACAGGGTTTAGCATCGTTTAAGTTACATTTGTTCAGGAGTTCTATAATCTTATCACTTTGAGAAAGTTTGAATCCCTTTTTTGTTTTACTAATTTGAACTCCAAGATACTTATTTACCTTACCTAATGATTTCAAAGAGAAATGTTCATTTAGTTTCGTTACAAATGTTTCTCTCTTCTCTTTGTGTTTACCTATATACAAAATATCATTCACATAAATTAACACGAATTCTAAAGAATCATCCTCTTTTTTAACAAAGAAACAGTTATCAGCAGTAGTGGCATTAAAATTCATAGTTTTGAGCACTTTGACTAAACATTCATACCATCTTTTGCCAGATTGTTTCAGCCCATATAAACTTTTATTTAGTAACCACGTTTCATTTTTGTTTGTATATTGACTGTGAGGCACTCTTACATATATCTCTTTATCTAATTTTGCATGTAGATATGCAGTCTGTATGTCGTATTGGAATACATCAAGGTTAAGTGCTGATGCTATGACCAGTGCAGTTTTAACACTCTCAGTTCTTACTGTGGGAGAGTATGTATCCGTGTAATCCTCGGGATATTTTTGTGCATAACCTTGAGCAACTAGTCTAGCTTTGTATAAGGTGTTGCCTCCTTCTAAGTTTTTGATTTTATATATCCACCTAGTACCAATAACAGTTTTATCTTTAGGTGCATGTGTAGGTGTGAATACATTTAATTTCTGCAAACTATCCATCTCTTTAGTCATGGCTGATTCCCACTTTTCCTTTTCTTCAGGGGGAAGTTTTAGCACTTCCTCGTATGTGTTTGGTGTTGATGTTTCTCCATCCATATACATTATATAATCTTTGTATTTGTTTGGTATTTGATTTCTGTTAATCCTGATTGTTCTTTTTGGTTTACTATCATTGTCATGTAAATACCTAGCTTATTTTTTTGTTAATGAATCTGTCTTTATTTTGTATTGACTGTTTGTCCATGTTTTGTTTTTGTTTTTATGTATGTTGTGATTGTATTCTTCTCCAGTTCTTTCCTCTTGGTGTTTAGTGTTTGTATAGTTGTTTGGGAAAATTTCATTAAGATGTATTTTAGACCAGTTGGCCTGTTCATGGAATACAGCCGTTCTGGAAACTATAAATCTGTTGTTATTATCGATGAATCTGTACCCTTTTGTGCCTGTTTCGTAACCCATGAACCTGAGTCTCCTAGATACGTTCTCACCTTTACGTCTTAATTGCTTAGGTATGTGTACGTCTGCAGTGACTCCAAATATGTGCATATGAGCTATTTTGGGTTTCCTATTATACATCATTTCATATGGTGTCTTGTTAACAATGCTGGACCAAGTTCTATTTTGTGTATAATTGGAATATTGTAAAGCTTCTGACCAGAATTGTTTTCCTAAGCCAGCATCTTCTAATGTGCATCTAATCATGGTTTGTAATGTTGAGTTATTTCTCTCTACCACTCCATTTTGGAATGCAGAGAAAGGGCTAGACGTGTAATGTAACATCCCTTTGTCTTTAAGCCATTGGGAGAATTCTTTTGACATGAATTCACATCCCCTATCTGTCATAATTTGTTTTATTCTAATATTATGTTGTGTTTCTATACGTTTGTAAAACTCCTTAAATTTCTGAAAAGTTTCATCTTTGTGCTTTAGTGTATAGACAAAGCCATAACGACTATAGTCATCCACAATGGTTAGGAAATAAGGTTTTCTATATGTGATTGATGGTGTTAATGGACCAACTAGGTCCATGTGTACCAAATCAAAAATTTTGTTGGTTGATCCTGTTGATTTTTTGGGTTTGGGGTTAGTTTTGAGTTTTGTAGATTTACATACTGAGCATTCCAAATAGTTTTTACAATTTTTTATTTTAACACCTTCAGCATGTTCAGTCATCTTTTGAACTACAGGAAAACTGGCATGTCCTAATTTCCTATGTAAGACATGAGCACACTCATCATGAATTGGTTTACCAATATTAGGTATTTTGTTGTTGTGTGTGTCTTTGTGATTATGAATAATCTCATGTTCCTCATTGTTACTATTACTACTGCTTTCGTTGTCTATGTTATTGTTATCTTCCATGTTGGAATCAATGTTGTGTAACCATTTTTCTTTTGTCATTAGATAAGGTAGACCTCCTTTAATAATCACAGTACCTATGTTTGTTCTGTTTTTCTCTAATGTTGCTTTTCCTTTTGAGAACACAATATTTATGCCAGAATCTCTGCTTAGTTTTATTGCACCAAGTATTTTATGAGGTATTTCAGGTATTAACAATACCCCCTCTATTTTTCCTAGGCCAGGTAAGGTTATGTTTCCTCTACCTATGACTTGAACCTTCTCTTGATTAGCTACCTTAATTACGAATTTATCCTCTACAAATGAAGATAGTATATTTTTATTATTTGTAGTGTGGTTGGTTGCTCCAGAATCGATAAGCCAATCATTGTCCTCTGTCTGTTGTATGTTAGTGTTGTCATGTTTGTTTAACCCATTCAGTGAACCAGACTTTCTATCTTTTGAGTTATCCCTGCCCCCTCTATGTTCCCTATAGATGGGTGGACTTCTATATCTATGTCTATCGGTTGATGACTGTCTGTTTTGATATCTATTTCTATAGTCAGGATTTTTTCTATTTCTGAGGAGTTTTGGACAGTCTCTCCTATTATGTTCTATGGATCCACAGTTGTGGCATCATATTGGTTCATGATATCTTTCTTGAAAAACTACCCTCTTATATTGTTCATGTTCCATGTGATTGTTACAACGACTTCTCCTTGAATTATCTTCAGATATTAGCTTGTTAGATAGACTTTCTATGGATAAATATCCTAAATTGATTGTGTCTAAATGAGATATATAGTTATTCCATGATGGGTCTAGTGAGTTAATGATAACACTCTTCATTGTTTGATCTGAAATTATTTCCCCCCTCAAATGCAGTTCTGCTCTAATTTTGTTTAAAGATATTAAATGTTCACTTATGGTAACCCCTGGCTTTATCCTAGCTGAGAAGAAATCTTTAGACATTCTTGTTGTAGTGGCTACACTTTCACTGTGAAACAATTTAAACATGCATTGAATAATTTCTGATACAGTTAAATTTTGCTTAATACTGTGGTACATGGCAGGAGATATACTGGAAATTAATAAGAAAAATGCCCTATGGTGCAGACAGTCTAATTTTAGAGTCCAAGGTCTTTTTGGGGGATTAGTGATAAAAAATAATAAGTTTTCTTTTAGAAAGACAACCTGGAGCTGCTGACACCATTCTTGCAAATTAATGCCATCTATTCTCAGTTTTGGGAAATCATTGGGTAAATTCCCAATATTGTTGGATTCATTACTTACAACTGGAGGTAGTCCGTGGTCTTGCAAATGTTGAAAGTTACAAAATGGCGTGGGTATGCTTGCGACGATTCTGAATGGTTCTCTGTGTTCTTCATGTCCTTCGAAGTTGTCTGTGTAGTCTTGCACATGTGCGTTGTTCATTTCGCTCCTGAAGTCGTCGTGAGAGGTTCTCGCTGCCGCAGCTCCCTCGCATCGCTCTTCTTCTGAGGAATCGGTCTCCGGCTCGATCTTGGGAGTCCTGGTGATAGCAGGCGCTCGCTTTCTTTGGTTGAGAACGCTGGTCCCTGGGATCGTCTGTGGCGTGGGGTGGTATCTGCAGGGCTCTCTGGGTTCAGGCGTCGGCGTTTTCGTCGTTTGAATAGAAGTGGGTGGATTCTGAGATGTTTGTTTGCTTGCTTGCTTTTTCGTTGATTCTTTAGTGATTTTCAATTTTGGTCCAAAAGCAGCAAAAAGCGTTTTCATTGCTGATTTTACTTGCATATCTATCGAAGTCTCTTCAATCTCTGTGTCTGATTCTTCTGAGGTGTAAATTTTCTCTTTTTCATTTCTTGCATCGAGTAAGGCTTTTCACGCCAGGTATTTTGAATCTAGCTTTCTGATTGGCTCTGCTTCGCTCATCTTAGGGGTCCGTTGAAACCAAGATGGCTGCCATTCAAAATTTTGTGCGGGACTGTTAGTTTTCTTTTTCTCTGTATTTTTATTTTCAGGCAGATCGCTCACCGTTTTTGAGTCTTTAGATTTATTCGTAACGATGTGCTTCTCTTTCGCTGCTCCGTTGTTTTTTAATATTTCTTGGAGGTTCGCGATGAGATTTTCATCGTTCTTTTGGCTTTTAAAGAGTTTTAGTATCTCTGACCTGAGTTCGTTGTTTTCTATTTCGTTTTCTTCTTGGTCATCAGTCTCATCCATTGTTTCTTCATTGTCAGTAGTGCAGTCTTCAGATTCTCTCGATATTGTATTCGTGGACTCATCGATTATTTCTTGATCTGCTTCCATTTCTTTGCTGTATGCCCTGGTGTTGGGTCTTTCTCTTTTATTTCTGGAGTTTTCTCTCTCAGACATATTTAAAGTTTTATTGAGTCAATTTAACCATCCTCTGCTACCAGATTGTTACGATATTTTCAGGATCAGACTCAATAAGTAGATTAAGAATTAGATATTCAAATAAAGCACTGTTTATTTACAGAAGGCATTCTATATTCACTGAATATTCACAGATAGAAGCACAGAAGGAAAACATACAGCTCCTTATATATACATGGGGTGGAGCTAGATGTAGGAGTGGTTAAATATGAATATATTAAATAGAGAAGAATAAGTTAACCCCTGATACCCTGGTCATATATTATTTACATAAAGGAGAATAAGGCATTTATTTGTGACACAATATTTCATATATATTCCTCAATCCTAAAACCCATTACCTCAAATCTATATTTTACTTCTCTTAAATGACATCTAATCTTGACAAAAAGTATTTTCCTCCTCTCTTAAAGTTATTTCATAAACAATCAACATTTCCTTCTATAGTTTGTTAGTTCTACAATACTTTATTTTATTTATTTCAAGTTTATTCTCATATTTTATTAAATCTAATTTTTGACTAATTTTCATAGTTTAAATATTTCTTTCCCAACTGTATTTTCCAATACTCCTGTATGTATTTATTTAAACTGGTTCACAGTTTAGCTACTATTCTCCAGTAAAATCTCTTCCACTTCCTCCTAAATTTATTTTTTAGCTGGTTTCCAGCAATGCTTTCCTCCACTCCTTACCTTAATTATTTTAGCTGGTTCACAGTATAATTTTAACTGCACACCAACCTTCTCCTTAACTCCTCCTAAATCTATTATAAAACTGGTTCACCACTCAAGTAGTTGCCTTCCAGCAATGCTTTCCTCCACTCCTACCCCTATTTTTAACTGGTTCACAACTTTATTTCAATTGATCCCCAGGTATAGTCTCCTCCACTCCTAACTTTTTATTTTTGGCTAGTTCACAGTTTTGCTTTAACTGTTACCCAGCATAAAAAAGGGCCTGGTGGCTCAACAGACTGATAGCATTGTGATTAACACCAGCTGTCTGCAATTACTGTAAGTTTGAATCTCACCAGGCTCAAGGTTGACTCAGCCTTCCATCCTTTCTAAGGTAGGTAAATTGAGGACCCAGTTTGTGGGGGCAATAAGATGACTTTTTATAAATATACTAAAGTGTGAAGGCTATTGCTTAACGCATTGTAAGCTGCCCTGAGTCTCCGGAGAAGGGCGGCATATAAATCAAATAAAAAATAAAAAATAAATATGCTTTCCTCCACTCCTAACTCAGTATTTTGGCTTGGTTAAAGCTTTGCTTTAACTGTTTACCAGCATATGCTTTCCTCCACTCCTAACTCTTATTTTTATTTTTAACTGGTTCCCAATTTACTTTAACTGTTCTCCAGTATGATGCTTTCCTCCACTCCTACCTTATTTGTAAGACTGGGTCACATCTTTGCTTTCACTGGTCTCCAGAATCATGCTTTCCTCCACTCCTAAATTCATTTATTTAACTAATTCATAATGTTTATCTCTTATTCAGTTGTTTCACTCCAAATTACTTTGAAATGTGTTACCAATATTGTTTTCCGATCTATTCTCCTCCATATCTCTTACCAATTTAAGATAAAAGTATATTTCAATAAATATCTTATCTCCTATTCTCTCTTAAGTTTTCTCCCATTCCATGCTTATTTCTTATTTTCAATAGGAAACATTTTGAAACACTTTAAGATCAATTTTTATGGTTCTTAATTCTATAAATAATTCTTTTTAACATCCAATGCCTTTAAAGGTGAACATTTTCTTCCAGATTATTACATCTGGAAAAGGGGAAAAGAAAGAAAGAGAAAGATACTAAAAGAAAGAAGTAGAGAGTGAGCATAGAGAAGAAAAAGAAAAAAGTATCTCCTAGCATTATTCAACACCCAGAAACCATTACATTCATTTAAATCAAAATATAATATTTTGTTGTCTTGTTACATAATATAGTCCATTATCCCTGTCCGTGGCCTGGTCTCTGGCTTATATGGCCATCCGCCTCCAGATTGTGTTCAGCTGCATGTTATCCCTTTCCTTTTGGACATCTTCCCTCCCTCGGGTCTAATATCATCTTGCCTCTACGGACCGGCTTCCTTTTTCATCTGAGCCCCTCTGGGCAATTGTTATGCGGGAGCTGAGGAAGCTGTTGCCTTTCACCAACGGAGGAATAGACCATCTGACTTTCCTGAGCCATTTCCATCCGGGCTAGCCACCGTGAGAGGGTGGCTTGGATCCCTACCTCCGATTTTGGCAAAATGATACAGGACTCCTCCCACTGCCGTGAGAGAAGTGGAGTCCAGCTTACCGGAATTGAGATCCATCTTGCTCCAGTACTTTTAGACTATTCATCAAACCCCTGGCCAGACTTTTTACCTCTCATCCATGTTTGGATGAGAGTTCCCCTCTTCCATCTCATCATACCTGTATGGCCTATACCTCAGCGGATCTGCTTGCGCTGCGAGATGCCCCCCTCTCGCGGCGATGGCCTTCCACATTATCGAAGGCCTACCTTAAGGACGGGCTTTGGAGCCCTGAGAGGTGGCATGTTTTAAAGCGGGGATTAAGGGTTTTTTTAATTAAGGCTTTTAGTAATTTTTTAAGGGGAACTGGGAGGACGACCAAAGGGAATGGAGGGGGGGTAATCCATCAAGGTCGGAGCCGAGCCCAGCATGGGGTAACAGTTTGGAGGGTGCAGGACGAGGGAATGGGGAGGGGGCGGAGGGCTATCCTAATGAGGGATGTACCATCAGCACAGCGGTTGGGAGGGGCAGATATGGAGGGACCAGGGGACCATATCATGTGTTGGGGGTGCGCACTCACTGTTTGAGAGCAATTGCACGCCCCGGTCCCCAAGGCTCCTCTCGGATACTAGGTGGCTCAGGTACTCAGGACCTGGGCCTGCGGCTGATGCTGTGCAATGCCAGGTCTGTGGTAAATAAGGCCCCTCACATTCACAATCTTATTCAGGAGGGGGGAGCGGACCTGGCATGTATTACGGAGACCTGGTTGGGACCGGAAGGAGGGGTCCCTCTGGTCGAGATGTGTCCACCAGCTTTCAGAGCATTCCATCAGACAAGGGCCCAGGGGAGGGGCGGGGTGGTGGTGGTTATTATTAAAGAGGATCTTGGTCTGAGGGAGACCACTGTGCCACAGATTGCCAGATGTGAATCCCTCTTTGTGAGATGGGGTCTTGGGGTTCAGATGGGCTTGCCGCTTATGTACCTGGCTCCCTGCTGCATGGCAACGCCCCTGCCTGAGCTACTCGACGTGATAGCCATGGTGGCAGTTGATACACCCCGGTTTATGGTCATGGGTGATTTCAATTTGCCGTCCATTGGTGAAACGTCTGGGATGGCTTGGGAGTTCATGGCTTCCATGACGGCCATGGACCTGACCCAGTTAGTTCATGGCCCCACTCACAGCGGGGGGGGGACACTCTGGACTTGATTTTTGTATCTGGCCAGTGGTCGAGTGATCTTATTATAGGGGATATAGACATGGAATCTTTGTCATGGTCAGATCACTCACTCCTTCGCCTGGACCTTTGAACTGCTACACCCCGCCACAGGGAGGTGGAGCCAATAAGATGGGTCCGCCCCAGGCGCCTGATGGATCCTGATAGGTTCCAGATGGAGCTTGGGCCATTTCCTGAGGATCTGGCACACGACTCAGGATCTGGTGGCTGCCTGGGATTGAGCAGCTGGTGGGGCCTTGGATCGAGTTGTGCCTTTGCGGCCTCTGACCCAGTGCCAATCCCTTGCGGCTCCTTTGTTCACCGAGGAGCTGAGGGAGATGAAGTGCCAGAAAAGATGCATACAGAGCGGTTGGAGGGCCAGTCTCGCTGAATCTGACCGAACACTACTAAGGTCGCATATTAAGACCTACCTAGCGATGACAAAAGTGGCAAAGTTTAATTACTTTTCTGCTCTTATTGTATCATCAGAGAATCATCCGGCCACCCTGTTTAGGGTGACCCGCTCCCTGCTTCATCCAGGAGTGCGGGAAGACCCCCTGGAAGGCAGGGCTGAGGATTTCGGACAATATCTGTATGACAAAATCACTCAGATCCGGGGGGAGTTGGACTCTGACTGGGTAGATTTGGGCAGGGTGAAGAGGAATAGTCTTGAGAAAGTTATCTGGGAAGAGTTTGACTCTGTGACCCCTGATGACATGGACAGGATTCTGGGGTGACTTAGTGCGACGACATGTTTACTGGACCCGTGTCCCTCCTGGTTGGTACTGGCTTCCCGGGAGGTTACACAAGTCTGGCTCCAGGGAATTATCAACGCTTTGCCAAGTGAGGGTTACTTCCCCACGGCCTTGAAAGAGGCGGTGGTGAGGCCTCTCCTCAAGAAGCCTTCCCTGGATCCGGCAGTATTAGCCAACTATCATCCTGTCTCCAACCTTCGCTTTGTGGCAAAGGTTGTTGAGAGTGTGGTCGCACGACAATTTCTGCAGTACCTGGAGGAAACGTCTTATCTAGATGCGTTCCAGTCGGGTTTCAGGCCTAGGCACAGCACGGAAACGGCATTGGTCGCGTTGGTAGATTATCTCTGGAGGGCTCGGGACAGAGGTTGCTCCTCTGTACTCACCCTGTTAGACCTCTCACGGCTTTTGATACCATCGACCATGGTATCATGCTGCACTGGTTGGAAGAGTTGAGGATGTGGGACACCATGTTACAGTGGTTCTCCTCCTTTCTCTCCGACCGGTCACAGTTTGTGTTGGCAGGGGGGCAGAGGTCAACCTCGAGGCCTCTCATATGTGGAGTGCCTCAGGGGTCGGTTCTCTCGCCCCTTCTGTTCAAAATTTATGTGAAGCCACTGGGTGAGATCATCCATGGCTTTGGGGTGAAGTACCACCAGTACTCTGATGACACCGAGCTGTACATCTCCACCCCTGGCCACCCCAACGATGCCCTTGAAGTAATGTCCCAGTGGATGGGGAGAAACCGACTCAAACTCAACTCTTCCAAGACTGAGTGGCTGTGGTTCCCAGCATCCTGATATAGTCAGATGACTCCATCTCTGACTATTGGGGGCAAGTCTTTGGCCCCCTCGGAGAGGGCTCGCAATCTGGGAGTCCTTCTGGATATGCAGCTGTCCTTGGAGGAACATCTGATGGCTGTGGCCAGGGGGACTTTTTGTCAGGTTTGCCTGATACGCCAGTTGCGGCCCTTTCTTGATCGGGATTCCCTGCGCACAGTCACTCATGCCCTCGTCACCTCTCGCCTGGACTACTGCAACGCTCTCTACATGGGGCTCCCCTTGAGGGGCACCCGGAGGCTCCAACTGGTCCAGAATGCGGCCGCGCGGGTAGTTACGGAAGCTGCATGGCACTCCCATACAACACCTCTCCTGCGTGAGCTGCACTGGCTCCCAGTGGTCTTCCGGGTGCACTTCAAGGTGTTGGTTATCACATTTAAAACCTCCATGGCATAAAACCTAGATATCTTCGAGACCACCTGCTGCTACTGACAGCCTCCCATCGACCTGTGCGCTCCCACAGAGAGGGCCTCCTCGGGGTGCCATCAGCCAAACAATGTAGGCTTGTGACCCCCAGGGGGAGGGCCTTCTCTGTGGGGGCACCTACCTCTGGAATCAGCTGCCCCCAGAGATAAGGAGAATCCAAGACCTCGGTGCCTTCCGCCATGCCCTTAAAACCTTCTTTTTCCAGCAAGCTGGGCTGGCTTAACATTTTTAATTGTTTTAACTGGTTTGTCATTGTTTTTTAATTATGGGGCCAAATTTATATATATCTTTTTAATAGTATTTTAATGTTTGTAGTTCATGTTTTTATTTGGCTGTAAACTGCCCTGAGTCTGTTGTGCCTCCGTTGCCTGAGCCTGTGTCATCGGCAGGAGAGGACTCCGAGAGTGAAGGAGAGGAGTTGGCAAGGCCTCCCTGTCCAGGACCCTCCTCTCTGGCAATGCCTTCGGTGTCCGCCAAAGGGCAAGAGATAGGGCCTGGGCCAAGCACGTCCATGCAGCCACAGATGGACAGTGATGAGGGTAATGAGTCTTGGCAGGATCCACACCAGCGTCACAGAGGTAAGCACGCACAACCGAAGAAAAGGCGTGTCTGAGATTAGGCTGAGTCACTGGGCCACACCCCACAGGATATAAAAGGGAGCATGGTGGCCAGTCAAACCTTGTGACGAACAAAGCTGAAAGTTTCCACACCATTCTGCATTGCCGGACTTTTGCTATAGATTTTGCTGGATTATCTCTGGACTTGATTGACTCCGTAATCATTGAGCTGTTTCTTTTGATGTACCAGAAGTGGTGAGAAGTTATCTCTCCTCTTCGTAAATAATAAACTCTTGGCAGGCAGCCACTAGGTTGTTGCCAAGTTCCGTTATCATAAGTAAAAGGATTTTGCCGGCTTGTTTGGTCTTTAACTCTTGAACGTCTGTTGGTGTGTGTGCGTGTGGTTGGGGACAGAACAGAGTCCTCAGGGAGAAGGGCGGTATATAAATTTGATATAAATAAAAATAAATAAATAAATTCCTTTCTCCAGTCTGTCCAAATATGTATCTTTTCCATTTCAATGTCATCAAAGTTATGAGTTCTACAAAGTTAATTCTGAAGCTATTCCATATATGGTATCATCATGTCCTTCTTCTATTGCCACACCCTTCTTTTGTTGCCACGTTTATTAGCTCAGTTTTCATTGTTCCATTTAATTTCTTCTTTCTAATCTTCAATAAATCCTCCAGTAAACATATTATGTATCCTAAGTCAAGTTCTCTGAGTCTTTTCCTCAAAATAGTCAAGTTTAAGTAACAAGCAACAAAGTTTCTCTTTTCAAGTAACAAGCAGCCTGGAATTTACACTTTCCCTTTTCAGCTGGCAATCATTTTATCTGTCTCCGTTTGTCTTTTCCCTTTGCTTTTGAAGACATAATTATTTCCTCTTCTCCTTCCTCTCTCCCAAACATAGTCCAATCTCATTTATCCACCAAAAAGTAAAGAAAAAATATATCCAGATCTGTAGTCAAACATTTCCAAAAAGTCAGTAATTTATGTTATCCATCAACAGGTCTTTTGTCTTTGTGCCCCAATAGTTCTCAACCGCTGTTAAGGCTGGGGCAGACTAATTGTAATTCAGCGTTTGTGGGCAGTTCCTGCCTGGGTTGATGTCCACTCACCTGGCATGCAAACTCCAGGCTCCATTCTCCGCTTCTCTTCTTCTCCTCCTCCTCATTCTTGTATCCCAGTTGCTGCGGTCTCAGGGCAGCCACCATGGCCGCCGTTCCACCACCGCTGGTGCAGAGGGCAAGCCTCCAGACCCGAGGAACCTGCCCATTCATCTCGGCCGTCCGAGGGGTCCCACTCTATCCCTCTATCCCTACAGGACAGGGTAGGTCCAAAGACCTACCGGCGGAGGCTTGGCAGACAGGGTTTTTGCGGGGCACCAAAGAGCCCGCTAATTCCCCGTCTGTATCCCCGCGGTGCCAACTGGAAGTAATTTACTTTTCTTCTAGATCTCCATGTATTAATCACAAATTGGAAGTGATTTTAAAATTGCTCATGCGATAGTGAAATTTCATTTGCCCTAGAAATATCAACTTTGGGGTGATATTTGAGATAAAGGGTCTGGAAATAGATAATTGGCCAACTGTATCATTGGGTAAATATGGAATACATTATGGGGATAGACTTTTTTTCCTTATACTTGCCCTTCAGTATTCATGTAAGACACGAGAACATTTATACTTTGAAGTATCTGTTTACTAAAAAACAGCAGGCAGTATGATGTCCCCCTTGGACAACTCGTCAGGTTCCTCCTCAGAAGTCAGCTCATTCCTGGCACGTCAGGAACTGGGTTCATTAATGGCTCTGAACATCTGGCCAAAAATGTTTTAGACTTTCCCCAGTTTCAGCTGGGGAAAGTTTTCCAAAAACAACTCTAAAATCACCTCTTTGCTGTATATTACAAAAGATTGCAAAAAATAAAGATTTTACAAAGTTGAAAAGATGTAATGTTCTTTCTTTTTACCATATTTTTTGGAGTATAAGACGCACCTTAGTTTTTGGAGAGAAAAATAAGAAAAAAGCTGATTGGCAGGTGGATTGGCCTCCTGGAATACTCCCAATCAGCTGTTCCCAGAGGTGAATTTTGGCAACAGGTTCCTTGGTTGTGAGCTCTGTGCCTTGCTTTTTTTTCTGCTCTGAAAGCCTCTGAAACAGAGCTTCAGAATAAAAGCCTGAGAGAAAAAGAATTATTCCTGTAAAGAATAATAAAGAATACAGCCTAAGTGACTCCATATTTACCCTTTACATAACCTGAGCTAACCCTCAGCTATTAAGCTGAGTAAGATATATAGAAAAGCCTGTTTTGAGGAAACAGATGTTTTGGTACATTCTAACTTGGGTCAGGCTGACCCAAGTTTCATTGAAAAAGGAGGAAGAGACTAAGTGTCCAATTAATAAGAACAATAACAAACAATTATGAATACATATTTAGAGGGTATTTTTAGAGGGTAATTTTGGAGGGAACTTTTGATACCATCGACCATGGTATCATGCTGCACCGGTTGGAAGAGTTGGGGGTGGGAGGCACCGTATTATGGTGGTTCTCCTCCTTTCTCTCCGACCGGTCACAGTCTGTGTTGACAGGGGGGCAGAGATCGACCCCGAGGCCCCTCATATGTGGGGTGCCACAGGGATCGGTCCTCTCGCCCCTTTTGTTCAACATTTATGTAAAGCCGCTGGGCGAGATCATCCGTGGTTTCGGGGTGAAGTACCACCAGTACGCTGACGACACCCAGCTGTACATCTCCACCCCGGACCACCCCAACGATGCCCTTGAAGTGATGTCCCGGTGCCTGGAGGCCGTACGGATCTGGATGGGGAGGAACAGGCTCAGGCTCAACCCATCCAAGACTGAGTGGCTGTGGTTTCCGACGTCCCGATATAGTCAGCTGGTGCCATCGCTGACTATTGGGGGCGAATCATTGGCCCCCACGGAAAGGGCTCACAACTTGGGCGTCCTCCTGGATTCACAGCTGTCTCTAGAAGAGCACCTGACGGCCATGGCCGGGAGGATTTTTCATCAGGTTCGCCTGATTCGCCAGTTGCGTCCCTTTCTAGATCGGGACTCTCTACACACGGTCACTCATGCCCTCGTCACCTCCCGTCTGGACTATTGTAACGCTCTCTACATGGAGCTCCCCTTGAGGTACACTCGGAGGCTCCAACTGGCGCAGAGTGCGGCCGCGCGGGTGGTTATGGGAGCAACATGGAGCTCCCATATAACACCTCTCCTGCGCGAGCTGCACTGGCTCCCGGTGGTCTTCCGAGTGCGCTTCAAGGTTTTGGTTACCACCTTTAAAGCGCTCCATGGCTTAGGACCTGGTTATCTACGGGACCGCCTACTACCACCAATAGCCTCCCACCGGCCAGTACGCTCCCATAGAGAGGGGCTCCTCCGGGTGCCGTCAGCCAAACAATGTCGACTGGCGGCCCCTAGGAGGAGAGCCTTCTCTGTGGGGGCACCTACGATCTGGAACGAGCTCTCCCCGGAGATACGGAGGATCCCGGATCTGCGCACCTTCTGCCGTGCGCTTAAAACGTTTTTATTCCATCAAGCTGGCCTGGCCTAAATCTTCTCCTTTTTAAAATTTTAAAATTTAAATTTTAAACACGAATTTGAATTTGTCTAATTATGGGATATTTTTAAAATTTAGCCAAACTGTTTAATCTGTTTTAACCTATTTTAAATTTTGTATTTTCTGTGTTTTTATCTTTTTGGCTGTTCACCGCCCTGAGTCCTTCGGGAGAAGGGCGGTATAGAAATCTAATAAAACTAAACTAAAAACTAAAACTAAACTCCAGGGCGGAACATGTGAAGAAAGCCAAAACATTATATAAAAACTGAAAACAATATCTGGTGGGAGCGTTCTAATTGTTTTGCTGATTGTCTGAAACTGTATTTAAACCATGTAACCGGAGTGATAAGACGTTCTCTCTCTTTCATGAGAGAATCATTTTGCAAAAGTTTATGGGATACATATACCCTTACAATAAATCTGCTTTTTACCTGTTCATGGTCTCTGTTTCACATTTTATGAGGTTTGCTGTTTTTTAAAATCTCACAAAGCCTCTGAAGCTCTGTTTGGGGGCTTTTTTTTCTGAAAATCCTTTTCTGATGCTTTTTTCAGCCTCTGAAACCTCCATTTGAGAAGCTGGGCAGGGCTACATTCGGAGTATAAGACGCACCCAGATTTTCACCCTCTTTTTTTGGGGGGGGGGGGGAAAGGTGCATCTTATAATCCCAAAAATATGGTAAATGGACTGAAGGAGATTCCACCCACTGACTGGTAAACTTGTTTCAGATGTTTGTTTGTTTGTTTGTTCGTTCGTTCAGTTTATTTGCCACCCATCTTGTTTTGAAACAACTCTGGGAAACTTATACCGTTAAAATCCTAAAAGAGAAATATTTCTAAAATAATTAAAATGGAAACTACAATCAAAATAGAATTATAGTTAAACAATAGGGAGGGAAGGAGCTGGATATGTGGGGCGGGGGGCAGGATTGCCTCTTCATCAACCATCTCCATTGTGATGCTCCATCATTGGGATCTGAAGCTATCTACAGAATCAGGACTTAAAGCTTAAGGAACAAAATATGGTATTTTATTTGATGCCCATAATATCCAAAATTTGAGGTAAAGTTCTGTCCCCAATGAAATGGAAGTTCCACCCCTTGAAATGAAAGCCTGTCTACTCACCCTTTATTTTGTTTTGTTTTGTTCAATTTCACCATCATTTGAGGCTAAAGTTGAAGTGTAGATTTGTAGTAAGGAGATGTCCCAAAGGTGCTTTTTTCAAGAGGTAACTGGACTGTTTTGTTTTTCTTTGAAGACATTTCACTTCTCATCCAAGAAGCTTCTTCAGCTCTGACTGGATGGTGGGGAATGGAAGGATTTATCCTCCTTGCAGACATCTGGTCATTTGCATCCTTTTAGAGCAGGAGTGTCAAACTCATGTCATCACAGTGGCAACACGTGACGTATTGAGACTTTTTTCCCCTTCACTAACCCAGGTGGGAGCAGGGCCAGCATTTGACACATCCGGCCCGCAGGCCACGAGTTTGACACCCCTGTTTTAGAGAGTCATTGAGGCCATTTGGAGGTTGAGCTGTGTCCTCGGGGTCACCTAAGTAGTGCAAGTGGGTGTGGAGCCTTCTTGAAACTCCTGAGAGGACTGTGTTGAGGACTGGAGATAGATGATGTCGTATCCTTCCCCCTCACCCCAATCTGAGAAGTCTTGTTTCCTCTGTAGATGCATTATATTAACATAACTAACTCATTTCTTATCTTGTCCTTCCCTAGTTTCATGACAATTTAAATCATTAAATAATTTATTTACACTTTGATGATTATCTTAAGTTAGTCTTATATTCTTTGTATGTTTATTTCTTTTGATTTTAAATAACCTTAATTGTCAAAACAAGCATACAAACTGAATCATAATTGCAATAAATAATTAAGTGTTATGAGTTTAAGAAACTACTTCATGGTCAGATACCGACTTTTATCATTAAATGTTCCTTAGTATTTAGATCTGGTCTCAGGATGATAATGTAGCACTTGGGGAAGAAGATGCAGCCCAGCAGGCCAGCCCCAGAAGCCAAAATGGAGAAAACCTGCACAGCCACCATGTATTTCCCTTTGGTGCTCAAGTAGGTGGGCAGGAAGGAGATCCAGACGCTGCAGAAGACCAGCATGCTGAAGGTGATCAGTTTGGCTTCGTTGAAGGCCCCAGGCAGGTTCCTGGCCAGGAAAGCCACTGTGAAGCAAATGGCAGCAAGGAAACCCATGTAGCAGAGAACCACATAAAACATGGTCACAGAGCCTTCATTGCATTGAAGGATGATCACTCCTGATTGGGAGTGCAGGTCAAAATCAGGAAACGGAGGAGAAACTCCCAGCCAGATTGCACAAATGACAATTTTTCCAGCAGAACCAGAAAGGATGATGGAGTTGGCCAAGCTCTTCCCCAACCATCTCCTCACCCTGTTCCCTGGTTTCGTGGCCAGGAAGGCCAGCACTACCATGATTGTTTTGGCTAACACACAAGACACAGCTACTGAGAAGATGATGCTGAACATTGTTTGTCGGAGAAGGCAGGTGGCTTTCCTTGGTCGGCCAATGAAGAAAAAGGAGGACAAGAA
Source organism: Arizona elegans (assembly GCA_022577455.1). Classification (NCBI taxonomy): domain Eukaryota; kingdom Metazoa; phylum Chordata; class Lepidosauria; order Squamata; family Colubridae; genus Arizona; species Arizona elegans. The sequence goes on from JAKOOJ010000012.1 coordinate 752,827, forward strand.
GCAAAGCAAGAGGGAAACCAGGAGGATGTAGGACAGGTCACGGTTGTTAGCTTTGACAATGGGAGTTTCTAGGTATTTAAGGAATATGACTAAAACAAAGCCTGTTGTTAGAAACAAGAGTACAGCAAAGGAGACCAGGATGATGCCCAGAAGTTCTTCATAGGACAGGAAAGTTATTCTTTTGGGGTTACATTGGATTCTGTCATCAGTGGGATATTTGTCATCTGGGCACTTGGTGCATTTTTCAGTATCTGAGAAAACAGTAAGTAATATTATTTCATTTTTTCTTTTTTTAAATTTTTATTAAATATATAAACACACAAAATACACATACACATACAAATACAAGAAATACAACATTAATAACATAAATAACATCTAAACGTAATGTCTGATTTCCTCCGACATCAATATCCTATGTTCCTCGATATATATATTCCTTCCTCTCGCCTTACATAACAATATTATTTTATTGATATTTAATTATGCGTTGTTAGATCTTATTTGGTACAGAATTTTGTTTTACTCTTTTAGGATCCTCTTTTGTTTTTGTTTTTCCCCTCCAACCATTGATACCACCTTTGCCAAACCAGGTAGTAGTCAGATTCTTCCTGTCCTTGAATTTCCTTGGTGAGTCTGTTCATCTCAGCACATTCCATGACTTTAGATATTATTCTGTCTTGTGTTGGGACTTCTTCCAGCTTCCAATTTTGTGCATAAGTGATCCTTGAGGCAGTCAAAATATGTGTGATCAAATATATTATTTCTCTTTCGTAATTACATGTAAATATGCCTAATAAATATGTTTCCGGTTTTAGTGGTACTTTTTGAGCTGTTATTTGTTCCAATTGGGTTTTGATATTATTCCAGAATTGTTTGGCTTTGGGACATGACCACCACATGTGGTAGTATGTCCCTTTTTGTGCTTTGCATTTCCAGCAGAGTGAAGATGTATTGGGGAACATTTTGGAGATCCGTGCCGGTGGGAGGTGCCATCTATAAAACATCTTGTAGATATTTTGTTTGTACGGTACTGATTCCGTAATTCCATAATTTTTCCCATTTGTTTAGTTCGATGGGGTATCCGAAATTCATCGCCCACATAATCATATTTTCTTTGACTATCTCCTCCTCTAATTTGTATGCCAGTAGGAAGTTATAGATTTTTGTTATTAGTTTCTTGTTGGGACCCAGTAAAATTTTGTCCAGTTGGTTTAGTTCTTTTTGGATTCCAAATTTCTCCATATCTGTTTTGTGTCTGGATTTTAATTGTAAGTATGGCAACCAATCCATTTCAAGACCTTGAGTTCTTAATTCTTGTATTGTTTTTAATTTTCCTTCTTTATTTAAGAGATCCTGATATGTTTTCATTTTATTTATGTCCATTGTATTTGGATAGATTTGTGCTTCCATTGTAGAGATCCAGCGTGGTATCTTATCATAGTGGATCTTTCTAATTTCATTCCAGGGTTGTTGTTGTTGTTGTTGTTGTTGTTGTTGTTGTTGTTTTGCTTTAATTTATATGCCGCCCTTCTCCGGAGACTTAGGGCAGCTTACAATGCGTTAAGCAATATTAAGGTTAAGGTTTTGAGCAGGGTATCTCTCACAATATGTCTACGGAATTGTTCTTGTTTTGTGGGTTTGTCTTCCCATAGTTTAGTTTAGTTTAGTTTAGTTTAGTTTAGTTTAGTTTAGTTTAGTTTAGTTTAGTTTAGTTTAGTTTAGTTTAGTTTAGTTTAGTTTAGTTAAGTTTAGTTTAGTTTAGTTTAGTTTAGTTTAGTTTTATTAAATTTGTATACCGCCCTACTCCCGAAGGACTCAGGGCGTTGAACAGGCATAGGATAAAATACAGAAATACAAAAGTTAAAAACAATTTAAAACCAGATTAAATAATTTAGCCCACAACAATTAAAATCCCAATAAATTTAAAACAAATTAAAATTTCAATTTAAAATTTAAAAGAAAGGGGAGAAAAATTAGGCCAGGCCGGCTTGCTGGAATAAAAGGGTCTTAAGAGCACAGTGGAAGGTGCGTAGATCCAGGATCCTCCGTATCTCCGGGGGAGCTCGTTCCAGATAGTGGGAGCCCCCACAGAGAAGGCCCTCCCCCTGGGGGCCGCCAATCAACACTGCTTGGCTGACGGCACCCGGAGGACCCCCCTCTCTATGAGAGCGTACCGGCCGGTGGGAGGCTATTTGTGGTAGTAGGCGGTCCCGTAAATAACCAGGTCCTAAGCCATGGAGCGCTTTAAAGGTGGTAACCAAAAACTTGAAGCGCACACGGAAGACCACCGGGAGCCAGTGCATGCCATCCCTTTGTCAAGTCGAAACCTTCCAATGTTAATGTTCGTCTATTTTTCAATTCAATCCAATCCTTTATCCATGTTAATGCTGACGCTTTATAATAAACCTGCCAATCGAGAAGTCCCATTCCTCCTCTGTCTCGTTTATCCTGTAAATGCTTTAATTTGATTCTTGCCTTTTTTTTCCTGCCATATGTATTTTAGTATCATCCTGTCCAAATTTTTGAAGCATGTTCTGCCTGGGTTTACTGGTATCACCCTGAATAGGTACAGCACTCTTGGTAAAATATTCATTTTGATAGTGGCAATTTTGCCTAAAAAAAGATAGCTGGAGTTTTGTCCACTTTTCCAAGTCTTTTTCTACTTGTTTAGACAGTTTAGTGTAATTGTCTTCCTTCAGCGTCGATATTCTGTGGTGAGCCACAACCCTAGGTATTTAACCTTTTTTGTTGTTTGCATCCCTAGCATATTTTCCAACTCTTTTTCTTGGTGTTTGGTGAGATTCTTTGTTAAAATTTTAGTTTTTTGTTTGTTGATTTACAAGCCCGAGACTTCCTGCGGTGACATCAGCGTGTCCGTTCCCTAAGTTCCAATTTTCGATCTGGGAGCCACTTTTTTGGCACTATTGATCACGAAGAGGTCAATAGATTAAAGGGGAAATCCCGAGGACCTCGGAGGTGACAGCAATCGCCCCGAAGATTCAGGGAAAACCCCTTAATTCCAACCAAAAAAAAAACCCGGCCTTTTTTGGGGGGCTGGCCGGAACGCTGACTGCCGTCTCAAGAATGGAAGCAAAGATCGAACAAAGACATCACCAAATCAACAAAGAATAAGACTGTGAAAGGTACATACATACAGTGACAGAACTGCAATTAAGAGAGAGACTCTGAACAGATCGGCAAAGCTGAGCCATAAGGAAGCGGCGAAGTGAAAGTAAACAGAGCGAATCAGCGAGACCAACCAGAGGGTGACTAAGCAGAGCTGACAGGTAACGGAATTAAGGTGGATTTAAAGAAATACTGGAGAGTTGTGGATTGAATATCCTTGATAGTACAGTGGTCTAAGCACCCTGTTATTAACACAGCTGTCTGCAATTACTGCTGGTTCAGATCTCTCCAAGGCTCAAGGTTGACTCAGCCTTCCATCCTTTCTAAGGTAGGTGAAATGAGGACCCAGTTTGTGGGGGCAATAAGCTGACTTTGTATAAATATACAAAAGTATGAAGGCTATTGCTTAACGCATTGTAAGCCACCCTGAGTCTCCGGAGAGGGGCGGCATATAAATCAAATTTAAAAAAAAAATACATTGTTACGAAATTGACTGGGACTTGGATTTGGAATCAGTAAGGACTAATTGATTTGTGAAAGGAATACAAGATCAAGTGTTGGATTTATTATAAATGGAAGTGGAGCTGAGGCGAGAGAGACAGAGAACAGATGGTAATTAACTTTGAGAGCGATCGGGAGGAACTTTGAGACTTTGTATCAACGGCAAAGAGATAACATTCTAAAAGACATTGAAGTTTTGGAATTATAGAAGCAGTATCCTTGGGAGGCACACTGAAGGATTCTGACAAGAATCATAAGACGGACGGTTTGAATGATGCAATATTAAGTGTGGATTGCAACATCTACAATCCCGGAACTAAATATAATGCTTGAGACTTAATTCAATCAAACTCTTTCTAACTTATTTTAAATTTTTCTATTTGCAATACTTAATACTTTAATATATAGTAAATTGTATAGAATACAGTATATATAACACATAGTTTTGGAACGTTTTAAGTTTAAGTTTAAAATACAGAATTTAAGCATAAGTAAGAGGAAGTGGAATCTAAATTAAGAAAGTAACTTGATGGAAACATAGATTTTGAATAGGAATAATAATATAACAAATAGCTTACTTGTACCTTCTTCGTATCTATTTTATTGTTGTTTTTTGTGCTATAATTTAATACTAGCTTAAGTGATTGATATATTATCCTATTTACAATTAATTATATTATTTAAGTGATGAACTGAGGAATTGAGGGGAAAAACAACTGATTTCTATTATACCTATATATCTTTTGGAATAAGAGTAGATGTTTTAAGTTGATAAGAATTAATAGAGTTAATAGACATATAATTAAGAATTGAATAGAATTGAATAGAGTTAATAGAATATTTAAATAGAATATTTAACATAGAAATTGACAAATGACCTGCTGAAATGTCGTATTTTTTCCCTACTCCCCGCTAAAGTTTAAATGAATCTCTTATATAACAATATTAGCTGAATTTGAGAAATTAGACTGGATCTGAAATTTGAATAACAGAAATTGGCTCCTGCAGTTAACAGAAGAGAAATTCCACTATAAAATATAGACTGTGAATGAAAATTTGGGAACTGCTAAACCAGAGAATCAAGATGACAACTACCAGCCCATCTGCAATGACTAAAATGAGTAAAAGAATAGTCACCATCCAAACTTCGTCTATTGCATCACCAGCACAACAGAAAACGATAGATACAATGTTACTGGCAGAAAAAGAGAAAACTCCCCAATCAATTAATATCCAAAATATACACTCAGTACTAGCAATGATACAAGAGGGGATGAACAAAACACAGGAATCAATCACCAATAATCATCAAGAAAGCAAGAAAAACCAGGAAGAATTGAAGTTGGATGTAACAGAAATAAAGGACAACCTAAAAAAAATGGATGATAAGATGGAGAAAATTCAGCAAAACATCGCCAAAAATGAACAACGAATCCAAAACATTGAAGTAAAGATGGAACAAGCAGAGAAAAAACTGGAGGACCTAGAATAACAACAAACAAAGAATTGGAAGACTCAATTTCATTATTAGAGATGGAGAAGGTGTCATTTTATCTAACATTCCAAAATATCGCAGAAACCAGAGAAGAAGATCTGAGAGATTTAATGGTGGGAATTCTAGCAGAGGCGACCCAAAAGAATAAGGAAGAAATAAATCAGGAAATTGATGAAGTCTATAGGGTATTTACAAATTATGCCCGAAGGAACAAGCTACCTAAAGAGATCCACATTAGTTTTGCAAGAAAATCTGTGAAAGAGGAAATATACAAAATAATGAGAGAGGAACCAATCACCTATAAGGGCAAAGAAATAATTGTACTAAAACAAATACCAAGAAGAATAAGAGAAACAAGAAAAAATTACAGTTTTTTGACAACAGAATTAAACAATCACAAAATAATGTTCCGCTAGTTAACACCTGAGGGAATTCTTGTTTCATGGCAAGACAAAAAATATAGACTTGATACTCTACAGAAGGCACAACAGTTTTTTGATAGCAATTTCGTATTAGAAGAGGAACAAGAATCCGAAACACAGCAAGAATCTGTAAGTCAGGAGGACCAATTGGAAGAAGTACAGTGCGAAGGAAGAACAAGGGGAGAGAAAGAAAGGATGGAAAGAGAGGGAGCAAGGGAAAAAATACGAATTACTGGAAAAAACACTAGGAAACTCAGGACAACAAGGAGATCGAAGATTGGCATGGAGAAAGAAATAAGATTAATATCAATTAACATAAATGGCCTTAATACTCCATCTAAGAGATCACACATATTCAGGAATCTACAAAAATTGAATACAGATATTATTACACTACAAGAAGTTCATATCAAAAAACAACAACATAGATTATTAGAAAACAAATGACTAGGAACACTTTATACAGCATTATCAGAACAAAAAAAGAAAGGCATAGCAATGTATATTCAAAATCATATACAAGCAAAGCAAATATTCGCTAACGAGGAGGGCAGGACGTTGATGGTTGAAATCCAAACAGGAACGAAAAAAATATTATTAGTGTCACTTTATGCACCGAACGGAACACAAAGTGATTATTTCAAAAAGATGCATAACAGAATCAAAGAACTGGACTATTCAAACATATGTCTCATTGGAGACTACACCGCAATTGTAAACACAGAGAAAGACTATCGGACCAGCAAACGAAATAAATCTAGGAAAAAAATACTCCCGGAGACATTTTACAATATGGCACAAGAGTATCAACTAAAGGACACCTGGAGGGAAATTAATTACAATAAACAACAATTCATATTCTACTCAAACCCGCACCAATCGTGGTCCAGAATTGACATGGCCTGGATGACAGCAGAACTTAGAGCAAACATAAAAAAAATAAAAATAGCAACTAATACATGGGCAGATCACAGTCCGATCGAAATAATATGGAAGGGCCACCAACCGCGGAGAAGATGGATGATGGATAGAGACCTTATGAATGATAAGCAATATGTGGAAATGATCCAAAAGGAATTGAAATTATTTTTCCAAATAAATGTTAAAGAACACACCAGTCTGCAAGATTTATGGGACACAACTAAGGCATACATTAGAGGCCTAACAATTGCCTACACTGCACAAAAAAATTAAGACAAACAACAAACAAAACAAAGCTTATTGACAACATTACAACAATATGAATTAGAACTACAGGAACATCCGCATAACCAAGAAATTTAAGAGAAAATAAACCTTACAAGACATAAATTGAATTTGAGCACAACTGCAGAGATAGCAAGGAAAATAAAAATGACCAAACAAAATCAATTTGAGCACGCAAACAGAACTGGACAGTGGTTAGCCTACAAATTAAAAACAGAAAAAGAAAAGAAGATAATAATGCAATTAAAAGACAAGGATGGATGTTTATACCAGAATAATGAGGATAAAAAATGAATTGCAAAGTAATTTTTCCAAAACTTATACGCAGAAGAAGAATTTCAAGAGAAGGATATGAGAGAATACCTAAATAAACTAAAGATACAGGAACTAAAAGAAGACCACATTGAATTACTGAACAGACCGAATTAATAGAAACAAGGAAGAAACAAAAAAACAATAAGACACTGGGAACAGACGGCATACCAGCGGAGTTCTACAAGACATTCCAACAATCGTTAGATGGTATCCTACTACAAGTATTCAACGACGCACTTTTGGAAGCTGAAACCCCACAATCATGGAACGAGACAATAATCACATTAATACCAAAACAAGATTCGGACCCCGCTGAAATCAAAAATTACAGACCAATCTCCCTCCTCAATGTAGATTATAAACTATATACATCCATCATAACACAGAGACTGAAAACCTTTATCAAGCATTATATACATCCCGACCAAAATGGCTTCATCCCCAGACAACAAATCCAAAATAACACAAGAACAATTATGGCCACCCTTGAATTCTACGAACAAAGACCAGACAAACACCTAGCTTTAATCTTCCTGGATGCACAAAAAGCGTTTGATAACCTTAATTGGACATTCCTCATAGCACAACTGGAAAAGATGAAATTTGGAGAAAGATTTGTAAAGATGATCAAAAGGATATACAGTACCCAAACTGCAAAGATATTAATTAATGGTGAGACAACAGGACAATTTGAAATAAAAAGAGGGGTGAGACAAGGATGCCCCCTATCTCCCATATTGTTCATATTAACCTTGGAAATACTATTAGAAGAAATCAGAAAGGATACAGAAATAACGAGATTAAAAATCAAAAATCAGGAATATAAACTGTAAGTCTTCGCCGATGACATAGTACTCATTTTAGAAAAACCGCTACAATCAGGATTAAAATTACTGACTAAAATACAGCAATATGGAGAAGTGGCGGGCTTGAACTAATATTATTTCTATAGTCCCTCTTTTCAAATTCCAAGAAAGACCTTCTTTAGATGACAGCTGATACCGAGAGACAGGAAAGCCAGAGTTTCTCTGGTGTCACTCACCTTCCTGTGTGGAGATGGTCCCCTCCGGACAAGGAATACAATCATAGCAGCAAATTGGTTCTTCTTTCCGAGCCCGTTTTACAAATCCAGGATGACACTTCTCCACACATTTGGACTGAGGCAGAGACTAAGCACAAAAATAAAACTCATTCCAAAATATCTGCCAAATTTTTATTTATTAGATTGATTTATTAAAATAAAATGAAACTGTGCTTAAAAAATAGACTTCTGAGCAATAGATCAGGAAAACATAAAATATTGCAAAGCCACTCCCCTTTGAAAATAATCCAAATCCTTGTTCCAGTTAAGGTATAAAGAAAAAATCCCTCACAAACTACGGCTGCCAAATTCAATTGAGGTATTATTTAGTTATATCTGTACATTTTTATTTTCAATTCGTACAGCTGCCATGCTGGTGAAATAAGACTAAACATCACTGTCTAATTTCTAGAATTATAGTGAGGATGAGTGGGGGTGAAATCATGAGAACATGTCACTTAAAAAGGGTGAGCCAGGCATGTTTTCCTGCAGCCCATGGGACATGAGTATGAACCCTGTGTGGGAAAGGGATATTTGGAAGGCCAAGTGAGGGATTCAAGACAAGGTCGTTTCCATTAAAGAATTATAGTTGTGTTGTTAGTCGCTACTTGTGTCCAACTCTAAGGCCAAGTGAGCAGGGATGGGTTGTAAAAATATTTACAACTGGTTCTGTGGGCGTGGCTTATTTTGTGGGCATGGCTTGCTGGTCATGTGACACTGGGTGTGGCTTGATGGTCATGTGACTGGGTGGGTGTGGCCAACTCAATGTCCCCCATGTCAAGGGGTGCCTCACTTGGCCCCTCCCCTCCCAGCCATTCTTGTCACACCCAGCCTCAACTTATCTATAGTTCTGTAAAAATGTTGTTCACCTTTTTTCAACTTTATTATCTACATACTATAGATGTACTTTCATGGGCCACTGAAAGGAGGAAATGGCTCCCATGCTTTGCCCAAGAGTGTGATAGGCAACAGGCTTTTAAGGGACTGCCAGGAAGAAGGGGGGGGGGCAATGTATTTTCCAAAGCCCCAGAAGGCAAAACAAGAAGCAATGGATGGAAACTGAACAAAGAGAGAAGCAACCTAAAACTAAGGAGAAACTTCCTGAGAGTGAGAACCAATATAGGTGCCGAAATAGTTCAGTCATAATTTCACATATAAAATAGCCATTCGTGCATATTGTTCAAAACAGTCATTAGTATTATGGCTGATGTTTATGGCTGAAGCCTAAAAGTCAAAGATCACAAGAGTGCTTCTTTCTCTGTATGTATACAAAGCATCACATACCAGGAATAGCATATTAAGATGGACTTATGCAACCTGATGTACAAAATAAACACACACATATATTTATGCTCTGGACTATAGACATTGAATGCATGTAAATCCCTGAAAAATATGTGGTAGCCCTTGGCAAAAGAAAGGCAATAAAATCACTCTAGGTGTAGGGATAGTCTAAAATATTAACACATGATAAATAATGGAACCAATAAAAATAATAGCACAGAGTTTTCTCTCTCTCTCCCTTCCTTCCTCTTTCTTTCTTTCTTTCTTTCTTTCTTTATTTATTTATTTATTTATTTATTTATTTATTTATTTATTTATTTCTTCTCTCTCTCTCCTACACACACACACACTCTCTCCCTTCCTTTCTTTTTCTTTCTCTTTCTCTTTCTTTCTTGTCTCTCTCTCCCTTCCCTCCTCTTTCTTTCTTTCTTTCTTTCTTTCTTTCTTTCTTTCTTTCTCTCTTTTTCTTTCTTGTCTCTCTCTCTCTCCCTTCCTCTTCCTTTCTTTTTCTTTCTTTGTCTCACCTCTCTATCTCCTTTTCTTTCTTTCTTTCTTTCTTTCTTTCTTTCTTTCTTTCTTTCTTTCTTTCTTTCTTTTTTCTTTTTTCTTTCTTGTCTCTTTCTCCCTTCCTCTCTTTTTCTTTGTCTCTCTCCTCTCTCTTTTCTCTCTCTCACACTCACACTTTCTCTTTCTTTCTCTTTCTTTCTTTTTCTTTCTTTGTCTCTTTTTTCTACCTTTCTCCCTCCCTCCCTCCCTCCCCCGCATCTCTCTCTTCCTTCCTCTTTTTCTTTTCTTTCTTTCTTTCTGGGAAGCCCAGCCGGGAAGCCTTCTTCATTCTCATTCTCCCCAATTCCTTCTTTTCCCACTCCTGGATCCTTCCCCCCCCCCCCCTCGCCTCCTTTCGCTTGAAACTCCTTTCAGGGTGGGAAGGAAAACCAAATAAAAACAGGAAGGAGGAAAGGACAGAAAATGGTGCATGGCTGCAAAACAGGAGGAGGGCATTTTTCAGCCATTTTCTGGGACTGAAAAGATGAGGGGACTCAATGAAACAGTAACCGGCTGGGACTAAGATGACCTCCACTCCCACCCCAAACCATCCCACACCGCCTTCTTTTTCTCTCCCCACCTCCGCTCTTCTCTCTCCTGGGAAAATGGTGGCCAATCTTTCTTTTAAAAAAATGCTCTGCTGCTGAGCAGAGAAAGAAGTAGCTGGGAAGGAAGTTGCTTTGGAGTTAAAACAATGAAAAAATTGCCCTTCCCCTGTTCCTGCCCTCCCTCCTTTTCTCCCCTCCAGTTTCTTTTAGCTTTGGCTCTGGTGCTGAAAGAGAGAATTCTCTTTTGCTTGTGAAGTCCTCCTCCATTTTTTCCCACCCAGCTGGAGAAAGACAGGAGAGGGTTGCTGCTGCTCCTATCAGTCCCAGCACAACAGCTGAATGCAATGCTGGCGGCTTCGGGAGGCACTGGCCGGCAGAGAGATGGGAGCCGGCCCGGCATCCTTTGTAGCCATGCACCTGCAAAGCTTCCGAGCTCCCCCCCATCCCCCACCCCACCTGCTGCCCCAAATTGTGCCCAACTGCGAGACGTGCATTTTACCGGAGAGTGAGAGCTCCAGGTCATCTCTCAGTCATTGTGTGCAGGGAAACACTTTGCCACAGTAAAGAAAAACTTCTTGTGACTGCGAGGCAATTAACTTCTCCCACAGAGGAGAAATTTTTCTTTACTTTGCAAGGTTTTTCCCGGCACACAACGGCTGAGAGACAACCCGGAGCTGCCAGTCTGCGCTCTGCCAGGCAAGCAGCAGAGCAAGGAATCTGCCAGCTTCCTGTAATCTGCAGTTTACTTGACAGCATTATGTTCACGAGTAAACTTGCTCACAAGTAAACCGCAGAATAGAGGCAGCCAGCAGCTCTCAGGCAGTGAAAGAAACCGCCTCCTCCTGCCTCTGTGCATCGAGGAGGCCGAGCAGCAGAGGGAAGAGCACAGGACGGGAGGTGCAGGAAGTGGCTGCCAGCAATGCCCTCAAGTGAACATGTTGTGGGTGGGGAGGCTCGACCCCCCCACTTAGGAGCCTCAGTTTCCTCGTGAGCACCATTGGCCTTTCTCCCTTCCTCTCCCAGCCAATATTGCTCATGAGTAAACTTCAGCTAGGATCTCCCAAGTGCTTCCCTCGCAGGCCAGACCAGCTGGGGAAAACGCAGAGGAAGAACTCCGGTGCCACAATCTCCCGCATGCTCCCCTCCCTCTCCACACACATCGGTCCACCACCCACTGCTGATATCCACCCTCCACCAGCTCTCCCTCCTCTGCCCACCCACTGGCCAATGCCCTTCGGCCTTACCTTTGCATGCAGTGGTGAGCAGAAGTATGCACCCACATTCTGCAAGTAGTGGTTGGGCAGAGCGGGTGGGCAGGAAGGGCGAGTGAGCATCGGGTGGGAGGGGTGACCAAGTGGGAACTGGTTAAGGGGCGTGGCCATCCAGAGGTCACTACCTGTTCGGGGAACCACACCAAATTTCCACTAACAGTTCTCCCGAACCGGTCCAAAGTGGTAGCAACCCACCTCTGGAAGTGAGATATTTGAGACAAGGTCCTTTCCATTGAAGAATTACAGTTTTGTTGTTAGTCACTACTTGTTTCCAACTCTTTCATTCCACAAGAACCATAGCACTCCAGGACCCCCTGTCCTCCATTGCCTCCCAAAATTAGAACAACAATTAGATGACATGGAAAGACAGATCCACATTTATTTATTCCTTAAATTTGGAGAAATCTTTGTTTCAGTGGAAGACTTAAGGTAGCTGACAATCAAAATAAATAAATTCCATTCAAGGGGTTTTTAGATGGCTTACAAGCCAAAGATCAAATCTAAGTAGCATTTTATTACAAATTTACCCTCATTATTACAAGTGTCAAGAAAGACTTGTGGGGAAGCAGTCAAAGTAACTTTCAGTCCTTCATTTTTCTAGTTTAAGGCATTATCTCATATTGGACAAGTCACAGTGGTTCCATTTTGATTGAACACCTTGGATGACCTTCCTAGCAGCAGGAGGCCTATCCCAGTGAGGTGAAACAGAGGCATGAATAACTGTGGTCAGATATGGGCTCTTTAAAAATATCTGAGCCTGCTCTTTCAGGGGACCCTAACACCAACCATACAGACCGAGAAAAAATGCCAATATTTTCAACCACCTTGTTGAGCAACTTTAGCCGTGAAAGAGCATCTTGGTCGATAATAAGCCTCTGTCTTTCAAAACTCCCCAGTTGCTCTTTGATGGGATCCTCCTTGGGGAAAAGCAACCAACTTATGATATTCAGATCTGCTGCTACATTTCCACTTTGGTCCAAGTACAGTTTCTCCAAGGAAAAATTGCAAAACTCATTCTTCTCCAGAAAGGGATGGAACTAGAATTGAAACATCCAGGAATTTTGAAAGCAACTTAAAACATCATAAAAGGAGGAGCAATTTTATAGCTGAGCTAGTGAATGAGAGATGTTCAGTCCCCTCTTCACTATTTGCCTAATTAGCAATAGCACTTAGACTAATATACCACTTCACACTGCTTTTATAGCCCTCTCTACGTGGTTTATAGAATCAGCATATTGCCCCAACAATCTGGGTACCCATTTTACCAACCTTGGAAGGATGGAAAGCTACGACAACCTTGATCTGGTCAGGATCGGACTCCTGGAAGTGAGTAGAGAGTTACGGGTGGAGTGAGGGTTAGGGCTAGGGCTAGGGTTAGGGTTAGGGTTAGGGTTAGGGTTAGGGTTAGGGTAAATGCTGCGGCTAAATGCAAAGACTGAGTAGCCATTAGTCTGAAAAGCTTTAATTGGATCCCTGCAGTGAGGAGGGATTAAGCTAAATGCTCCCAGGTTTAGCTGACAGTTATGAGTATAAAATTCTATCATGCTAATTACAAACCCATAAGTACAGGAATTGATTTACAATGTATACATTTTAAATAATTTTATAATAGCAGTGTTTAATATAAAAATATAATTGTCACAGTGCCTGCTCTTTGGAACATGATCCTGTGAACTAAATCTGGCTTCCGCTTGGCCAAACCTGTTGGGTTTTTGTAGAACAATGGTTCCCCTACATTAGCATTGGATTTTTTTCTAAAGAGGAACTAGGTTTAATGAATCCTTGTCAGGACCCCATACCTGCCATGGCTCTAGCCTTGCAGCCCCCAAACTCTCTTTCTTCTCCGTTTTAATCCTCCTAGATATTGAGGAATATGCCACATTCAAGACATGGGCCAGAGTCTTAACAACAGTATAAAAACGGTGCTCATTTTGTATCTGAATTCTATTCTTTTTCTCTTGCATGTCCAGTGGTGCTATCTGAGTGCATCGCCTCCGGCCCTTGACAGAAAGGACATGCTTTGAAAAAGAACAGCGAAAAGACTGGTCTTCAAATTTGGAATCCTTGAAAAGATAGGGTTGAAAGGCATCATCATTTGGCCATTTTCTTTCCTGAAAATCAAAGACCCAAATGCTATGGATGTGTTTGAAAAGTGTATTGCTTCTCATTGTCATTTTCTCCACAATTGTGGTGATCCAGACTTTCCCTTCAATGGGTCCTGGCAAACCTTCAATTGCTAAATGGATGTGGTTTATTCTATCCACAAAGGAAGCAATTTCTATGAAGTGAACAAAGACATTGACTTTTCTCCACTTAGAGATGGCATTTCTGAGAAGTTCTGTATGTCTAGTCATTGAGATAACCACACAAATTCCATTTCTGACAAGCATAGGAGTGAAAGTTCTCATGAAATTCTCTCCCTCCTCTGAGTCTGGTGCAAAGAGACCAATCAAAGTCCATCTGAAATGGAGGAGGAGTTGGACAATTCCTGGATACTGGATCCCATTTTGGGGAAGCATCTGATGGAAAAAAGGCATTTGACTTTTATCACTCAGAGCCTCTGAAACAATTCCATAACTGATCTGAAGAAGCAATGAAGAATGGTGTAGTACGGTTAGTTCTGATCAAGTGCAAACTGTAAGCTTTTAACACATCCAGTGTGGTTCTCACGAACATATTAGAATAATCCAGCGGTCACCAACTGGTGGTCCACAGATCACTGGTGGTCTGAGAGAAAATTTTGGTGGTCTGCGAGAAAATTATTTGCATTTTTATATTGCACTAAATACTATTTATCTTTTTCTAAAATCCACGGATTTAAAATAATGAATTTGGTGGTCCCTGAAGTCCGAAGGTTTGGTGACACCTGGAACAGTCTATTGTTCTTAATCCTTAAGGCATATCAAGATAAAGAATACAAAATGCAGAATATTAGCAAGATTGAATATAACTATTTGTCTAATCTGGTGTCTAAGATACTGCTCTTTCTCTTTTCTAATAAATTGACATTCAGATAATAGACATGCTATGTCTCCTATCTATAGGGCACTGCAAATGGAAATTAGTTCATTTTAGAGGTTTGCTTAAATGTTCCCTATTTAACATTGTGTCCAGCTGCTCAAATCTTGCTCGAGTAAATGTTTGGCCACCTTCCCACTCTGTATCCTAATCTCTGCCCATGACAAAGGCCATGGTTAAAAGCAGCTCATGAATTCCATAGAAAAGATATGATTGAATCTCTTACCCACCCACCAACAACCTGCTCATTTTGCCAGATAGAGAAACAAAAAAACAAACCTGTGGGACTTTGTAGGTGCCTACTAATGTTGACATCTGAATGGAGATGTCATCAAGAGATCCATCAAGAACAGCCATCAGGTTGTCCTTCTTGCCACAGCTGTAGTTGGGAACATTGGCTTCTCCAGTAGATAGTATGTCAAGCAAGGCATCTGAAGTCCCAAAGGTGCTCAAATAATTGTCATGGATGTTGTAGCCAAGTGTGAGATTGTACAAAAGCTGAGAATTCTTGTTGACTTGTTGAATGGCAAAAATGAAGTGTAGGATTCTTGCTGGTTCAGTAGATGAACTACTGTAAAAAAAAATGTTCATCATAGCATCATCTCTAACAACAACAAAATATATTTTCATTTATTCCTCTTTTTCTCCACAAAACCATTTAATATCAAGCCAAAAGTGTCCAAAACAAGAATAAAATTATAGTTATCCATCACCGTTTAATTGTTATGAGTGTTGAGAACGTGGGATGGAGTTTTAATATTTAAAATATATCATTATTTGTAATGTAATTTGTAATTACATTATTTGTAATTATTTTTAATTTGTGCAATGATCAAGATTCAAAGTCATTCAATCATTAAAATAGAATCATCAGCAAAGAGGACTTATAAATGATCCAGAAAAGCAATTCTAAAAATAAGCCATCCTCTATTCCATACTAGGGTCAGGCATTGAATATCAATGAATGGTGGCTTCCGGTTTGGCTTCCATCGCTGTTAGACAGTCTTTTGAGACCGCCAGCCCCGTCGCCCATAAAGAGCCGCCTTTACAGCTGAAGGCGGCTTGAAAAACTCCGTTTCCTTAAGGAAATGTGAGATAGAGCCGGCGAGGGCAGGTAGAGCCCTCTGTGAAGTCCCCAGAGTTCTTTTTTTACTCTTGGGGAGGAAGCAGGATGAGGCTCCCTATTCAGCTCGCCGCTGCTCCGGGCTTCGGGAGAAATCTGCGCTTTGCAGAGCCAGGCGATGGGACCAAACCAACTAATGAAAACTAACAGATTGTCTGAACAAGCAGGATGAAATCCGGATCTGGGATTCTAAATTTCAAATATTTCTAACAACCCTAAGACTGATTTTAAAATCGAAGAAGAGTGAAAGGGGGGAAAAAGAAAGTTTAAAATGGTGACTGGCTGAGGCTTGAGAAGAAAGCTGAAAGCAAAAGTCCTTCCGTTTGAATAGTTTAATACGTTACAAAGTATCTGAAACAATAGCGCTGGCTAGAAGTGAAGAGAAAAATTCTTATTTCATGCTTCTTCCTTCTTAGAGACTTGATATTGATATTGTCTGGAGAGAAGTCTTTTTCTTTAAAAGGAAAAAAAATCTGTTTGTGTGGCAGGATGGCGTTAAAACTGACAAAGCCATACAACCAAGCTGTTGGGGGGGGGCTCCCTCATTTACAAATCACATGAAGAAGTTTTGAGCTTGCAGATGCAGAAGAATGGCTTTAAAGACCTAAAGGAATTTATTTTGGAGGAGATGTCAAGACATGATGAGATTGTGAACCAGAACCTTGAAAAATTTAGACAAGAAACTAAAGAGTTGGTACAACGAAAGTATGATAACCTGAAACGATATATTGTAACAGCTTTGAAAAGTCTTTCAGAAATAATTAAAATGAAGGAAGCTGATTATAAGATTCATAATTTGGATAATAAAATACAAAGAATTGAAAATGACTTGACAATGATTCAAGAAAATAGTTCAGAAGTAGAGTCTAAAATAAAGGAAGCTGATCACAAGACTTACAATGCAGATAATATAAAACAAAGGATTGAAAATGAAGTCACAATGATCCAATTTAGAACCATGGAATTTGCGGTCAGAATTAGGGGAATACAGGAAAATAACAGAGAAGATTTGAGAAAGATGTCTGCTGAAGTTCTGGCTGTGATTTTAAAGGTTAGTCCTGAAGAGGTATCCTGTAAGATTGATAAGGCCTACAGAGCAAATTCTTGGGTGGCAAAGCAAAGGCAGTTGCCTAGAGATGTGGTGATTTACTTTACTGATAAAGGAATAAGAAATGATATTGTGCAAAAGTCTTTTAACTCCACTCTAGAAATGAATGGAAGAAAGATTTGGATATATAAAAAGCTGCCGTCCAAGATGTTAAAAGATAGAAAGGATTTTGGATTTTTGGTGACTGAGCTAAAGAAACAAAACATTCCATTTAGGTGGGATGTTCCAGTTGGTATAATATTGAAATATCAAGGAGAAAGATATCAACTAAATACTGTTGAAAAAGCGGAAGAATTTTACTACAAGGTTTTTAAAATGGACCTAACATCTCCACATATGTCATCAGTGTTAGGAACACAGGAGGGGGATAAAGAAAAGCAAAATGAACAAGAGATTGAAACTCAGGCTAAGCAGATGGAGATGGAGGTAATGGAAAATCAAGAAGTTATACAGGCCTTTTTGGATGAGCCGCTTCTGGATTCTCCTCCAGAGGCTATAGCTGGATCACCTATAAATATAAGAGAGGCGGCTTTGGATTTCGATTTGATGTCTTATCAAGTTACAGACCAGCATGTAATTCAATCAGCTGATTTACAAGTCCAAGAAAGACAACCAGGATGGAGATCTAAATCACAACACATTAAGAAAAGAAGAAGTAGGTTCTACAAAACTAAAAAATTTAAAACTAAACAAAAAAACTTTTTTTTTCTTTAGCCAACAGACTAATGCCAGTTACTTAAGAGATGATTAAATATAATAAGCAGGATTTATAGAAGGCTGATACATGAAAATATAGTTGAGGCAAATTGCAGACTTATACTATTTTGAGAAGAATAACAGATCTCTGCAGTGCTGGTGTTTTTGGGATGTGGAAGATGGCCTTTGATTGAGCATATTGGAACTTTCTATTTTGGATTCTTTTGAAAATGGATTACGTATATGTTGAGTTATAAGGCAAGAGAACTATGGAATTGGGGCATGCAGAAGATCTGGTTGTTACCCTAACGTGGTGATTGGAATTAATAATCTAGACAAAAGACATTACAGAAGATACTATATGGAATATAAATATAAAGTCACTTGGGTGGTTTTTTATATACAGAAACATTTATTATTATGGGGGCAGATGGTAATTGAAGATATTGAATATACTGTTGGAAGCAGAACTTGATGTTACCCTAACATGGGCGATGGAATTAATAATCTAGTTGAAAGACATTACAGAAGATACTATATGGATTACAAACTTAAAGTCATTTGAGGATTTTATTTATATATGGAAATATCTTTTACTGGTGTGGGCAGAAGAACAAAGATATTAAAAATATTATGTATGGTAGACCTGTAGGAAAATGGGTGGAGATAGGTTAGGTTACTGATTGTTTAGTTTAGAAAAAGGGATGTTATGTTCAGATACTAATATACGTAAAAGATTTGAATTAAGAGATATATGTATGGGGGTGGAGGAAATGGGTAGATTATGAGTTGAATAAATGCCAAATTAGGATTTATTATATAATTTTACAGCTGAATGTTGCTCTGAAATGTATAGTATAGCGGGGATATAATAATAATGTTAGAAAGAAATGGTTAGCATACGGGGGGTGGTGTAAAAGGATGGTAAAGTATTATATAATGTGATATCAATTTGGATTTTATTTTGGAGAAGCCATGGGGGGAGGGGAGGGGGAGGGGGGGTTAGGGAGGAGGGGGGAAAGGGGGAAAATCTGTATTTGAAAAACTTTTTCAATAAAAAAAATATCAATGAATGGTTATAAAAATAGGGAAATGGGTGGGGCAGAGGAAACTACAAACTTTTCAATCAGCTAGTTGTGATTAACTCAGGACTGTACGAGAGGGGAAAATAATTTGGACTTTGGGGGGCAGGGTTGTTTCATCTTTGGAATTGGATCTTATGAGATTTAAAAAAACAGCAAACCTCATAAAAAGTGAAACAGAGACCATGAACAAGTAAAAAGTAGGTTTATTAAATATATATATATAAAGCTATATATATATATATATATTTCAAGCTTTTGCAAAAGGGTTCTCCCATGAAAGAGAGAGAACGTCTGACCACTTCGATTACATTGTTTAAATACAGTTTTCGATGTTCAGCAATACAATGCAAACGCCCGCATGGTATTGTTTTCAGGTCTTATATAAGACCTTATATATTTTGGCTTTCTTCACATGTTCCGCCCTGGAGTTCCCCTCCAAAATTACCTTCCAAAAATACCCTTTACATATGTTTTCATAATTGTTGTTATTGTTCTTATTAGTTGGTCATTTTGTCTCTTCCTCTGTTTCAATAGAGCTTAGGTCAGCCTGACCCAACTTAGAATGTACCAGAACATCTATTTCCTCAAAACAAGCGTCATTGGTCCCTTATCCTTCCCAGGATATCATGCTTACTCATATCCTATTCAAAGGTTATATAAATCAGGTTATATGAAGGTTAAATATGGCATTACTTAGGTTATGATTTTTACAGGAATAATTCATTTTTCTCTCCGATCTCTTAAAATAAGACGTAAGAGAGAATCCATGGAAACCCAAATGATTCAAGAAATTAAACAGGTCCTGCAATATAGGAGCAACTGAAAGAAAAGAAGAAGAGTGTTAGGACTGCAAATGGAAGGAATGCAACTCCATCACACTGAATAACTTACGAGGGAGCTTGAGTATAAGGAGCTGTGTTGAAAGACAGCATTATATGGGATATTACTGTGGCAATGGTGACTATACTAATGAGGTGGTCTCCTGGCCTGTAATAGCTCTGTAGTTTTCTTCCCTCATGTTCCTCCAAACTCAGCAGGCACTTCATTCTCAGCTTCCCAGAGACTGGCTGGGACATCAGCAGCAGCAGAAGCAGAAGGAGGAGGTCCATAATTCATGAGGCTGAATCAATCCCCTTCCTGTTTCTAAGGAAGGACAAGAGAGTTCAAAGAATTCAAAGCACTGTCACAAGATGAAAATGAGAGTGACTTTCTTGACTGGGAGAGAGATAAAGAGAACTTCACCTGGAAAGGAGAAAAAGGAAAGTACATTCAAGAAGCACAGTCCCTGAATGTCCCAAAATTTGAGTCACATTTATCCTTTTCTCATGCAAGATTCCTTTCTAGTTGCTTCGGTCTGATGTTTACATCAAAGGCAGTCACTGGAGGAATATCAGGAGAGATCTCACAGACCAGGATTTTAATAATTACTGTAAGAAGCAACATCTCCTCTGGGGATCCTGAACTACCTCTGGGCCTCCACGTGCAGAGGAGAAACTGGAGAAAAGTATAGTAAAAAAATCATAGATATATCCCTAGAGGGCACTGGCCTGAATCACATTTTGGAAGTGATTTTAAAATTGCTCCTGTGATAGTGAAATTTCATTTGCCTTAGAAATATCAACTTTGGAATGATCTTTGAGACAAAGGGTCTGGAAATATATAATTGACCAACTGTATTATTGGGTAAATATGGAATTTGTTATGGGGATAGACTTTTTTTCTTTATACTTGCCCTTCAGTATTCATGTAAGACACCGAGAACCAGGGGTGAAATGCTCCCGGTTCAGACCGGATCACACGATCCAGTAGCAATGTTGGCGGGTGGTTCTGAGAACCAGTAGCAAAAGCTGCGCAATCATCAGAGGCTTTTTTTTTAATTTTTAAAAGCATTTTTTTCTACAACCTCTTCGGCTGAAAAAATGTTTTTAAATGTTTTTTTAAAAAAGGCTCTGATGATTGCATGGCTCAGCTGGGATCATCAGAGGCTTTTAAAAGAAAAAAAAGCCTCTGATGATCAGGCAACTCAGCTGGGATCGTTAGAAGCTTTTAAAAGCATTTTTTTACAACCCTGAAGAGGTCGTAGAAACAAATGTTTTTAAAACAAAAAAAAAAGCCTCTGACAATCAGGAAATTAAGCTTGGAACTTCAGAGGCTTTTAAAAGAAAAAAAAACCTCTTTGCCGAAAAAAATGCTTTTAAAAGCCTCTGATATTCCCAGCTGAGTTGCCTGATCATCAGAGGCTTTTAAAAGCATTTTTTACAATATCATCGGCCAAAGAGGTTGTAGAAAAAATGGTTTTAAAAGTAAAAAAAATAAATTGACCATGCCCACTCAGTCACATTAACCCCACCAAGCCACGCCCACAGAACCAGTAGCAACAAATTTCACTACTGCCAAGAAACTTTATACTTTGAAGTGTCTTTGTTTACTAAACAAACAGCAGGCAGTATGATGTCCCTCTTGGACAACTCCCCAGATTCTTCCTCAGAGGTCAGCTCCAGGGAGGATGAGCTCATTCCTGGCCAGTCAGGAACTGGGTTACTTAACAGCTCTGGACACTTGGCCAAAAGAGTTTTAGATTTTCCCCAGTTTCAGCTGGGAAACGTTTTCCAAAAACGACTCTGAAATCATCTCTTTGCTGCATATTACAAAAGATTACAAAAAATAAAAATTTCACAAAGTGGAAAAGATGTGATGTTCTTTCTTTTTAAATGGACTGAAAAAATTCCCACCCACTGACTGGTAAACTTGTTTCAAACATATGTCTGTTTATTTATTCAGTCAATCAGTCCTATACGATAATAAAATCTCATTTCTTATCTTGTCCTTCCCTAGTTTCATGACAATTTAAATGATTAATTCAAACAGGTAGTGACCAAGGCATGATGAAGGCTCCGAGTACAGGAAAGGTCACAGCTGGTGCACAAGAATCTGATTGAAGACTTCTCTAGTCATGGACACCAATTGCACAACGAACTGTAGCCATGAATCTAGGGGGACCCACAATGCATTCATCACCTCCATCCACGGGAATACCACCATATCCAGAGAATCCGTTATGTTCCCCCCAGCAACACGTGGGGGCCGAAGCGCTTCTGATTGGTTGAACTGCCGGCACACAGTCAATGGGAAATGGATGCTCTCTGATTGGCCTGCTATTTGACAGCTCAGCTATATAAGAGCTGTCAAAGGAAAAGAAGCCAGCTCGCTCACACATTGTTAGCACAGAGTCCACCATTAGCTTATTACTGTTAGCAATAAAGTTCTGTTAAACTGTTAACCTGTCTTTCCTCCTTCCTTGCCTGCCCAGTTCTATAAACATTGGCGATGAAGGTGGGATACAGGAGGAGGCAACAAGTATAAGCAAAGTCACTAACAAAAGAGCGGTCACTAAGAGCTGACTGAGGCAATGAGACATTGCACAATGAAATACCTGGGCACTCCCTTACAGAAGAGATGGCAACCGTGTCTACTTTCACGCAGTTTAACCAGCCAACAAAAACTTGGGACTCCTTTTTGGATCATATTAATTGTTTTATGGCAGCCAACGATTAGAAGGGGCTACCGGGGGAACATAAGCAAGCTGTTTTCCTCAGTATTTGTGGCCACGATATGTTTGAAACAGCTAGGGCTCTTTTAGCACCTCAAAAGGTCATAGATGTTTTGTGGGAAATTTTGCTAGCAAAGTTGAGGGGGCATTATGCTCCTATGCCCCCAAGAATAGCTAGGCGCCATGCTTTTAGACAAATATGCAGCATTAGAATAACTTTATTGTCACTTTGAACGTCCACTAATCGGCATACTGCTGGCTCTTTCTAAAATCTACAATGATCTCCTTTGTTTTTATTAACATTTTGAATCAGGTTATTTTTATTGCACCAGTCCACTACAGCCTTCACCTCTTTCCTATAAGCATCTTCATTGTCGTCCCAGATAAGACCCACCACTGCCGTGTCATCCTCATACTTCCCAATCTGCTTTGCAGGAGATTTGACACAGCAGTCGTGGGTTATCAAGGTGAACAGTAGTGGACTCAAAACACAAATCTGCAGGGAACCTGGACTCAAGAAGATGGAGTTGGAAACTTTTCTTTCAACTCGCACCCACTGGGGCCTATCAATAAGAAAATCCAATATCCAATTACACAAAGGTGTGTTAAATCCTAATAGGCCCGTTTTGTTCACCAACTGCTGAGGAATCACTGTGATGAATGCCAAACTAAAATCAACAAAGAGACATTCTCACATGAGTATTCTTCTCCTCCAAGTGCACCAAGCTAAGATGAAACATGCAGGAAAGTGCATCATCTATAGAGCGCTTTGTTAATAGACAAACTGTAATGAGTCAAATATAGGGGAAAGACATGAGACCATCTAGTCCTTTACCAATCTAGTAATTTCTTCTCTGGGGTTCCTGAGTTTTTTAGGGCCCTATGTGCAGAGGTCTATGGAGGTTCTCATTCATCCAGGTCATGGTTGCCCCAAAGGTGCTTTTATTTCAAAGGCATCTGGACTTTCTAATTTTTCTTTAAGACATTTCGCTTCTCATCCAAGAAGCTTCATCAGAGGCAGAGTAAGTTTTGGGGGGATGTGGAGTCATTACTGCATTTATTTATGAACTAATTGCCTCGTGAACCTCACTAGCTCTTGATGTCCTGTACCCAATCACACACTTGCTGTTGTCCAGGCCTAATCATTTCACTTGCTTCTGTTCTCAATCCCTTGTATGCATGAATTTACATAATATAAAAAGGAGGGAATCCTCCCTTCTTTAGGCCCAACCTTTTGCCCTGAATATCAATAAGAAAAAAATGTGCTTCAACAGAAAGGTCTCCTGGTCTCTGGTTCAAATGTATCTTTAGAAAATCCACACACACACAACCATAGTATCCATGCATACCCACACGCTTTCCCATACACTGGACAGCAAAAGGAAAGGGGGAAAACACATCTATTATGACTGGGAGTCCATTTCTACCACATAAAGAAATGACTCATTTTTTAAATTTTAATTGAAAAAACATTAAAGTATCAAACACCATTTAGTACATTTATTAACTGAGATTTCTGGGAAACACATGAGTGGTGCGGTGGCCTGGAGGTGGAGCTCTCGCCTCACAATCAAGAGGCTATGAGTTCGATCCTAGATAGAGGCAGATGTTTCTCTCTCTGGGCACAACGAGAATAGATCTGCTGAACAAATCTCCGAATTGGTGTCTGGAAGGGCATCCGGCCAGTAAACACTCTGCTAGCTCCATTCACTTGTCCAGACTCTACCACGTGAGGGATTATGGGGTCTTTAAATGAAGAGGATGATGGTTTCTGGGAAACACATACACAGAACTCAATATTCTGTTTTATTTTGACATCATACATTCTTTTGTATTCAGATCTGGTCTTAGGAAAATAATGTAACATTTGGGGAGAAAAATTAATAGCAACAGGCTGGCACTGGAAGCCAACATGGAGAAGACTTGCACAGCAACCATATACTTCCCCTTGGTACTCAGGTAGGTGGGTACAAAGGATATCCAGACACTGCAGAAGACCATCATGCTGAAGGTGATCAGCTTAGCTTCGTTGAAGGCCCCCGGGAGATTCCTGGCCAGGAAGGCCATTGTGAAGCAGATGACAGCCAGGAAACCCATGTAGACAAGAGCAAGGTAGAACATGGCAACAGAGCCTTCATTACATTGCAGGATGACCTGAGAAGACTCTGAGTACATGTCCGACTCTGGGAATGGGGGAGAGGTGCCCAACCAGATGCTGCAGATGACAACTTGGACCCCAGAGCAAGAAAGTATGATAGAGTTGGCCAAGCTCTTCCCCAGCCATTTTTGTACTTTATTCCCTGGTTTTGTGGCCAAGAAGGCTAACACCACCATGACAGTTTTGGCCAGGACAGTAGAAATGGCAACTGTAAAAATGTTGCTGAATGCTGTTTGCTGGACAAGGCACATGGTTACTCTTGGCTGGCCAATGAATAAGAATGAGGTCAAGAATGAAAACAGGAGGGAGATGAGGAGGATGCAGGAGAGATCACGATTGCTGGCTTTGACCATGGGAGTTGCTTGAAATTTAATGAATACTACGAAGATGAAACCTGTTGCCAAAGCCAGGAACAAGGCAAGGGAAGCTAGGATGATCCCCAACATTTCTTGGTAGGACAGGAAAGTTTCAACCTTAGGCATACATCCATCTCGGTTGATGCTTGGATGCTGACCCGCTGGACATTTCATGCATTTTTCAGCATCTGAAAAGAGCAAGATTAACATCTTCCATAAAGCAGATTCTTCCATCACATGCAGAGTTGGAATAAAACTAACGATTATGTCAAAGAATGTGTGTGTCAGCCCTGGAGCCATTTTCCCTCTCCACCTTCAGGACTGCCACAACGGAGATGAGTCGAGCTGTGGGAATGGGAGAGGGAAGGTAGAGATAGCTGGGGGATTGTAGCCAAATTAAATTCTTTCCTCTGAGCACCAAGGACTTCCCCACCAGGTGCAAGGAGGTGGGATCTGAGACCAAGGGACCCTTGGACTGTGACCTGATTGGACCATGTGATGGACTGCATGGGAGGGGGGAAAATTTACTTTTAACTAGGGGGAAACTCAAGGGGGATTTAGCGTCAGGTTTCCCCAGATGTGCCAATATGACATGCCTAATAAATCTACACTTTGAGGAATATTCCTGCCTGGGAGTTTTGATTCCATTGAGTGTGTTAGTTGGAACCGTGACAGTGCATGGAGAAAGGAAGTATGCAGCAATAGTTAGCAAGTTTAAGCAATCTATTGCAGAGGAGAGGAGAGGAGAGGAGAGGAGAGGAGAGGAGAGGAGAGGAGAGGAGAGGAGAGGAGAGGAGAGGAGACAAAGCAGAACATCAAAATTTCTCCATTTCTGCAGAGACACCAAGAAAAAATGCTAGAGGTTCACCAATAAATAAGATGAAGAAGGAGAAATGCCATTTCTCTTCTAATTCCAATTCTTGATTGATCTGCTGTTTTTGATATCCTGCTCCCTATTTAAATTACCAGACTATTTCTTTTAACTCCCTATAAATTGTACATATTAAAAGAAATTATTTTTTTAAAGTCAACTTTAAAAATGCCTTTCAAAACTTGCTTTAATGAGCCAGTCAGAGGGCGTGGTCTTCCCAAATGGGTGCTTCTTTCCCCTGCTATCACTCACCTTCCATGGTGGACATGGTTCCTTCTGGACAAGGAACACAATGGTAGCAACAGATGGGTTTCCCTTCCAAAACCACCTTCATGAATCCAGGATGACAGCTTTCCACACACCTGGAAGTCGGTAGGGTCTGAGGAATGAAAGGAAGTACATCCAGAAAATCAATATTTAGACCAACTGAATATCTCATAAAGATGATATTTGGATTCTTGAGAACCTGATCAGGTGGCATGAAAACTCAAAAGCAACGAAAGAAAACACACACATTCCCCCAAATTGTAATCTTGTTTTTGTCACATTTAGTAGAATAAAATAAATATTAATCCCAGAGTGTCAACATTTCTACCTGTCCAATGTTCCTCTGGTCAATGGTAACTTTAAAATCCTGTGTTGTCTGTTTTTCTAGACTTCCAGTTTTCATTCTTTTAACAGATTTGTTTGGAAAAACAATCCAGTTCAAAATGTCCAGGTCAGCTGTCAGATCTCCTTTCTCATCCAAATATATCCCAGCTATGGAATTATTGTGAAACTGAGGGCTTTGAAGAAAAGGGTGAAGCTGGAAAGGAAAGGGAAAGAAAAGTTTAGAAAGGACATCGGAAATGTTTGTTTGTTTGTTTGTTTGTTTGTATCCCACTTTTATTACATTTACAGATAATTCAAGGTGGCAAATTTATGTAACACACCTTCCTCCTCCTACTTTTCCCACAACAACATCCCTGTGAGGTGAGTTGGGCTGAGAGAGAGTGACTGACCCTAGGACAGCAAGCCAGCTTTCGTAGCTAAGCTGGGACTGGAACCTTTTGGTCTATGTTGGGGAGTATCGGAACATTTCTCTCTCTCTCTTTCATAAACCAGATTTTATTTTCAGTTTCAAACTTGGTTAGGAGAGTATCAATAAACATAAGAATAATAACAGTTGCTTTTATCATCAGATACTAAGCATCTGGGATGCAGATAATTAACAATCTGAACTGGTCTCTCCACACGTCATCCTTAGTGAATTATGCAAACCAGCATCTGCATTTCCAGTGTTGGATGTGGGGAGCACAACTTTCTCCCTCTATTCTGACCACTGTTTACAGAGGAATGATTGAGAGCGCTTTAACAAACTGCAACACTGTTTGGTTTGGTAGCAGCAATGCCTCGGATAGAAAGCCCATACAGAGAGTGGTAAGAACAGCCAAGAAGATTATAGGAAGCTTGCTCCCTGTTCCTCAGGATACTACTTATAAGCGCTATTTGCTTAGAGCTCAAAACATTGTTAGAAACCCCACACACCCACTTTATAGTCTGTTTCTGTTGCTCCCCTCTGGGAGGAGGTTTCAGAGTATTTTTAGCAGGACTACCAGATTCCGTAACAGCTTTGTTCCCAATGCATACTATTATACTACTATAATAGTACTATACATACTATTATACATAGTATACATCATACTATGTATTTTCATACATAGATGCATACATATTATGTATTTTCATCCAATATTTTTTTTCCTTTTGGAGCATAACCACCTTGTGTGAAAGAAGGTACCTTGCTTTTGTCCACATTTCCAACAATTGGGGTTTATATTTTATATTTAACAGCTGATAAATTGTGCAAAGTATATAGGAATTTCAAATGTATGAATAAAACAGAGTTGGAAGTGACTGTAGAGGTATTCTAGTTGAACTCTCTGCTCAAGCAAGAAACTCTATACCGTTTCAGACAAATGGTTGTCCAACCTCTTCTTGAAAATCTCCAGCAATGGAGCATCTACAACGTCTAGAAGCAAATCGTTCCACTGATTAGTTGGTTTCAGGAAATTTCTCTTTAGTTCTAGGTTGCTTCTCTCCTTGATAAGTTTCCATCCATTGCTTCTTCTCCTGCCTTCAGGTGATTTGGAAAATAATGTAGGTTTGAAATACAATTGTAAGGGAGAACGTTTTTATCTTCTTTGATGGACTTGTGATAAAACGGCCAGATTCAAATTTTAATACAGAAGATTGTAACATGAATATAAAACTGAAACCGAGACTTCTCTTTAAGGACTTCTGGACAAGGAAATTGAAAAAAAACCAAAAAACCTTGGAACTTTGTTATTGTATATGTTGACGGCAGTAAGAATTCTTTATGCACAAAAATGGAAATATATATTAATCATCCCAATGGAAGAACAGATGGAAAAACAGATGGATTTGTTGGGTCAAATTAACTGTTTTCATAAAAAAAATCTAGTTTTGTTTATACATTTTGGGTTGCAGTTGGGTTGGATCTGAGTTTCAGGACAATTTAATTTTTCAGAATTAAATAGAAATACCTGCCAAGCCGTCAGTCTTGGAGCTTCTACCTTTATGCCTCGGTGCCTCGCCGATCTCTTGAATGTGGAGATATGAGCTGAATTTAAGGCCCTGCCCACAGCCCAGATGGTGCTGTAAGTGAGATAACTGTCCATAGCCAGGATCTGATCCATCTCCTCGTCCCTCAGAGCCACCAGTTCTTCTTTCTGTCTGCACCGCCTCCAGACTTTCACCGAAAAGTCATCCTTACTGGAGGAACATGTAAAGATTTTCTTTGAAAAGTTTAATACTGAGTCAACAAAGAGACTAAAAGCATCATAATTCGCCCATTTCGTTTTCTGTATTAGGAAGGAAAAGAGCCCACCAATGTATTTAAAGGAAGCTTTAGTAAACATCAACTCGAGACTCAGGTCCCAGTGTGCTGTGGTGATCCAGACTTTCCCTACAATAGGTCCCTGAAAATGTTGAAGTATGGATTGTAGAATCAACATTCCAAAATGGAAGGAAATTATCTCTGAACCATATACGGCGACATTGACTTCTCTCCACTTGTAATATTTGCTAAGGGTTAAAACTAGCCGATACAGATTTAGCGGAAAGCTTTGATAGATAACTGCACAAATGCCATTCCTTAACATCAAAGAAGACATTCTCCTCATGAACCTCTCCCCCTGGTCAGTTTCTGGAGCAACGAGACCAACCATGGTCCACCTGAAATAGAGGAGAAGATGGACCATCCCTGAGTACTGGACTCCTTCCGCAGGGAGCATCGGGTAGAAGAAAGGAAACTGAGTTTTATCCCTCAGAATCTGGGAAGCCAAATTGTAACTGATCTGAAAAGGATTAACAGAATGTCAAATTAAAAGTTGGAAAAAATTGGAAGGGACCTTGGAGTCTTCTAGTGCAACCCCCTACTCAGGTAGGAAACCAAATGGTTGTCCAATCTCTTCTTAAAAACTTACAGTGTTGGAGCATTCACAGAGCATTCTTGAGGCAAGGAGACGGGGTTTGATTCAAAATTGCACATAAACAAAGAAGAGGGGGTCAACTTATCTACCAAAGCACCAGAAGGCAAGACAAGAAACAATGGATGGAAACTAATCAAGGAGAGAAGCAACTTGGAGGAACTTCTAACAGTTCCTCCAAGAAAGACATACCTGAGGTATTTTGTAGGTGCCCAACAAGGTTGAAATTTGGATGGAGATGCCAGTCTCGGCCCCTTCCAGAACAGCCACCATGTTTCTCTGCCATCCACATCTGTAGTTGGGAACATTGGCCTCCCCGTCCGAAAGCAGATCCAACAATGGATCTGAAGTCATTTCTACCTTGAAGAAAACTTGATAAATATTGTAACCCAGAGTGATATTAGGCAAGAAGTGGACATTCTTGTTGATCTCCTCAGTGGCAAAAAGGAAGGGCAGAAATTTCCAATAATGACTGGATGATGGGCTGCAGATGCAAAAAAAAAAAAGAAAGATGAAAATAACATACAACTTTCTTTCCTAATAGTACTGTACTTTACATCCACTCGTTACAATTATTCCTCCAAACAATTTGCAAACTTTGAAACTGTTACACTGTGGGAGTGGGGTGGGTGGGAATAATTGTTAGATCCCTGGCATGAACTCTTGAATGAGAATCAGAGATATTTGTAAACTCTATGAAGTTTGGCTATGTTCTTAATTGCGATGCTTTGAAACTAGGAGTACATTTTTGTGTGGATAAATAAGAATGGCGCTATCGCATATCTGATGCAAAGAGAAAATACAGCAGCCTCTGTGGTTGGATCAGGCCTCCTCGGAGTCCAGCTCAGCTGATGGTTGAGGTGGAAGGGAGATGCCCTTTTGTTCCTCTCTGTCTACACTCTAGCTCTGCTCATAGGACAGAAAGGAAATGGAATGGGGCAAACATTGTGATTGGGTTCTAAAATTTTACTTCTCACAACGAACTTCGTCATTTGCAGTGTACAACAGAAGACAGAATCAGAAAGTAACTAAGCAAAAGGAGCAGAGAAAGGAGAGAAAGCACCTGGTGTTTTTGGAGAACTGGAACTGTAGACATTCATTGGAAATGGAGTGGCTCTAATGCAGCACAGGACTTACTCAAGGAACTTGATTGAAGGACTTTGCTCAAAGCTTAATGGTTCAAACCTAGTGTCCCTTGCAGAGATTATGCCGCTAATGAAATAATCTCCTGACTTGTAGTGATTGTCTGGATCCACTTCGCCCTGCTCCAGAGTCAGGAGACATTTGGCTTTGCGTATCTCACAGGCTCCCCTTGGCCACAGAAGCAGGAGAAGTTGAGGCAGTAGCAACATGATTTGAGCCTCCTCAGTGGCACCTGGTTTTTAACAATGGATGAGATGAAGAAGTGGAAGAAACCAAAACCCTTTCCAGGAAAGTAGCTTCAGATCCAGTCAGAGCCCATCCAAGAGACATAAACACAGCACCTGCCTGTCCTGAAATCCAGCTCCAGATTCTCTTTCCATCTCCAGAGTCATTTATGCATGTAGTATTGATAATATAGACCCCACCAGACTTTGCTTTGAGACTGGTATTGATATCAAACCAATTTCTGACATGTTTGCGTAAAATGTACTGAAAGTTTGCAGAAAGGTCTCTAGGGTCCTAACATAAAAACAACAAAATCACTATAATTTGGACAATTGCAAGGAAGAGAAGCATTTGAGGCCTGAATGAGTCAACAGGAGGTGCTCAAAGGGAGAACTCAAAGTTGTGGCTCCAAACTTTGAAGATGGGACAATGTGGGAAACTGGAGAATTTTGCCCCAAATTTATATATATACATATGTGTGTATGTATGTATGTATGTGTGTGTGTGTGTGTGTGTGTGTGTGTGTGTGTGTGTGTATGTATATATGTGTGTGTATGTGTGTGTGTGTATATATATATATTTGTTTGTTTTTGTAGATTTTCACGGGTAGAGGTATGCAAGTTTTGGTGTATTCGGGACTTTTCCCTTGTAAGATTGAGACTATCTTGATTGATTGAGACTATCACTGACTGTGTGAGAGCTGCAGAACAACCTAGCTTACGTAGGTAAAACCTGGCTAGAAAGAATATGCACATAAAAGCCTACGAAAAACAGAAAAAGACACATTGTACCTTTACAGGGGGAATATCTGAGAAGTGGGTGTGGCTCACTGACGAAGCCTTATAAGGCAGAAATAGCTATCTGAGTCTCCCAGAGAGCAACGCAGAGTTGCAGTTTGTCAGCAGAGGAGGAGCTCTGAGGATGGTGAATGAGATTTCACACAGTCAGAGCTGCAGAACAACCTAGCTTACGTAGGTAAAACCTGGCTAGAAAGAATATGCACATAAAAGCCTACGAAAAACAGAAAAAGACACATTGTACCTTTACAGGGGGAATATCTGAGAAGTGGGTGTGGCTCACTGACGAAGCCTTATAAGGCAGAAATAGCTATCTGAGTCTCCCAGAGAGCAACGCAGAGTTGCAGTTTGTCAGCAGAGGAGGAGCTCTGAGGATGGTGAATGAGATTTCACACAGTCAGAGCTGCAGAACAACCTAGCTTACGTAGGTAAAACCTGGCCAAAAAGAATATGCACATAAAAGCCTACGAAAAACAGAAAAAGACACATTGTACCTTTACAGGGGGAATATCTGAGAAGTGGGTGTGGCTCACTGACGAAGCCTTATAAGGCAGAAATAGCTATCTGAGTCTCCCAGAGAGCAACGCAGAGTTGCAGTTTGTCAGCAGAGGAGGAGCTCTGAGGCTGGTGAATGAGATTTCACACAGTCAGAGCTGCAGAACAACCTAGCTTACGTAGGTAAAACCTGGCTAGAAAGAATATGCACATAAAAGCCTACGAAAAACAGAAAAAGACACATTGTACCTTTACAGGGGGAATATCTGAGAAGTGGGTGTGGCTCACTGACGAAGCCTTATAAGGCAGAAATAGCTATCTGAGTCTCCCAGAGAGCAACGCAGAGTTGCAGTTTGTCAGCAGAGGAGGAGCTCTGAGGCTGGTGAATGAGATTTCACACAGTCAGAGCTGCAGAACAACCTAGCTTACGTAGGTAAAACCTGGCTAGAAAGAATATGCACATAAAAGCCTACGAAAAACAGAAAAAGACACATTGTACCTTTACAGGGGGAATATCTGAGAAGTGGGTGTGGCTCACTGACGAAGCCTTATAAGGCAGAAATAGCTATCTGAGTCTCCCAGAGAGCAACGCAGAGTTGCAGTTTGTCAGCAGAGGAGGAGCTCTGAGGCTGGTGAATGAGATTTCACACAGTCAGAGCTGCAGAACAACCTAGCTTACGTAGGTAAAACCTGGCTAGAAAGAATATGCACATAAAAGCCTACGAAAAACAGAAAAAGACATATATATATTTGTTTTCATAGATTTTCACGGGTAGAGGTATGCAAGTTTTGGTGTATTTGGGACTTTTCCCGTGTAAGATTGAGAGTATCTTGGCGATGTTTCGATGAGGTCCCACTCGTCATCTTCAGGCTGGTGTCTTCGGCTTCGTGCTTGTGCGAGGAAAGCATGATCGGAGCTGCCGTCTCTCTATAAATACTGGTGGGGAGGTGTGGGGTGCTGGCTTTGTTGCTGTGAGTGGGTTGGTTGCCTGTGTTGTTACATCTTGATTATAAAATTTAATATTTTATGAATGTTTATAATAATTGATATATACTTTAAAAATATATCCATCTAAGCAAATGAAAGAGAAAAAGGGTATGATTATTGGTTAAGATTTAAGATTTAAGTAATGGGTTTTTGAG
Source organism: Arizona elegans (assembly GCA_022577455.1). Classification (NCBI taxonomy): domain Eukaryota; kingdom Metazoa; phylum Chordata; class Lepidosauria; order Squamata; family Colubridae; genus Arizona; species Arizona elegans. The sequence continues at coordinate 785,884 of JAKOOJ010000012.1, forward strand.
GATAATGGCATAGTTAAATAATAGATTTGAGGGAAATAACTGAGTAAAATATTAAGTTGTATTAATTGAAAAATAAGATTTGTTAGGGATTTGTATGAATTTGTGACCGGATCAAGAGCTTTGTTTTGAAAAGATGTGTTTTATTTTTATGTTTTAAAATAATAAAAAACTTTATATATATATTAAAAAAAGACAGATTTTTCCATTACCAAAGATTCTTTGTAATAAATATCCGTCAGGAAACATATACGACTCTGGAAACGCGAGGGGTAACTTCTGAGGTAACACTTTATTCAATTCCTAACAGAAGCTTAACTACGTTTCTTGTGAGCAGAACAGACAGAATGGAGAATGATCGCTGACAGCTCTTTTATACCGGCTGTCAGTTCAACCAACCAATCAGGAAGCTTTAACCAAACCAAACATTCCAACAGGGGTCTTGAGCGGGGAACCTGCTCAGTACATAACACCCCTTCACCCCAGGAAGGCGCATGCGTAGTCTTGCAGGTGTTTTGGCCGCCGGCGTAGATGGCCAGAGCGTCGGGGCCCTTCTGAATCTGACCGTTCGTCTGCACCACCTACATTCCCAGGTCGCCGGGTTGGACTGTCGGCCCCGGTGGAAGCTATGGGCCCTATTTGCTCCTCCCTTATGGTGGTTTGCGCATCTAAACCTGCTGATTCGGCCCCAGGAACTGTTGTATCATCAGTGTCGTTCATCGGTACTGTAACCCTATCTTGAGTATGCACATGTGTCTGGTTTGGGCTCCGTTGTTCCATAGCCTCATTAATTAGGCCTTCTGGGTTTGAAGTTGTGACAACCTCTTCCCCCCCCGAACTCGAGTGTCACCTGGGGCCCTTCTGCTACGTATTTGGTCTTGGTGTCTTCTCCAGACCCTTCCGTCTCCCAAAACAAGCTTGTACGAGCACGGGCCTGTCTCAGCTAATATGGAGCCTGGTAACCAGTTTCGGGCATAAACCAAGTCCCCTGGACGGAACCCCCGGTGGTTACTAACGGAGTCTAGCAGTTTGCTAGGGGTGTAACTAGGGTGTAGCCTATCAAGCACAGTTCGTAGCCGGCGGCCCATAAGGAGTTCCGCCGGACTCCGGTTGGTAAGGGGGCAGGGGGTAGAATGCTGGATAAGTAAATATTCAGAAATCCGAGTGGCCCAACTCTTAGTGCCCATGCGTCCCAACGCCTCCTTAGTGGACTGCACAGCCCGTTCAGCCAAACCATTACTGGACGGGTGGTATGGCGAAATAAGGCAGTGCCGGATTCCTAACCCTGCTAAAAATATTTCAAAAGCGGATGCTGTTAGCTGGGGGCCATTGTCCGACACCAGCTCGTCAGGGAGGCCATGAGTGGCAAATAGGGAGCGTAAAACCCGTATTAAAGTCTCAGTGGAGGTTGACGGCATAGGAACTACTTCGACCCATTTAGAGAAAGCGTCTACAAGGATCAACAACATCTGATCCTGGAGGGGACCCGCAAAATCGATATGCACACGGGACCACGGCCCTCGGGGTTCTTCCCACACCCTGGGTGGTCCTTTAGGTGGCATTGGCCGTGATTCTTGGCACTGAGAGCAGGTAGATACCCAGGAGTTTATGGAGTCGTCCAATTTAGACCACCAGAGATATGCACGCGCCAAGGCCTTCATCCGCACAATACCCGGGTGGCCAGCATGCAACGTGGTAAGGATGGATTTTCGTAGAGGGGCGGGAACTACTACTCGATGGCCCCACAGGAGACAACCCCCTTGTACCGCTAATTCAGACTTGCGGAGAGCATATGGCTTCCACTTGGGGTCTACTTCCCCCAGGGGCCACCCACGGAGGACCCATCCCAGGACTGTAGCAATCTCGGGGTCACGACAGGAGACCCGAGCAATATCAGCCGCGGTAACAGGTAGAGGGGATTCGTCAATAAGGAGGACCTCAGAGACAGGAGCAGGGTCGCATAGAAACGTTTTCAAGGGGCAACGGCTTAAAGCATCAGCATGGGCTAGATGCTTGCCAGGGACGTAGGTCAGGGAATAATTATATGCAGAAAGGAAGACAGACCAACGAGTAAGCCAGGGTGACAAAATGTGAGGTGATGGACGGTCCCCAGATAAGATACCTAATAGTGGCTTATGGTCCATTACTAAAGTAAAATGTCGACCATACAGATAGTCATGAAACCTTTTAACACCAGCTACCAAAGCCAAAGCTTCCTTGTCCAACTGAGAGTAATTCCTCTCAGCAGGGGCAAGCGTGCGGGAAAAGAAAGCCACAGGGGCCTCCCTGCCATTAGGAAGAACGTGACTAAGTACAGCACCCACCCCATAAGGCGAGGCGTCACACGCCAGAACCAACGGTAGAGCCTTGGAATATTGCATAAGAACAGAGTTGGACACGAGCAAACGTTTGACAGCGGCGAAAGCGGATGCTGCTTTCGCATCCCAGGACCAGGTGGACCCTCGGTCAAGGAGTCGATGGAGAGGCTCCGCGACCGACGCCTTGTGTGGTAAAAAAATGGCGTAGAAATTCAGCAGCCCAAGAAAAGCTTGTAGCTCAGACTTGGAGGTTGGGGGCGGCGCATCCAAAATTGCCTTCGTCTTCGCGGGGGTTGGGTGTATGCCTTGGTCGTTGATCAGGAAACCTAGGAATTCCACCTCAGGAACAGCCACCAGGCATTTGTCTTTCTTGACTGTGAGGCCGGCATTGTGAAATGTAGTGAGGACGCGGCGTAATCGTGGAATCGAGTTGGCCGAAATTAGGATGTCATCAAATACGGAGCAACCCCGGGGATGCCATGGAGTAAACATTCCATTAGGCTTTGAAAGATTCCCGGGGCCACAGAGACTCCAAACTGTAAACGGTGGCAACGGAAAGCCCCACAATGAGTAACAATTGTCTGTGCTTCGGCCGTCAGGTCATCCACAGGCAATTGTTGGTATGCTTGGGAGAGATCAAGTTTGGCAAAGACTGAATCCCATCCTAAAGAATGTAGTAAGTGTTGAACAACTGGAACGGGGTAAGCATGGTCCTGGAGGGCGTGATTTATGGTTGCACGATAGTCGGCGCAGATGCGAATCGCTCCATTTGCTTTGATCGCAATAACTGTGGGGGTCTCCCAACGTGCGTGATCCACTGGTTCTAAGATACCTTGTTGGATGAGCTTATCTAACTCAGCGTCGACTCGGGGTCGTAAGGCAAAAGGAACCCTGCGCGGCTTGAGGTGCCTAGGTGGAATAGCAGGGTTAAGGCTGAAAGAAACTGGTGTTCCAGTGTATTTTCCCAACTTGTCAGTGAAAACGGAGGGAAATTCCTTAATTAAAGCATCCAGTTCCGAGGAGTGGATAGAATGGATGCCATGAATTGTAAGTCCCAGGGCTGCAAACCAATTCAGGCCAAGTAAACTCGGGAGGGGTCCATCTACGATTAAAAGAGATAGCCGACCCTTGAAATCTCTGAAGTTCACATTAAATGTCCCTGTTCCAAGCACCGGTATTAGAGCGCCCTGATAATCTTTTAGAAGGAGGGAGCAAGGTTCTAATTGCCTCTTTGACAGCTTTGGTGCGAGCCGTTTAATGGTGCTCCATGAAACTATAGAAGTGGCTGAGCCCATGTCCACTTCCATCTGACACGGGCGGCCTTCAATGTAGATAGTTAATATGATTTTCTGAGTTCCCGCGTCTGTGGGCGGCGTCACTCGATTGACAGCTGAGAATCCCCTCCGTGGCCGCGCATGCATAGTTGGCGCCCCGGGCCGCCGTTGTGTGTTTCCCTCAGTGGCGGACTTATAGTACTTGGACAGCGGCTGCGCAGAACGGCACACTCTTGCGATGTGTCCTCGGCGCCCGCAGTGTCTGCAGACGGCCTCTTTGAATTTACAAGTTGCTCGTGTATGGTTGCCCCCACAACTAAAACATTCTACGTAGCTGTTAGGCATATTTCTAGGGCCTGTGGCTCTACCCTTATTCTCCTGGATACGGCAAATCTCAACCTCCTCTTCTTCCGGGTCGGAATATGGCTCAGCTGTGATCTCGTTAGCGGAGCTCGGTTCTTTTTCGGCCTGGGAAGTGTTCTGGCCACGGGGTAAATCGGCGATAGATAACGCGGCTAGTTCGGCAGCGCATGCCTCATCCAGCGCTGCCTGAAATGTTAACTCGTGGTTGGCAATCATCCGCTGTTTAAGATTCTGATCGCGTACCCCGCTTACTAAACGATCAAGCAAATAGTCCTCAAGGTTTACAAATTCACAGTGACGGGCAGCCCTACGAAGCGCTGCCACATACTGATTGATTGACACTCCCGGGGCTTGATCGCAGTGATAAAAGTGTTGGCGCCGGGCTATTCGAGAGGGTGCCGGCGCGTAATGTCGCTTCAGTTTGCCCATAAAGTCCTCCCACGACCCGGAGTGTATGGATTGTGGCGCCATCAGGGTCATGGCCGTGTTGAACATTTCGGGGCCACAAAAACTCAGGAAGTAAGCCCTTTTCCTCTCAGGTGATAAATTTGTGTAATCGTTAGCTATCAGAAAACATTCAAAACGGGCCACAAAAGCATCCCAAGTCTCCTTTTCTTGATTAAACGGAGGGAAATTTTGCGATGCTGCCATGGTGTCTTGTTTCACTTTTACCTTTGCCTCAGTATCGGGGTGCCTTTCTTACAGGGCCGACGATCCCATCCTTGTCGCCAGTAATAAATATCCGTCAGGAAACATATACGACTCTGGAAACGCGAGGGGTAACTTCTGAGGTAATACTTTATTCAATTCCTAACAGAGGCTTAACAACGTTTCTTGCGAGCAGAACAGACAGAACGGAGAATGATCGCTGACAGCTCTTTTATACCGGCTGTCAGTTCAAACAACCAGTCAGGAAGCTTTAACCAAACCAAACATTCCAACAGGGGTCTTGAGCGAGGAACCTGCTCAGTACATAACACTTTGTAATTAACTTCATAGTCTTTAAATCAGCAGTCACCAACTGGTGGTCCGTGGAGCACTGGTGGTCTATGAGAAAATTTTGGTGCTCCGCAGAAAAATTATTTGCGGTTGTTATATTGCACTAAATCAGGGGGCCTCAAACTATGGGCCCTGGGCCGGATACATGCAATGAATGCATGTGTTGCTGCAGAGAGTCTCCCCCTTCAGGGTCCACTTGTGTGGGGCAGAGGGGGGCAGAAATTCTGACTTGGGGTCTGCTTCAGTCTCCTGGTGCAGGGCTTTGGGTGAAGGCTGGAGGGAAGTGCCACTGGTGGTAAAGAGCCAGAGGGCCTTGTTCCAGTGGGAGTGGATCATGGCCTGGAACTGGCTGACCATGTCAACCTGCTGAGCCTCCAGGTCCCAGTATCTGGCCTTGCACTCCCACAGGTCTTCCCTCTGCTAGGAAAGCCTATGCTGGTAGTCCTCAGTGAGGTGCTTCTGCTGATCCTCCTTCTTGGCCAGATCCAATTTGAACTGAGCCAGCCATTTTGCCAACTCTTTCTTATGGTGGCTGCTTAGCTCCAACAACTGCTTCCTGTTAGGGCCCTAAGGAGCCCAGGGAGGCAGGTGAGGAGTGACTGGGAGGGGAGGGTAATAGAGGCCGGCTAGGCACCCATCAACGTGAGTGACATTAAGTTGGCCAGGCCCACCGAGTCACATGACCAGCTAGCCATGCCCATCCAGCCAGTCATTAGGCAGATCATATTAGTGGTCCGCAGGATTTAAAATTATGAATTTAGTGGTCCCTGAGGTCTGAAAGTTTGGTGACCCCTGCTTTAAATCACTTTCACAAAGCATTTATAAAGTTTTCCAACCACAACTCTAAAATCACATCTTTGCTGTATATTACAAAAGATTGCAAAAAAATAAAGTTTTTACAATGTTGGAAAGATGTGATGGTCTTTCTTTTTAAATGGACTGAAGAGGATCCCACCCACTGACTGGTAAACTTCTTTCAAACGTTTGTTTGTTTGTTTGTTCGTTCATTCATCCATCCATCCATCCATCCATCCATCCATCCATTCATTCATTCATTCATCCATTCATTCATTCAGCTTATTTGCCATCCATCTTGTTTTGAAAAAACTCTGGGAAACTTATAACATTAAAATCATAAAAGAGAAATATTTCTAAAATAATTAAAATGGAAACTACAATCAAAATAGAATTATAATTAAACAATAGGGAGGGAAGGAGCTGGATATGTGGGGGGTGGGATTGCCTCTTAGTTCATCAACCATCCCCATTGTGATGCTCCATCATTGGGATCTGAAGCTATCTACAGAATCAGGTCTTAAAGCTTAAAGAACAAAAGATGGTATTTGATTTGATGCCCATAATATCCAAAATTTGAGGTAAAGTTCTGTCCCCAGTGAAATGGAAGTTCCACTCCTTGCAACAAAGGCCTTTTTACGAACATTTTATTTTGTTTTCTTTTGTTCAATTTCACCATCATTTGAGACTACAGTTGAAGTGAAGATTTGTAGTAAGGTGATGTCCCAAAGGTGCTTTTTTCAAGAGGTATCTGGACTGTTTTGTTTTTGTTTGAAGACATTTCACTTCTCATCCAAGAAGCTTCTTCAGCTCTGACTGGATGGTGGGGAATGGAAGGATTTATACTCCTTGCAGACATCTTGGAGGTTGATCTGTGTCATCGGGGGTCACCTAAGTAGTGCAAGTGGGTGTGGAGCCTTCTTGGAACTGCTGAGAGGACTGTGTTGAGGACTGGAGATAGATTATGTCATATTCCTCCCCCTCACCCCAATCTGGGAAGTCTTGTATCCTCTGAAGATGCATTATATTAACATAACTAACTCATTTGTTAACTTGTCCTTCACTAGGTTCATCACAATTTATATTATTAATTGATTTAATTTACACTTTGATAATGATCTTAAATTAGTCTAACATTTTTTGTATGCTTATTTCTTTTGATTTTAAAAACCTTAATTGTCAAAAGAAACTCATTAATAACTGCAATAAATAATTAAGTGTTATGAGCCTAAGAAACTACTTCATGATCAGATACCGACTTTTATCATTAAATGTTCCTTAGTATTTAGATCTGGTCTCAGGATGATAATGTAGCACTTGGGGAAGAAGATGCAGCCCAGCAGGCCAGCCCCAGAAGCCAAGATGGAGAAAACCTGCACGGCCACCATGTATTTCCCTTTGGTGCTCAAGTAGGTGGGCAGGAAGGAGATCCAGACGCTGCAGAAGACCAGCATGCTGAAGGTGATCAGTTTGGCTTCGTTGAAGGCCCCAGGAAGGTTCCTGGCCAGGAAAGCCACTGTGAAGCAAATGGCAGCAAGGAAACCCATGTAGCAGAGAACCACATAAAACATGGTCACAGAGCCTTCATTGCACTGAAGGATGATCACTCCTGATTGGGAGTGCAGGTCAAAATCAGGGAACGGAGGAGAAACTCCCAGCCAGATTGCACAAATGACAATTTTTCCAGCAGAACCAGAAAGGATGATGGAGTTGGCCAAGCTCTTCCCCAACCATCTCCTCACCCTGTTCCCTGGTTTCGTGGCCAGGAAGGCCAGCACTACCGTGATTGTTTTGGCTAACACACAAGACACAGCTACTGAGAAGATGATGCTGAACATGGTTTGTCGGAGAAGGCAGGTGGCTTTCCTTGGTCGGCCAATGAAGAAAAAGGAGGACAAGAAGCAAAGCAAGAGGGAAACCAGGAGGATGTAGGACAGGTCACGGTTGTTAGCTTTGACAATGGGAGTTTCTAGGTATTTAAGGAATATGACTAAAACAAAGCCTGTTGTTAGAAACAAGAGTACAGCAAAGAAGACCAGGATGATGCCCAGATGTTCTTCACAGGACAGGAAGGTTATTCTTTTGGGGATACATTGGATTCTGTCATCAGTTGGATATTGGTCATCTGGGCACTTGGTGCATTTTTCAGTATCTGAGAAAACAGTAATATTATTTTTTTAGTCTCTCCTTTCACATTCCAAGAAAGACCTTCTTTGGATGACAGCTGATTCCAAGAGACAGGAAAGCCAGATTTCCTCTGGTGTTACTCACCTTCCTGTGTGGAGATGGTCCCCTCTGGACAAGGAATACAATCATAGCAGCAAATTGGTTCTTCTTTCCGAGCTCGTTTTACAAATCCAGGGTGACAATTGTCCACACATTGGGACTGAGGCAGAGACTAAGCAAAAAAACAAAATATATTCTAAAATACCTGCCAAATTTTTATTTATTAGATGGATTGATTAAAATAAAATGAAACTGTGCTTAAGAAAGAAACTTCTGAGCAGTAGATCAAGAAAAGGTTTCTTTTAGACTATGTAAAATATTGTAAAACCACGCCCCTTTGAAAATCATCCAAATCTTTGTTCCAGTTAAGATATAAAAAAAAAATTCTTCACCAACTAGGACTGTCAACCTCAAATGAGGTATTATTTAGTTATATCTGTAAATTTATATTTCCAACACATATAGCTGCCACACTGGTGAAATAAGGCTAAACATTACTGCCTAATTTCTAGAATTATACTGAGGACGAGTAGAGATGAAATCATGAAAATATGTCACTTAAAATGGGTAAACCAGGCTTGTTTTCCTGCAGCCCATGGGACATGAGTATGAACCCTGTGTGGGAAAGGGATATTTCTAAGGCCAAGTGAGGGATTTAAAACAAGGTCCTTGTCAGCGTTCCAAATTAGGCTCTCTTCCAACGCTGACATAACGAGATGAAGCAGAGAGAGCAGAAGCTTGATTTATTGCTGAGATGAACTTTTACCTAGTTTTTGTATGTTACAGATAGTGTTTCCTGGGAGACGAGGATGGGGGCTACATTCCTGTGAAAAGAACGTGCTGGGATGTAGCGATGGATCTGCATGATGGCCAATGGGACATTGGGGTTGGAGTGCGGAAGAGGAGGTGGTTGGAAGGAGGGGCCAGTTTGGCTGCAACTTGAATCAGGAATGTCGGACTCTGCTATTCTTAAAATAAAAGTGATTCATTAGAGAGTTTGCATTTGAGAATGAAGTTTATTCAAGATAGCACCGAAACCTGATAGTCTTTTCCATTGAAGAATTACAGTTTTGTTGTTAGTTGCTACTTTAGCTTACAAGCTAAAGATGAACTCTACGTAGCATTTTATTACCAATTTACCCTCATTATTACAAGTGTCAAGAACGACTTGGGAGGGGAGGACTTCTGGTTTGCTAGTCTTCGGCGACGACGGTGCCTTTTTAAGGACTGCCAGCCCCGCCGCCTGTAGAGCTGCCTCGCAATCGAGAAGTGGCTCGAAAACTCTGAAATCCAGAGGATTGAAGGAGGAGAGATAGCAGGGTACAGGTTGAGCCCCTGTAAGCCCCCAGGGAATTGTTTCTGGGGAGGAAACAGGCGCGGCTCCCTCCCAACCTGCTAAGACTCCGGGCGGCGTGGGATGATTCTGCCTTCAGCAGAACAAGCCGGCTGCAGCAAATGTTTAAAGTGAATGGAACCAACCTTAATAAGCAGCAGAAATACTAACTTGAACCCTGCAACTCGGAAATCGCAAGTATTAGTGCTTTGTTGACTTTTTAATTCAAGAGAAAATACGAGCGAGTGAAAGTGATTTGGAAAAAATATGGTGCCCAGCATTAGAGTTAATGAGCTAGCGAGAGTGGATTTGTGAAGTCGTCTTGCTTTGCTACAAAGTTACAAAGTTGCTACAAAGTTGCTTCGCTTGTAATAAAGAGAAACAAGAGAAGAGGGAAAAAAAGAAAAACTCTTTTTTTAATATCTGACTCTGCTTTATTCCAGTTTTTATTTGATTAAACCTGGGGGACTTTTTTAGAAGTCTCTGTGGAGGTGGAAAAGGAAAAGGGACTTTCCACTTCAGAAAATCTAGCTTACGTGGCAGGATGGCCTCAAAGAAGCAGGAAGGAAAGACAGCGGGGGGGGGATCCCACACACACAAACATGAAACGCAGCTTCCCCCTGCTCAACAGATACAGACTCAGAAAAAAGTTTTTGATTTTGAAAATTTAAAAGAATTTAATTCTAAAGCTTTGGATGATAAATTTCAAAAATCCCAACAGGAAATAGATGATAAACTTCAAAAATCTCAACAGGAAATTATGCAGGAAATTAATGAAATTAAAGATATGGTGAAACAGGATTATGGCAAGGTGACTAAAAAAATATCAGATGTGGTGTCTCGCCTTGCAGAATTTATTATTAAAGTTGATTCTAAAGTGGAAGAACTTAAATCAGAAGTCAATGTTAAGATGAAAGACAATGACTATAAAATTTCTGATGTTGATGAGAAAATGCAAAGAGTTGAAAACGAAATTGTTATGATGCAATTCAGGGCAATGGAATTTGCCATAAGGCTTCGAGGAATTAGAGAGGATGACAGACAGGATTTGAGACAGATTTGTGCTGAAGCTCTGGCAGTGATTTTAAAAATTAATCCTGACGTGGTTTTTTTACAAAATAGATAAAATTTACAGAGTGAATTCTTGGGTGGCCAGACAAAGACAACTGCCTAGAGATGTCATATATTTTACGGATAGAGCAATAAGAAATGATATCCTGCAAAAATACTTTCTTACTTCTGTGCAAGTGGGGGGCGCACAAATTGGAGTTTACAAAGAACTACCACCTAAAATGTTGAAAGCCAGAAAAGATTTTGGCTTTCTTGTAAAAGAACTGCAAAAACAAGAGATACCATTTCAGTGGGATGCCCCAACTGGCATAATTTTGAAATATAAGGGAGAAAGACATCGTTTGAATACTGTGGAGAAGACAGAGTATTTCTACACTACTATTTTTAAAGAAAGAACACCATCTCCACGTACATCTACAGTCCTGGAGATTAAGGAGAGTGATAAGAAGCAACTTCAACAAGAACCGCAAGAACAGTCTAAGCAGGTGGAATTAGAGGAAATGCAGGGTGCTGAAGGAGGTATTTTGGATGAGCCCCTGTTGGAATCTTCTCCAATCTTGGACCCGGTTCGGATGGTTGAAGTTAAGGATCAGCGCATAACTCATGCAAAATCTAAGCAACTTAAAGAAAAGCAACAACAGGAAAGACAAGAAAAGGGAGCTAAGAGTGCTACACAAGAGACTGGAGCCATGGGGGGAGCAAGACCGAAGATTCCGGAAGATATTCGGTTATTCTGCTTGTTGCTTCAGAAAGATAAAGATGACAATTAAGTGCTTATCTTGGAATGTGAATGGGTTGAATTCAGCACAGAAAAGGAAGAAATTATTTGCATACTTGAGACAATTTAATAATGATATAATTTGTTTACAGGAAACGCATATCACAACTCAAGATCAAAAATATTTGATAAATTCTAAATTAGGAACACATTTTATATCTTCAACTTTGCAAAAAAAGAATGGTGTGGTTATTTATGTAAACAAAAGATTAACAGCTAAAACTATAGAAGCAGATGAAGATGGTAGGTTTATAGCAATTGAATTGCTTACAGTAAATGGCCAAATTCTTCTGATTGGAATTTATGCTCCCAATCAACAACAGGACCATTTCTATAAAATGTTACATACTAAAATACTGCAATGGGATTATAGATCTATTCTAATTATGGGAGATTGGAATGGAGTAATTGATTCTAAACTAGATAAAAAGAGTTTGGTGAAATCTAGGATTAGATTACCACAGACCTTTTTTGATATGAAAGAAGACTTGGAATTAAAAGATATTTGGAGAATACATAATCCAAAAGAATTGGATTATACTTTTTTTTCTGACAGACATAGATCCTTCTCTAGGATTGACTTTATTTTGTTGTCAGATGATCTACTTGTTAAGACAAAAAGAACGAAGATTCTCCCAAGAACTTTGACCGACCATAGCCCCATATGGATAGAAATTGAGATGGGCAAGACTGAGCGACGTTCTTGGAGAATAAATGAAAACTTGTTCAGATATGAAAAAAATATAATAGAACTTAAAAATCACTTGAAAGAATTTTTTGAAATAAATTTGAATAAAGGTACCCCAATTGAAATTGTGTGGGATGCGAGCAAAGCTTATATGAGAGGGGTGCTCATTTATATGAACTCTAAACATAGAATGATTCGACAAAAGAAAAGATCTGAATTGGAAGTAGAAATAAAGAATAAAGAACAGCTACTTATCAAAAACCCAACAGATGAAAGAATACGTGGTGTTATAAAACTTTTGAAAGACCAATTTCAAATGCTTATGGCGGAACAAGTTGCAACAAACTTACAATATGCGAAGCATAATACATTTTGTAATGCCAATAAACCGGGCAGATGGTTGGCCTACACATTAAGGAAAAAGCAGAGTACATGGACTATTGATAGTATTGATATTGGAGGGAAAGAAATCTTTCAACAAAAATTAATTAAAGAAGCTTTTGTGGACTATTATACTAAACTATATGCTAAAGATGATGTGCAGAATGGACTTATAGAAAAATATTTAGATAATAAAAGAGTTACAAAAATTACTGACCAACAAAAGGAAAGAATGAATTATCCTATAACAGAGGAGGAGATAATAGTAGCAATTAAACAATTAAAAATAGCTAAAGCTCCTGGAACGGATGGTTTGACTGCAGTGTATTATAAAAATTTGCAAGCAGAAATGGTGGAACAACTTAGAGATTTGTTTTATAATATTCAACAAGGGGGTAAAATACCCCCATCATGGACAATAGCTTATATTTCTCTGATACCAAAAGAGCAAGCAGGTCCAAAAAACCCGGAGAATTATATTTATTTTATTTATTTTATTTTATTTTTGAACTTGTATACTGCCCTTCTCCCTGAGGACTCAGGGCAGTGAACAGCCAAATAAAAACATCAAATACAAATATTAAAATACAGTTAAAAATATATATAAATTTGGCCCCATTAATTAAAACAATAAACAAAAACAATTAAAAACACTTAAAAAGAGTTAGGCCAGCCCGGCTTATTGGAAAAAGAAGGTTTTAAGGGCACGACGGAATATCTCTTCTGAATACTGATTATAAAATTTATGCAAAAGTATTAGCCAACAGGTTGATGCCAGTAATTCAAAAGGTGATTCATGATGATCAAGCGGGATTTATCGAGGGTAGATACATGAAGGACAATGTAAGGCAAGTAATAGATTTATTGGAATATCTTGAGAAGAATAAACAGATCCCTGCAGTGCTGGTCTTCCTGGATGCAGAGAAGGCCTTTGATAGAGTGGACTGGAACTTTCTACTAAAGACTTTAAAAAAGATGGACTTTGGGGATCAATTTATACAGGCGGTTTCAGCAATTTACCAAGAGCAAAAGGCACAGATTATTATTAATGGAAGTTTGACAACAGAGTTTAAAATTGAAAAAGGAACAAGACAGGGATGTCCGCTGTCCCCATTGTTATTTATTTTAACACTAGAAGTCTTGTTAAATACAATACGGGACTCTAATATCTTGAAAGGTATAATGATAAGGCAAGAGGATTATAGAATAAAGGCATTTGCAGATGATCTGGTCATTACCCTAACACAGCCAATGGAATCAATAATCCAGATGAAGGACATTATACAAGACTATGGTAAAGTTTCAGGTTTTTGACTGAATCAGAAAAAAACTAAGATGATAGTTAAAAATATGACACAAGATCGAAAATACGAGCTTGAAAGGAGGGCAGGTTTTGAGATTGTACCAAAGGTAAAATATCTAGGAGTTCAGGTTGCAGAATCAAACATGAAATTGTTTCAAAATAATTATGAGGTGTTGTGGCGAGAGGTGCAGAAAGATATGGAGACTTGGAAAAAATTGCAGCTGTCTTTACTTGGAAGAATAGCAGCAGTTAAGATGAATATTTTGCCAAGATTTCTCTTTTTGTTTCAAATGATTCCGGTGCTCAAAAGTGATAAACAACTGAAAATCTGGCAAACTGGAGTGAATAAGTTTGTCTGGAACGAGAAAAAACCGAGAGTGAAATTGAAAATTATGTAAGATGTTCCAGAGAGGGGAGGTCTTAAACTTCCAAACCTACAGTTATATTATGAAGCAGCAGCTTTGACTTTAGCAAGTGATTGGTTTGAAAGGAAAAAGACTGGAATACTGAATATAGAAAGTTTTGATCTTGAATTTGGATGGCATGCTTACTTATTTTATGACAACAAAGTGGATAAAGTATTTAAAAGCCATATACTTAGAGACTCTTTGATGAGAGTTTGGAAGAAGCACCGATACAAATGGGATTATAAAATACCGCTATGGCTGGATCTTGGTCATATTATGTGGAATACAAATATAATGTCACTCGGGGGGGGGGGGTTTATACAAAGAGGTTCTTTTTACAGATGTGGGCAGATGGCAGTTGAAGACATTACAGACACTGTTGGACGAAGGGATTAACTTAACTTGGTTACAATATAATCAATTACAATTGAGATGGAAAGAGGACCAAAAAATTGGTATTATGTTGCATGAGGAAGAATTGGTTAGACATATAAAAGAGAAAGGTCCAATGCATATTAAAAGGCTTTATAATGTTTTGTTAGAAAGGGATTCAGAAACTGAATTGGTTAAAGATTGTATGATTAAGTGGGCACAAAATTTTGAGGAGCCAGTGATGTTGGAAACATGGGAAAAAATTTGGGTTCAGAATGTTAAATTCACACAGTCGCAGAATCTGAGGGAAAATTTCTATAAAATGTTTTATAGATGGCATTTAGACCCCAAAAAATTGTCGTGTATGTACCCTAATGTTCAGCCAAAATGTTGGAGATGTGACTGTTTAGATGCTACATATTATCATGTTTGGTGGGCCTGTAGGAAAGTTAAGGCTTTTTGGATAAAAATTTGGTGGGTCATGCAGAATGTTTTGAAGAAAAAAATTCAATTTTCTCCACAATTGTTTTTATTGGGTATAGTTAAGGGTTTTACTTCGGGTGAAACAAAGTTGATATTGTACATGATAACAGCTGCGAGACTATTGATAGGTAAATACTGGAAGAATGAAGTTTTGCCCACGATTGAGGAATGGACTTTGAAGATGGCCAGTTTTGCAGAGATGGCAAAGATTTCAGCATATTTAAAAGACTGTTCACAAGAGACTTATGAATGGGAATGGAAAAAGTGGATAGATTATGTTCAGAACAAATATCAAACTAGGAAGTATCAAATAGCTTTTATTTGAAAATGATATATCAAGATAGAAATATTTCAATGTAATGAAGATTAAAAAAAAATTATAAGGGGGAGGGAGGGGTTCAAGTTCTGTATAAGTTTTATACTAATGGGTTTTTTTTACCTGATATGAGTATATTGTGTGGACGTCCGGGGGGAGGGGAGGGTTAGGGAGGGTTAGGGAGGTTGGGAAGTTTGGGGTGGGTTGAGGGGGGGGAAAGGGGTGAAAATGTAATTGTAAAACTTTTGCAATAAAAAAAAAAGAACGACTTGGGAGGGAACAGTCAAGGTAATTTTCAGTCCTTCATTTTTCTAGTTTAAGGCATTATCTCATATCGGACAAGTCATTATGGTTCCATTTTGATTGAACGCCTTGGATCATCTTCCTAGCAGTAGGAGGCCTATCCCAGTGGGGTGAAACAAAAGCATGAATAACTGTGGACAGTTATGGGCTCTTTAAAAATATCTGAGCCTGCTCTTTCAGGGGACCCTAACACCAACCATATAGACTGATAAAAGTTGCCAATATTTTCAACTACCTTGTTGAGCAACTTTAGCTGTGAAAGAGCATCTTGGTCAATAATAAGCCTCTGTCTTTCAAAACTCCCCAGTTGCTCTTTGATGGGATCCTCCTTGGGGAAAAGGAACCAACTTATGATATTCAGATCTGCTGCTACATTTCCACTTTGGTCCAAGTATAGTTTCTCCCAGGAAAAATTGCAAAACTCATTCTTCTCCAGAAAGGGATGGAACTAGAATTGAAACATCCAGGAATTTTGAAAGCAAGTTGAAATATCCTAACAGGAGGAGCCATTTTAAAGCTGAGCTTGTGAATAAGAGATGTTCACTATTTGCCTAAACAGCAATAACACATGGACTTATATACCACTTCACACTGCTTTTACAGCCCTCTCTAAATTGTTTATAGAATCAGCATATTGCCCCCAACAATCTGGGTACCCATTTTACCAAACTTGCAAGGATGGAAAGCTAAGTCAATCTTGAGCTGGTCAGGATCGAACTCCTGGAAGTGAGCAGTCAGTTAGGGTTAGGGTTAGGGTTAGGGTTAGGGTTAGGGTTAGGGTTAGGGTTAGGGTTAGGGTTAGGGTTAGGGTTAGGGTTAGGGTTAGGGTTAGGATAAATGCCACAGCTAAATGCAAATATTGAGTAGCCATCAGTCTGAAAAATTTAAATGAATTCCTGCAGTGAGGAGAGGTTAAGCTAAATGCTCCCATGTTTAGCTGAAATTTATGAATATAAATTGTATCATGCTAATTACAAACCCATAAGTACAGGAATTTGATAATAACAGTGTTTGATATCAAAATATAATTGTCACAGTGCCTGTTCTTTGGAACATAATCCTGTGAACTAAATCTGGCCTCATCTTAGTCAAACCTTTGGTGTTTGGAAGAACAAACAAGTTGAAATGGTTTCACCACATCAACTGGATTTTTTTCTAAATATTAACTAAATTTGATGGATGCTTGTCAGGACCCCATACCTGCCATGGCTCCAGCCTTGCAGCCCCCAATCTGTCTTTCTTCTCTGTTTTTCTCCTCCTAGATATTGAAGAATATGCAACATTCAAGACATGGGCCAGAGTCTTAACAACACTATAAAAACGGAGGTCATTTTTTATCTGAATTCTGTTCTTTTTCTCTTGCATGTCCAGTGGTCCTATCTGGGTGCATCGTCTCCGGCCCTTGACAGAAAGGACATGCTTTGAAAAAGAACAGCGAAAAGACTGGTCTTCAAATTTGGAATCCTGAAAAAGATTGAGTTGAAAGGCATCATCATTTGGCCATTTTCTTTCCTGAAAAGCAAAGTTCCAAATGCTATGGATATATTTGAAATGTGTATGCCTTGTCACTGTCACCTCCTCCACAACTGTGATGATCCAGACTTTCCCTTCAATGGGTCCTGGCAAACCTTCAATTGTAAAATGGATATGACGAATTCTATCCAGAAATGAAGCAAATTCTATGAAGTGAACAAAGACATTGACTTTTCTCCACTTACAGATGGCACGTCTGAGAGGTTCTGTAGCTCTAGTCATTGAGATAACCACACAAATTCCATTTCTGACAAGCATAGGGGTGAATGTTCTCACGAAATTCTCTCCCTCCTCTGTGTCTGTTGAAAAGAGACCAATCAAAGTCCATCTGAAATGGAGGAGGAGTTGGACAATTCCGGGATATTGGATCCCATTTTGGGGGAGCATCTTATGGAAAAAAGGCATTTGACTTTTATCACTCAGAGCCTCTGAAAAAATTGCATAACTGATCTGAAGAAGCAATGAAAAATGGTGTATTATGGTTAGATCAGATCAAAATGTAAGATTTTAACACATCCAGTGTGGTTCTCACGAACATATTGGAGTAGTCCAACAGTCACCAACTGGTGGTCCACGAACCACTGGTGGTCTGCGAGAAAATGTTGGTGGTTATTTGCATTTTTATGTTGCACTAAATACTATTTATCTTTTGAAAAAATTCATATTAGTGGTCCACAGGATTTAAAATTATGAATTTGGTGACCCCTGGAATAGTCTATTGTTCTTAACCCTTAAGCCATATCAACATAAAGAATTCAAAATGCAGAATATTAGCAAGATTGAATATAATCATTTGTCTAATCTGAGGTCTAAGATACTGTTCTTTCTCTTTTCTAATAAAATTGACATTCAGATAATTGACATGTTATGTCTTCTATCTCTAGAGCACTGCAAATGCAAATCAGTTCATTTTAGAGATTTACTTAAATGTTCCATATTTAACATTGAGTCCAGCTGCTCAAGTCTTGCTCGAGGAAATATTGGGGCCTCCTGTGGATCCCAATCCCTAGTCATGACAAAGGCCATGAGAAAAGCAGTTCATGATTTCCATAGAAAAGATATGATTGAATCTATTACCCACCCACCGACAACCTGCTCACTTTGCCAGCTAGAGAAACAAAAAAACAAACCTGTGGGATTTTGTAGGCACCTACTAATGTTGACATCTGAATGGAGATGTCATCAAGAGATCCATCAAGAACAGCCATCAGGTTGTCCTTCCTTCCACAGCTATAGTTGGGAACATTGGCTTCTCCAGTTGAGAGCAAATCCAGCAAGGCATCTGAAGTGCCAAGGGTGCTCAAATAATTGTCATGGATGTTGTAGCCAAGTGTGAGATTGTACAAAAGCTGAGAATTCTGGTTCACTTGTTGAATGGCAAAAATGAAGCGTAGGATTCTTGCTGGTTCAGTAGATGAACTACTGTAAAAAATGTTCATGATAACATCATCTCTAACAACAACAAAATATATTTTCATTTGTTCCTCTTTCTCTCCACAAGCCAATTCAGTCTTAAGCCAAAAGTGTCCAACATAAGAATAAAATTATAGTCACCCATCACTGTTTAATTGTTATGAGTGTTGAGGACGTGGGGTGGAGATTTAATATTTAAAATATATCAGTATTTGTAATAGTGCTCATTTTTATTTTGTGAAATGATCAAGATGCAAAGTCATTCAATCATTAAAATAGTATCATCAGGAAAGTGGACTTATAAATGATCCAGAAAAGCAATTCTAAAAACAAGCCATCCTCTATTCCATACCAGGGTCAGGCACTGAATATCAATGAATGGTTATAAAAATAGGGAAATGGGTCGGGCAGAGGCAACTACAAACTTTGCAATAAGCTAGTTGTGATTAACTCAGGATTGTACGAGAAGGGAAAATAATTTGGACTTTGGGTGCCAGGGCTGTTCCATCTTTGGATTTGGGTCTCTTAAAATAAGATGTAAGAGAGAATCCATGAAAATCCAAATGATTCAAGAAATTAAACAGGTCCTGCAATATAGGAGTAACTGAAAGAAAAGAAGAAGAGTGTTAGGTCTGCAAATTTGAAGGAATGCAACTCCATCACACTGAATGACTTACGAGGGAGCTTGAGTATAAGGAGCTGTGTTGAAAGACAGCATTATATGGGATATTAATGTGGCAAAGGAGACGATACTAATGAAGTGGTCTCCTGGCCTGTAATAGCTCTGTAGTTTTCTTCCCTCATGTTCCTCCAAACTCAGCAGGCACTTCATTCTCAGCTTCCCAATGACTGGCTGGGACATCAGCAGCAGCAGAAGCAGAAGGAGGAAGTCCATAATTCATGGGGCTGAATCAATCCCCTTCCTGTTTCTAAGGAAGAACATGAGCATTTGAAGAATTCAAAGCACTGTCACAAGATGAAAATGAAATTAACTTTCTTGACTGAGAGAGAGATAAAGAAAACTGGACCTGGAAAGGAGAAAAAGGAAAGGTACATTCAAGAAGCACAATCCCTGAATGTCCCAAAATTTGTGCCACATGGAGTTTGACCTGAGACATTTATCCTTTTCTCATGTAAGATTCCTTTCAAGTTGCTTCAGTCTGATGTTTACATCAAAGGCAATCACTGGAGGAATATCATGAGAGATCTCACAAACCAGGATGTTAATAATTACTGTAAGAAGACATCTCCTCTGGGAATCCTGAACTACCTCTGGGCCTCCACGTGCAGAGGAGAAACTGGAGAAAAGTATAGTGAAAAATCATAGATAGTCACTGGTCTGATTCACAAATTGGAAGTGATTTTAAAATTGGTCATACGATAGTGAAATTTCATTTGCTTAGAGATATTAACTTTGGGGTGATCTTTGAGACGTGTTGGATCTTCCACTTGGTGCAGAGTTTGTCTTCCAGTTAATGTCAGGGTAGTTAAAATCCCCCATTACTATTGTGCTGTGCTTCCTACATACCTTAGTTAGCTGACTAGCAAAAAGTTCATCTACTTCCTCTGTTTGGTTGGGTGGCCTATAGTATAGACCTATGGGAAGATCATTCCCCCCCCTTTTAATATTGACCCAAATGCATTCAAGATAATGTTCATCATTGTTGTGCTCTATTTCTGTAGTGATGTAGTTATTTCTTATATCTAGTGCAACTCCACCTCCTCGTTTATTTGGTCTATTTCGTTTAAATAGTTTGTATCCCTCTAGATGTATGTTCCATTTGTGGTTTCATCCCACCAAGTTTCCGTAATGGCAACAATATCATATCTGCCCTCATTTACTTGAATTTCTAATTAACCCGGTTTATTCCTCATACTCTGTGCATTGGTGTATAGATATTTGAGTCCATTTTGATTGACCCTTTGTTTACTGTCTACATAACCTGTGTCGTGCCTGACTGCCCCTACTTTCTTGCCACCTGTTTGATTAATGCATATGGTATGGCACTCGCTATTAAAGAGCCTTGGTAGTCAGTGGACTAAAGCACACTGTTATTAACATCTGCTGCTTGCAATTACTGCAAGTTCAAATCTCACTAGGCTCAAGGTTGACTCAGCCTTCCATCCTTTCTAAGGTAAGTAAAATGAGGACCCAGATTGTGGGAGCAATAAGCTGACTTTGTATAAATATACAAAAGCTTGAAGGCTATTGCTTAACACATTGTGTTAAGAAGGGAGGCATATAAATTAAAGATAATAATAATAATAATAATAATAATAATAATAATAATAATAATGCTTGGTTTTGGTTGATACCAGGGGTGATAATCTTACTCGCACAGACATCTATGTTACATGCACTGATAGCCCTATTAATTTTGGATTGCTGGTTTCTCTATTTATTTAATTGGTTTCTACTAATATGTTGAATTGTATTATTTGGAATAGCTGATAAAAGAATCATTGGTGATTAGAATAAGAGAATTTAAGGAAATAATTGGGGATTGTACTATGTTATGTGAATGTAAATTTAGGGGTTCAAATTTTAAGGAGGGAAAAGAAAAATTGAACTATAATAGGATAAGAAGTTATGATGAAGGGTAATATTGGTTTCTTAAAATTAGAGAGAATAAATGCTATGACAAAAATTGAACATATACAATTATGTTAAAGATGAACAAAAATCTGTACAAATTTAAGA
The DNA here is from genome assembly GCA_022577455.1 of Arizona elegans. NCBI lineage: Eukaryota > Metazoa > Chordata > Lepidosauria > Squamata > Colubridae > Arizona > Arizona elegans. The sequence goes on from JAKOOJ010000012.1 coordinate 806,938, forward strand.
AGAAGCCAATATTCTGTTCAGAAAAAAAATGTACTGTATGTTTGCTGGTATGTTTCAAAACTTAGAAATCTTTACCAAAAGAAAAAGCGGTCAGCTCAAGGGAGAATGAGCTCATTCCTGGCATGTCAGGAACTGGGTTCGTTAATGGCTCTGAACACCTGGCCAAAAGAGTTTTAGACTTTCCCCAGTTTCAGCAGGGGAAAGTTTTCCAAAAACGATTCTAAAATCACCTCTTTGCTGTATATTACAAAACATTACAAAAAATAAAGATTTTACAAAGTTGGAAAGATGTGGTGTTCTTTCTTTTTAAATGGACTGAAGAGGATCCCACCCACTGATTGGTAAACTTGCTTCAAACATTTCTTTCTTTCTTTCTTTCTTTCTTTCTTTCTTTCTTTCTTTCTTTCTTCATTCATTCATTCATTCATTCATTCATTCATTCATTCATTCAGCTTATTTGCCACCCATCTTGTTGTGATGCTCCATCATTGGGATCTGAAGCTATCTACAGACTCTTAAAGCTTAAGGAACAAAAGATGGTATTTTATTTGATGCCCATAATATCCAAAATTTGAGGTAAAGTTCTGTCCCCAGTGAAATGGAAGTTCCACCCCTTGCAATGAAGGCCTGTCTACTCACCCTTTATTTTGTTTTCTTTTGTTCAATTTCATCATCATTTGAGACTACAGTTGAAGTGCAGTTTTCTAGTATGGTGATGTCCCAAAGATGCATTTTCAAGAGGTAATTGGACTGTTTTGCTTTTCTTTGAAGACATTTCACTTTTCATCCAAGAAGCTTCTTCAGCTCTGACTGGATGGTGGGGAATGGATGGATTTATCCTCCTTGCAGACAGCTGGTCATTTGCATCCTTTTAGAGCAGGGGTGTCAAACTTGTGTCATCACAGTGGAAACTCATGACGTATCAAGACTTGTTTCCCCTCCTCTAAACCATTTGGGAGCAGGGCCAGTACTTAACGCATCCGGCCCGCAGGCCACGAGTTTGACACCCCTGTCTTAGAGAGTCATTGAGGACACTTGGAGGTTGATCTGTGTCCTCGGGGGTCATCTAAGCAGTGCAAGTGGGTGTGGAGCCTTCTTGGAACTGCTGAGAGGACTGTGTTGAGGACTGGAGATAGATGATGTCATATCCCTCCCCCTCACCCCAATCTGGGAAGTCTTGTCTCCTCTGCAGATGCATTATATTAACATAACTAACTCATTTGTTATCTTGTCCTTCCCTAGTTTCATGACAATTTAAATTATTAATTAATTCATTTTAAACTTTAATAATTATCTTAAATTAGTTTTACATTCTTTGTATGTTTATTTCTTTTGATATAAAATAACCTTAATTGTCAAAACAAGCATACAAACTCAATAATAACTGTAATAAATAATTAAGTGTTATGAGCCTAAGAAACTACTTCATGATCAGATACCGACTTTTATCATTAAATGTTCCTTAGTATTTAGATCTGGTCTCAGGATGATAATGTAGCACTTGGGGAAGAAGATGCAGCCCAGCAGGCCAGCCCCAGAAGCCAAGATGGAGAAAACCTGCACGGCCACCATGTATTTCCCTTTGGTGCTCAAGTAGGTGGGCAGGAAGGAGATCCAGACGCTGCAGAAGACCAGCATGCTGAAGGTGATCAGTTTGGCTTCGTTGAAGGCCCCAGGCAGGTTCCTGGCCAGGAAAGCCACTGTGAAGCAAATGGCAGCAAGGAAACCCATGTAGCAGAGAACCACATAAAACATGGTCACAGAGCCTTCATTGCACTGAAGGATGATCACTCCCGATTGGGAGTGCAAGTCAAAATCAGGAAACGGAGGAGAAACTCCCAGCCAGATTGCACAAATTACCATTTTTCCAGCAGAACCAGAAAGGATGATGGAGTTGGCCAAGCTCTTCCCAAACCATCTCCTCACCCAGTTCCCTGGTTTCGTGGCCAGGAAGGCCAGCACTACCATGATTGTTTTGGCTAACACACAAGACACAGCTACTGAGAAGATGATGCTGAACATGGTTTGTCGGAGAAGGCAGGTGGCTTTCCTTGGTCGGCCAATGAAGAAAAAGGAGGACAAGAAGCAAAGCAAGAGGGAAACCAGGAGGATGTAGGACAGGTCCCGGTTGTTAGCTTTGACAATGGGAGTTTCTAGGTATTTAAGGAATATGACTAAAACAAGGCCTGCTGTTAGAAACAAGAGTACAGCAAAGGAGACCAGGATGATCCCCAGATGTTCTTCAAAGGACAGGAAGGTTATTCTTTTGGGGATACATTGGATTCTGTCATCAGTGGGATATTTGTTATCTGGGCACTTGGTGCATTTTTCAGTATCTGAGAAAACAGTAAGTAATATTATTTCTATAGTCTCTTCTTTCACATTCCAAGAAAGACTTTCTTTGGATGACAGCTGATACTGAAGAGACAGGAAAGCCAGAGTTCCTCTGGTGTTACTCACCTTCCTGTGTGGAGATGGTCCCCTCTGGACAAGGAATACAATCGTAGCAGCAAATTGGTTCTTCTTTCCGAGCCCGTTTTACAAATCCAGGGTGACAATTGTCCACACATTTGGACTGAGGCAGAGACTAAGCAGAAAAACAAAATTCATTCCAAAATATCTGCCAAATTTTTATTTATTAGATGGATTGATTAAAATAAAATGAAAATGTGCTTAAGAAAGAAACTTCTGAGCAGTAGATAAGGAAAACATAAAATATTGCAAAGCCACTCCCCTTTGAAAATAATCCAAATCTTTGTTCCAGTTAAGATATAAAGAAAAAATTCTTCACCAACTAGGGCTGTCAACTTCAAATGAAGTATTATTTAGTTATATTTGTACACATATATATTTAAATTCATACAAATGCCATGCTGGTGAAGTAAGACTAAACATTACTGCCTAGTTTCTAGAACTATAGTGAGGATGAGTGGAGGTGAAATCATGAGAACATTTCACTTAAAAAGGGTGAGCCCGGCATGTTTTCCTGCAGCCCATGGGACATGAGCATGAACCCTGTGTGGAAAAGGGATATTTCTAAGGCCAAGTGAGGGATTTAAAACAAGGTCCTTTCCATTGAAGAATTACAGTTTTTTTGTTAGTCGCTACTTGTGTCCAATCCTTGAAGCCCCCAAGAACCAAGGCACTCTGGGACCCCCTGTCCTCCATTGCCTCTAAAAATTAGAACTACAATTAGATGACATGAAAAGACAGATCCACATTTATTTATTGCTTAAATTTGGAGAATTCTTTGTTTCAGTGGAAGACTTAATTCTTCTGTTAAAAAATATCTGAGCCTGCTCTTTCAGGGGACCCTAATACCAATCATATAGACTGAGAAAAGTTGCCAATATTTTCAACCACCTTGTTGAGCAACTTTAGCTGTGAAAGAGCATCTTGGTCGATAATAAGCCTCTGTCTTTCAAAACTCCCCAGTTGCTCTTTGATGGGATCCTCCTTGGGGAAAAGCAACCAACTTATGATATTCAGATCTGCTGCTACATTTCCACTTTGGTCCAAGTATAGTTTCTCCCAGGAAAAATTGCAAAACTCATTCTTCTCCAGAAAGGGATGGAACTAGAATTGAAACATCCAGGAATTTTGAAAGCAACTTGAAACATCATAAAAGGAGGAGCTATTTTAAAGCTGAGCTAGTGAATGAGAAATGTTCAGTCCCCTCTACACTGTTTGCCTGAATAGCAATAGCATCTAGATTTATAATCAGCAACAATCTGGGTACCCATTTTACCAACCTGGAAAGGATGGAAGGCTGAGTCAACCTTGAGCTGGTCAGGATCAAACTCCTGGCAGTGAGCAGTGATTTAGGGTTAGGGTTAGGGTTAGGGTTAGGGTTAGGGTTAGGATTAGCATAAATGCCACAGGAAAATGCAAAGACTGAGTAGCCATCAGTCTGAAAAGCTTTAATTGGATTCCTGCAGTGAGGAGGTATTAGGCTAAATGCTCCCAGGTTTAGCTGACAGTTATGAGTATAAAATTCTATCATGCTAATTACAAACACATAAGTACAGGAATGTATTTACAATGTATATATTTTAAATAATTTTATAATAGCAGTGTTTAATATCAAAATATAATTGTCACAGTGCCTGCTCTTTGGAACATAATCCTGTGAACTAAATCTGGCCTCTGTTTGGCCACACCTTTTGGGGTTTTGGAGAATAATGGTTCCCCTACTTCAGCATTGTCAGGACCCAATACCTGCCATGGCTCTAGCTTTGGAGCCCCCAATCTCTCTTTCTTCTCCATTTTTCTCCTCCTAGATATTGAGGAATATGCAACATTCAAGATATGGGCCAGAGTCTTAGCAACAGTATAAAAACGGTGCTCATTTTGTATCTGAATTCTATTCTTTTTCTCTTGCATGTCCAGTGGTGCTATCTGGGTGCATCGTCTCCGGCCCTTGACAGAAAGGACATGCTTTGAAAAAGAACAGCGAAAAGACTTGTCTTCAAATTTAGAATCCTGAAAAAGATTGGGTTGAAAGGCATCATCATTTGGCCATTTTCTTTCCTGAAAAGCAAAGGCCCAAATGCTATGGATATATTTGGAAAGTGTATGCCTTGTCATTGTCACTTTCTCCACGATTGTGGTGATCCAGACTTTCCCTTCAATGGGTCCTGGCAAACCTTCAATTGTAAAATGGATGTGGTGAATTCTATCTGAAAGGGAAGCAAAGTGAACAAAGACATTGACTTTTCTCCACATAGAGATGGCATTTTTGAGAGGTTCTTTATGTCTAGTCATTGAAAACTGTTGTGAAATAACCACACAAATTCCATTTCTGACAAGCATAGGAGTGAACGTTCTCATGAAATTCTCCCCCTCTTCTGTGTCTGGTACAAAGAGACCAATCAAAGTCCATCTGAAATGGAGGAGGAGTTGGACAATTCCTGGATACTGGATTCCATTTTGGGGGAGCATCTGATGGAAAAAAGGCATTTGTATTTTATCACTCAGAGCCTCTGAAACAATTCCATAACTGATCTGAAGAAGTAATGAAGAATGGTGTATTACGGTTAGTTCAGATCAAGTCCAAAATGTAAGCTTTTAACACATCCAGTGTGGTTCTCACAAACAGATTAGAATAGTCCAGCAGTCACCAACTGGTTGTCCAAGGATCACTGGTAGTTTGTGAGAAAATTTTGGTGGTCTGTAGACCACTAAATACTATTTATCTTTTTTTTTAATTCACGGGATTTAAAATTATGAATATGATGGTCCCTGAGTTCTGAAAGGTTGGTGACACCTGGAATAGTCTATTTTTATTATCCTTTAAGCCATATCAAGATAAAGAATACAAAATGCAGAATATTAGCAAGATTGCATATAATCATTTGTCTAATCTGGTGTCTAAGATACTGCTCTTTCTCTTTTCTAATAAAATTGACATTCAGATAATAGACATTGTTGAGAAATATGTGCAGAGTAACCCTTGAGTAGCAAGGGTGTGCACATGAAAAATGGCTGAGAGTGATTATGAATAATCACAGTCAATACACAGACGCACTGAGTTGTAACATTCTTTTACTTTTAGGAAAAAGTAAAGCAAAGTCCAAATAACAATCCAGGTCATACACACGTAAATCAATAGTTAAAATGTCAATCCAGGGATATTCCACGATCAAAGTCTTCTTACCAGTTGTAGTAGTCATACACAATAAAACAGTTCTTCTAGAGTTGCAAACTGGAGCAAGTACAGCATTAAAATATTCAGTAAACAGTAGAAAGCAACAACAAGTAGCAATGATCAGGCAGTGATCATGCAGAAAGAACCGGCAGAGAGTAGCAGAGAATAAGCACTGAGAGTAATAAACCAAGATTCAAGCTTCTTCTTAAGTACCTTGGCTACAGAGCTAGCCAATCAGGATACAGTATGAGGCAATACAGCAATACAATCTTAAAGCAATACAATACATTTTGACTGCAAACATATATTGATAGTTTATATATTGCCTGCCCAACCAGTTAGATAATAGCCATTTCCTAACATTCTCCCCTTTGGTTAGGACAATATATAATAGCTTACATTCTTAAACCATAACACTCACAACACATTTTATGCTTAATTGCACCCTGAGCTTTTGTAAAATGGTCTGCGATAGTAAGTAAGCTTTTTATTGCGGTCAAAGACCAGATTAAAATACACATAGAAGGGAAGTATATTTTACAAATATAGATAGGTCATGTGACAGTACACCATCTACTGCCTCAGATACTATCTGTACTATCAATACTAGTGATCCTCTGCCATAGGGTTTACCCGTCTCTTCTCCCATTTTTTTTCAGCCACGACTACAGCAAAAAAATTTTCGCTTAACAGCTTGCCAGTGCCTTTCAGTTGGTTCAGCGTTATATCTAGTCAGTTGATTTACACTATAGGATACATCTGGCCTAGACCAATTACTAAGATAAGATAGACTGCCAATCAAGGATTGATATATTTCCTTGTCGAATACAAGACTTTGAATATTACCATGTTTAAAATCCTGACTCATTGGTGTCTTAGTAGGCTTACAGAGTTCCATATTGTAACGTTTCAGCAATTGCCTAACTTTCTTAGCTTGTAACAGTTTGTACCCTCTCTTAGTTTTCACAATATCAAGACCCAAATAGTGCTTGATTTCACCTAAATTTCTAATCCTGAACTTATTCTGCAACACAGAAATAAGTTCTGTTGCTTCCTGTTCGGTTTTAGTAATGATTGCTATGTCATCAGTAAACAAAAGTAAAAGAGAAATCAAACCGTCTTTCTCTCATCTAAATAAACATTGATCTGCTATACCAGCAACAAAACCCATAGCATTTAATTTGTTTACTATACATCTATCCCACTCATAACCTGACTGTTTTAAGCCATAAAGACTTTTCTTTAGTCTCCAGCAATCAGTTTTCTCATCAGTTCTTAAACCTAGTGGCTTTTTTATATAGATAATGTGCTTTAAAGGTGCATGTAAATATGCAGTTTCAACATCTATATGGTTTATATTATAGCCATTCTTAGCTGCCCACACTAACGCTTTTCGCAATGTGGTTGCTCTCAAACTAGGTGCAAAAACTTCATCATAGTCCTTATCTGACTGAGCAAATCCTTGAGCGACTAACCTTGCCTTATGGGTAACAGTTCCATCCACACCAGTTTTTAGTTTGTAAATCCACTTACAACCAATTGGATGCTCACCTTGTGGTAGCTTAATGTTCTCATACACATCTAACTCAGTCAATGATTTAAGTTCTTTGTCCATTGCTTCCTTCCAAGCTACTTGATCCTTTGCAGGATACAGTTTTATATCATCATAGTTAGAAGGCTCTATATTAACCTGACATACCACACTGGCTTGAAACCTGTCAGGTGGATGTCTCACCCGAGTAGATCTTCTGGGTAACTCAGGACTCGTAACTGGTGTATCTTCTACTTCCTCCCCTAAAACACCTTTTTCCTTTACAGTAATAGGTTCTACATCAGCTATTTCATCCTCATTGAGTATTTGTGTATCAATAATAACACTATCCTCTGTTTTGTAACCTGCTTGCTCAAGCTTATTCCAACCAACATGCTCCAGGAAATTGGCACTAGCATTACAGTAGACGCTAGTGGTACCTGGCACCCAAAATCTAAATGACCTGTGGTTGGATTCATAACCAACAAAAAACATCTTCTTTGCTCTTTGTTGCCTCTTTCACCTCAATTGTGAGGGAATATGAACCCATGCTGGAGCTCCAAATGTATGCAAATAGCTTAATTCTGATTTTCTACCATGCCAACGTGTGAATGGTAATTCACCAGTTGTTGAATTAACTACATTATTCAAAACATGGTTAGCACACATTATTGCTTCACCCCAGATTGTCTCAGGTAAACCAGAATCAGATAACATGGTTCGAGCCATAGCCTGCAGGGTTTGTCCCCTGCGTTCGATATAAGCATTACGTTGTGGTCTATAAGGGGCAGAATGCTTATGTTCAATACCTAGTTTCTAATCTTATATTGGTAAACTCAGTACCATTATCAATTACCAAGCAAACCACCGTATGTTTGTTTCCTCTAAACAAACTTCAGCCAGTTTGACAAATGCTGAAATGTTTTAGTTTTCATTAGGTAACAGAAACCATAATGAGAAAAATGATCTAGTATGCTTAATATATAACAGGCTCCACCTAAACTAGGTTTTTAGGTCCAATGATATCCGCAAACAATACCTCCAATGGTTCATTAGTTGTAAATCCATTGACTCTGTTTGCAGGGGTTACCTTGCTCTTTTCTTGATTACATGCATTACAATTGAGGTATTTTTTACAAGATTTTAATTTTATCCCTTCAGATAATTCTATAGTTCTTTCTAACACCTTAAAGTTTATAGGTCCCAAACGCCTATGATGTAAATGAATGCATTCATCATGTGGCTTCGTGTTATCATAAACCGAGTTAGCATTAGCCATAATTAATGGATCATCTTTCAACATAAACAAATCATTCTCTAACTTTGCAATAACACTTTTACCATCCTTTTCTATCAAACATTTATCTCCCCTAAATGTTACTACAAATCCAGCTTTTAACAATGCTTTTACAGATAGCAAGTTGAATTTTAGTTTAGGTATATGCAACTTTGATAACTGCTCATTTATACATGAACAATATGCAATATCTTTTCCAGATGCTTTCATTTTCCATCGATTGGCTAATGATACATGTTGTTTACTCTTAGTTATTTTAACAAACCTCTCTTTACTTCTAGTGATAGACTGTGATGCTCCACTGTCAACTACCCACAAATCATGGTTTACAGTAATGGAACTGGATATAGCTAGATTAACATTCTTTTTGACTCTCTGTTGATTACCAGTATTCATTTTCTTACCCTTTTTACAGAATCTAGCTCTATGACCTTTATCTCCACAAGAAAAACATTTCCTAACAGTATAGGCTGTTGAAGACGTTTTTTCTTCCTGTGATTGTCTCTCTCAGCTGCCTTCTTCTGGACTCTTCTAACAATCTTCCGGTTATGGCAGTCAATGTTAGTTCATCTCTGGTCAAAACCTCCAGTGATGACACATAATCATCATAACTTTCATCCAAAGAGGAAAGAATGATATAAACCTGATGCAGCTCTGAGAAAATTAACTCCTTTTCATGTAACTCTTGTACAGTTCTATTCATAAACTCCAGATGAGCTAACATATCTCCACCTTTCAGAAGACGAGTTCTAAACAGTTTACGTGTCAGATGTATGTGTGCTCCCACACTATCACGAACATAAATCCTCTTCAAATTGTTCCAACACCTGGCAGCAGAATCCTCACCATGAATATGGACTAGCTGCTGGTCACTCAGTGTCAGTCCAATTATACAAAGAGCTCTTTCACTATCCCGGTTAAATTTGGCTATTTTCTTCGCATCTTCATCGTTTACTGGATTCCAAGCAGTTACATCCGTTGGATTATTAACTACTTCCCATATAGCCCTTCCTTACGCAGAAGTAGGCTGCATTTCATAGACCAGGAATCATAGTTTGTTCCATCCAACCGGGTTTTCAAGGATATGCTGGATGACTGTTCTTGTGCCATCTTCACTTGGACAATAAACCACAAACACAGCTGTCTGAATATAGTACTGTGTATTCACACTAACTCTCACTACCCTGGGCCCATAACCAATGTTAAGGAGTATGCGCTGAGTAACCCTTGAGTAGCAAGGGTGTGCACATGAAAAAAGGCTGAGAGTGGTTATGAATAATCACAGTCAATACACAGACACACTGAGTTGTGATATTCTTTTACTTTTAGGAAAAAGTAAAGCAAAATCCAAATAACAATCCAGGTCATACACAGATAAATCGATAGTTAAAATGTCAATGCAGGGATATTCCAAGATCAAAGTCTTCTTACCAATTGTTGTAGTCATACACAATAAAACAGTTCTTCTAGAGTTCCAAACTGGAACAAGTACAGCATTAAAATATTCAGTAAACAGTAGAAAACAACAAGTAGCAATGATCAGGTGGTGATCATGCAGAGAGAAGAGGCAGAGAGTAGCAGAGAATAAGCAGAGAGAATAATAAGCCATTGTTCAAGCTGACTCTTAAGTACCTTGGCCACAGAGCTAGCCAATCAGGATACACTATGATGAAATACAGCAATACAATCTTAAAGAAATACAATACATTTTGACTGCAAACAGATATTGATGGTTTATATATTGCCTGTCCAACCAGTTAGATAATAGCCATTTCCTAACACATGTTATGTCTTCTATCTCTAGAGCACTGCAAATGCAAATCAGTTCATTTTAGAGATTTGCTTAATGTTCCATATTTAACATTGTGCCCAGCTGCTCAAGTCTTGCTCAAGTAAATGTTTAGGCCTCCTCCCCACTCTGGATCCTAATCCCTACCCATGACAATGGCCATGAGAAAAGCAGTTCATGATTTCCATAGAAAAGATTGAATCTATTACCCACCCACCAACAACCTGCTCACTTTGCCAGATAGAGAAACAAAAAAACAAACCTGTGGGACTTTGTAGGGGCCTACTAATGTTGACATCTGAATGGAGATGTCATCAAGACATCCATCAAGAAGAGCCATCAGGTTGTCCTTCTTTCCACATCTGTAGTTGGGAACATTGGCTTCCCCAGTAGAAAGTGTGTCAAGCAAGGCATCTGAAGTGCCAAGGGTGCTCAAATAATTGTCATGGATGTTGTAGCCAAGTGTGAGATTGTACAAAAGCTGAGAATTCTTGTTGACTTGTTGAATGGTAAAAATGAAGCATAGGATTATTGCTGGGTAAATAAATGAACGACTGTAAAAAAAATGTTCATCATAACATCATCTCTAACAACAACAAAATATATTTTCATTTATTCCTCTTTCTCTCCCATTCAGTATTGCCAAAAGTGTCCAAATAAGAATATAATTATAGTCACCCAACACCATTTAATTGTTATGAGTGTTGAGAAGGTGGGATGGAGATTTAATATTTAAAATATATCATTATTTGTAATAGTTCTCATTTTTAATTTGTGCAATGACCAAGATTCAAAATCATTGAATCATTAAAATAGAATCATCAGCAAAGAGGATTCATAAATAATCCAGAAAAGCAATTCTAAAAACAAGCCATCCTCTATTCCATACCAGGGTCAGGCACTGAATATCAATGAATGGTTATAAAAATAGGGACATTGGTTGGGCAGAGGAAACTACAAACTTTTCAATAAGCTAGTTCTGATTAACTCAGGATTGTACAAGAAGGGAAAATAATTTGACTTTAGTTGGCGGGGTTGTTCCATCTTTGGATTTGGATCTCTTAAAATAAGACATAAGAGAGAATCATTGGAAATCCAAATGATTCAAGAAATTAAACAGGTCCTGCAATATAGGAGTAACTGAAAGAAAAGAAGAAGAGTGTTAGGACTGCAAATGGAAGGAATGCAACTCCATCACACTGAATGACTTACAAGGGAGATTGAGTATAAGGAGCTGTGTTAAAAGACAACATTATTTGGGATATTATTGAGGCAGTGGAGATTATACTAATGAGGTGGTCTCCTGGCCTGTAATAGCTCCATAGGTTTTTTCCCTCATGTTCCTCCAAACTCAGCAGACACTTCATTCTCGGCTTCCCAATGACTGGCTGGGACATCAGAAGCAGCAGAAGCAGAAGGAGGAGGTCCATAATTCATGGGGCTGAATCAATCCCCTTCCTATTTCTAAGGAAGAACAAGAGAGTTTGAAGAATTGAAAGCACCATTCAAATACAAAAATGAGGGTGACTTTCTTGACTGAGAGGGAGATAAACAGAATTTCACCTGGAAAGGAGAGAAAGGAAAGGTATATTCAAGAAGCACAGTCCCTGAATGTCCCAAAATTTGTGCCATCCGAAGTGTGACCTGAGTCATTTATGCTTTTCTCATGCAAGATCCCTTTCAAGTTGCTTCAGTCTGTGGTTTTCATCAAAGGCAATCACTGGAGAAATATCAGGAGATATCTCACAGAGCTGGATTTTAATAATTACTGTAAGAAGCAATATCTCCTCTGGGGATCCGGAAGTACTCCTGGGCTTCTGGAGAAGCTGGAGATAAGCATAGTGAAAAATCATAGATATACCACTAGAGGGCACTGTTCTGAAGTGGTTGTGGTCCTTCCTTTCTGAACATGTCTAGAAAATGATGCTGAAGAAAGATAGTTGACATCCAGGAAATTGGGTGTTGTCCTTCAATATACTCTCTTGTCTGCAGACACTCCTGGGGAAGGTCACCCAGAACTATAGAGTTTGGTATTCCACCTTAGTGTCAGACATGGAAGCCATATTTTAAATTTGGGCCTCCAGGCCTGCCACATTTTCTACTGTGGAAAAATGGGAGGTGGATTGCATAGAGTATGGGTGATATGTAGTCAAAATAACATTCTTTTCTCAGAAAGCCAAGGCCACCTTGCCCTGCAGCTGTGATGAGATGACTGGGAGGCATCTCCAGTTTTGGATGGTGCCTGATTGGATCATGTGGTGGACATCTTAGTGCAGGGAGAAGGGACTTGAACTTTGTTTTGGGTTGGGAAAACCTGGAAACTTTCAGATTTGGGTTTTCCCAGATGTGCCAATATGACATCTCTAATAAAATGGAACTTTGAGGAAATTCAAGCTTCGGAATTTTCTTTTGTGGGGGAGTTACTTGGAACCCTGACACTTAGGTAAAAGTACCTTTATCTATGAAAATAGAGTCAGGTCATTCTTTCTTGAAATCTGAAAGGAGGCACGCCTGACATTAAGCAAGATCTCATTTTTACAGCCATCCTGGATAACTACTGAGGGGGCTGAAACCAAACAATGTCTGATCAAGACAGTGATCAGGACCAGATGGGAGCTGCTGGCTGTACAATTTTTTCCCTCCACCCGGGGGGGAGGGGACTTGGAATGGATGAAAAAATTATGACTGGGGGAAGAACCAGAGCGAGCCAGATGGTCGACTGGAGTGGGGAAGCTACCGGACTTGGAAAGGACCCCCCCAAGGAGTAACAAGTGCCAGACCCCGAAGGGGAGAATTGGCATGGATGCAAGAGCAGAAAGAAAGCCTCATGGTCGCCCAGGCTATGCAACTTTTCAGAGATGCCGAAGAAAGCCACCGAGCCCGGGAGAGGTATGTTTACCCAACTGGGAAGGGAGGAAACCACCCCGGGGATGAACCAGAGATGGCTGCTTGTGGGGGAGAGGAAAAGCAAGCTGGGGAAGGAACATCTCAAGCCTCTGAAACTCAGGTGAGAGATGCGGCAGTCCAGTGGCCCCCAGCATTGCAGGCTCCACCCCAGAGGTGAAGAAAGCCAAAAATCCCCCCCCCCAGACAAGTTCGGAGGAGCTCCGAAGACCTTCGGATTTTTTTTGACCCAAGTGTGGAACCATATGCAGGACTGCGGGGAGGACTTCTTGTCGGATGCAGCACAACTGAGGTGCATTACAAATGCCCTAGAGGGAGTGGCAGCCGAATGAATGGTGGGCCTTCACAATAACAACTCCCCCCTGCTGAGAAATTACAACCTCTTTATGGGAGCCCTCAGAAGGCGCTTTGAGGACCCCCTAGCCGAGTGGAAGGCGAGAATCAGAATGAAGGGCATTCACCAGGGCCAGAGATTGATGGCAGAGTACACCCAAGAGTTCCACGACCTGGCTCCCTTCATGAGAGGGTGGTCAGAAGTGGCCCTATTAGAAAACTATAAAGATGGATTGAATGAGGACATCTACAAAGATTTCAGAGCACAAGGAGTCCCCGAAGATCTGCAGAGCTGGTACGTGGTAGCAGCGGATGTGGAGATCGACCTGGCCCGAAGCTGGATCCATGGTGGCTGCGTCTGGGATCAGTCATCCTCCTCTTTCCACAAGGGGGTGCCAAAGACAGCAGTGGGGAAGACAGAGCCCAAATCAAGCCAAAATCCTTTGCGTGTTTCAAATGTGGAAAAGAAGGACACCAAGCAGCTGAGTGTTTCTCCAAGCCAGTGCCAAAATCAACCGGCCCCGGAGGGAAGAAGACTGATAAAGCGCCCGCAAAAGCCCGCGAGCCTGCCCTGGAAGGAGAAGTCATTGAGTTCACTCCCTGAAAACAGGGTGAGTTGGGAACTCCAACCATCGTGAACGACAGCGAGACTGACACTGAGTCCAATGACGATGACCTGGTGAGTCACAATGGGGGCCCCATGATCATCCCTGTTGGATGCTTATCCTACGGTTGGGTAGATAATATATAGAAAACTATCTTCTGTAACTTTAACTGCTACAAAGATGACTAATTGGCTGTGCTAAGCAGACATAAAAGGAAGGCAGGAAGTTCGCTCACTTCTTGCTTTTGCTCCTGCTCCTGCTATTGAAGGTTGAACTGCTGGAAGGAACTGTGTCTGTGTTTGAAGAGAACTGGAATTGTAAGCAAACTATGTTTTGTATTAAACCGTGATTGTTTGAAGAAGTTGTTTTGAGAAGCCAAGTTTGCTTTTATACTACAAGTAAAGACTATTTATTTTTCTTTAAACGTTCAGAGTCTGTGACTATCTGTGTGTTTTGCTAAGCATCGTATCTATTCGCTGTCTGGTCCGTTGCACTACTTTGCAGAGGGCAGTTTTACCCTCAACACTCCCTGTAGAAATAAGGGTGATATCCACTGGGGCTCACGGGCAGATGCCAGCCCTCCTAGACTCTGGATGCACTAGGTGCATAATCAGCCCAAAAGTGGTGGAAAAGATGGGCCTGAGGCTAAAAATGTTGAGAAGGCCCATCGCTTTCTGTCAGTTAGACGGATCAGTGGCAGGAGGGGGCCCAGCCAGTTTTGTGCCCAAACCCATCGAGATGCAGTTGGGGGATCATCTAGAGACTCTTAGTTTCATTGTGGCCCCTGGCATGGAGCGACCCCTGATACTTGGACTACCTTGGCTCCGTAAATGGAACCCATGCATTAATTGGAGGACAGGAGTTTAGCGCATTCGCTCCGAGAAACCAGGAAAAGACAGGAAAGAACCCCCTTTGGAGGACGGAGTGGAAAACGAGGGGGTGGAAATGGCAATAGATCACATTGAAGGGGAGGAGAAGATTCCAAAGGAGTATTGGGACCTCCGGGAGGTTTTCAGCGAAAAGGCCTCTGATGTGTTACCTCCCCACAGACCAACGGACTATACCATTGAAATACTTCCTGGACTAAAACTCCCTAAGCTAAAAATCTACCCCATGACCCCTCGGGAGCTGGGGGAACTATGGAACTTTATTGACAAAAACCTAGAACAGGGTTTTATCCAACCAGCCAGGCTGAAGGTGGCAGCACCAGTACTATTCTGGGAGAAGAAAGATGGGTCTTTTCGCCTTGTAGTTGACTACAAAAACCTGAAAGCCATTTGCATAGAAAATGTCTACCCCCTGCCGCTGATGAAGAACATGCTGGCCCACCTAGGCAAGGGGGAAATTTTCACCAAACTTGATTTATGAGAGACTTACTACAGAGTTTGAATTAAGGAAGGGGATGAATGGAAAATGGCTTTTAACTGCCCTCTGGGATGTTTCCAGTTTCGGGTGCTTCCTTTCAGACTACAAAGAGCCCCTGCTGTGATCATGCAATTAAGCAATGAAGTACTGCATGAATACTTATACAAGAGGATGCTGGTCTACTTGGATGAAATTCTTATCTATACCAAGAACATGGACGATCCTGTGAAATTGGTGAGGACTGTCCTGAAAAAACTCAGAGCTGCTGAACTATACGCCAAACTCTCAAAGTGTGAATTCCACCAAAACAATATTGACTATCTCAGGTACCGCATCTCGCATGAGGTAATAGAGATGGATCAAGAAAAGGTCCAGCGGGTGTTGGAATGGGCCCCACCACGCACCTGCAAACAACTACAGAGCTTCCTGGGATTTGCTAACTTCTATAGACAGTTCATCCCCTCGTTCGCCAAAATCGCTCTGCCGATTCCCAATCTTTTGAAGACAAAAGGAGAAGTAAAACCAAAGCCCTACCGACCCCTCGAATGGACTATGGACTGTCAGGCAGCATTTGAGAAACTAAAATGCCTGTTTGCTGCTGAACCAGTCCTTAAGCATCCTGACATGGAAGAACCATTTGTTGTACAGGCTGATGCCAGCGATGTAGCAGTAGGAGCAGTACTTCTGCAAATGAAAGCAGAAGGAAAGCTGCAGCCCTGTGCTTATACCTCTCGTAAGCTAACAGAGACCAAGAGGAAATGGGCCATATTGGAGAAGGAGGCTTTCGCAGTGCTTTGGGCCCTGTTAACGTGGAGGCAATTCCTGGAAGGGGCTAAGCACCCCTTTGAGGTGTGGACTGACAAAAGAATTGGAAGCTTTGAATATGCCACGTAAAGTGTCCTCAAAGCAAGTCCGCTGGGCTCAGCATTTCAAACATTTTAATTTCTCCCTGTGCTACCTTCCTGGAATGAAGAACTTTATGGCAGATGCGCTTTCCAGACTGCCGCAATACAACAGTGCTAGAGAGGAAGTGATTCGGCCAATCATCCCCTCAACACAGCTGGCAGCACCAGTAACTACTAGAGCGTAGGCTAAGGCAGATCCAAATTTATCAGACGACTTTTATAATCAACTACAAGAAGCTCTAAAGAACAATGAGTGGTTTCAAGCCCTGTTAAGTCC
The DNA here is from genome assembly GCA_022577455.1 of Arizona elegans. Lineage (NCBI taxonomy): Eukaryota > Metazoa > Chordata > Lepidosauria > Squamata > Colubridae > Arizona > Arizona elegans. The sequence goes on from JAKOOJ010000012.1 coordinate 823,591, forward strand.
TCATAGTTACAACCTTGCAGCCGTAGCTGTTACCAGGCTGTGTTGATTGGTTTAGACGCGAGCAGCTGAAAGGAGGGAAATTGCTTCCCTCTGATTGGCTCTCGAAGTTAGACAGCCGGGTATTTAAGGAGCTGTCAAAGTGAGTTTGCGTTCTTCTCTTGTTAAGAGTCCTTGCTTAATAAAGCTGAGTTCGAGCAACTAAGCCTCCGCCTCTGTTTGCCCACCGGATTTTACACGTGGCGACGAGGGTGGGATAGTGAGGTGACGGTTGCTATTAATTGTGTGGGCCGTGTCCAGCTGACTAGCCACAATGACAACGGGTCTCCCATCGTTCACACCGTTCGATATCGCGTCAGAAACCTGGGACGACTACCTCGAGAGGTTTGAATGTTTCCTACAGGCAAATGAGCTCTCTGATGTATCTAGTGCTCGGAAGAGGGGGTACTTCCTCAGCTCATGCGGCCGCGAGATATTCGGGACAGCCAGGGCCCTGGCCGCCCCTCAGCCGGTATACTCGGTGCCCTGGGAGACGTTAGTGGAGAAGCTTAAGCACCATTATTCCCCCGCCCCATCTAAGATTGCACGGCGACATGCGTTCCATCAGAGGGCCCAGCGTGAGGGGGAATCGATTAATGAATACATCTCTGCCTTACGCACAGCGGCTCGCCACTGTGAGTTTCGGGAGCTGGATGAGATGCTCCTCGATCAATTAGTGTGCGGGGTGAGAAATTTAAAACTACAGGAAAGGCTGTTGGCCCGATCCGATTTGACGCTGCCCATTGCTTTGGACGAAGCTCGTGCCTCTGAGATGTCCGCTAAATCTGCGGCTGAAATTCAACGTTTCCAGTCGGGTGCCGGGGGGCAATCCATCAGCCATCCCTCAGTACACTATGAGGTAGCGAGCCCAGCCGGCGCTAGTGACGTGGAAGATGACGTCCGCCGCCTCAAGTCGTCTCAGAGGAAGCCGTGGCCATCCACTACTAAGAAACAGCAAGAGCGTTGCCTGGGTTGCGGCGGATCTCACAGCCGCGCCGACTGCAAGTTTAAATCGGCCGTTTGCCGGCGTTGCCGAAAGCGGGGGCACCTGTCTAGGGTCTGCCGAGCTGTGTTTCCTGTTACCGACGACGCGGGGGAGGCTGTGTACAAGCGACAAAGGATGGGTCGAGCTAGTCCCCGTGAGGGAGTGAGAGGAAGTTTCGCCGTATCCCAAGACACCGAGGTGGCTGCCGTCGCCATAAGCCACGCCTCCACTCCGTGCTCTGACAGTAAGATCCATTTGACTGTCCAGCTTGAGGGAGTTCTGTGTAGGATGGAGGTGGATACGGGCTCTTCCAAATCCTTGATAGCGTGGCCCACGCTAAAGACCTTGTTGCCCTCTGTTCCCCGGAAAAGGCTGCAACCTTGTCCAATTACATTGAAAGATTACCAGGGGAATTCAATCCCAACTTTGGGTTGTGGGCTATTTCACGTATCCTATGGGTCATTTTCTGGTCAGCTACCTCTGATAATTGTACGGGACAGTCTGCCCTCATTATTAGGCCTCGATTGGTTCGCCGCCCTCCATTTGGGTCTGTCTGGGGTCCACTCTCTGAGGTCTACTGCTACAGATAACATCCTGCAGGAATTTTCTGATGTGTTTGACGGCCGCCTTGGCAAATACACTGGTCTCCCGATATCTTTTAATCTAGATCCTCAGGTGGCACCCATTAGACTTAAGCCGCGGCGGGTGCCACTGGCGCTGAAACCCAGAGTTGACAGGGAGTTAGATAAGCTTATTGCGCAGGGGATCTTACAACCAGTAGAACACTCAAAATGGGAAACTCCTATTGTGATTCCCCTTAAACAAGACGTCTCTATCAGAATATGTGCTGACTACAAGGCAACCATAAATAGGGCCCTTACAGCCAATCACTACCCAGTGCCCGTGGTCCAGCACTTACTCCATTCCTTGGGCAAGGGGAGGATCTTTGCGAAGTTGGACCTTGCCCAAGCTTACCAACAGCTGCCTGTTGATTCTGCCACGGCCTTGGCCCAAACTATTATCACGCACCGGGGCGCGTTTAAGTGCACCCGGTTGCAATTTGGGGTGAGCGTGGCCCCCGGTATTTTTCAGAGCCTCATGGAGCGGCTGCTCCATGGGCTGCAAGGAGTGGTCCCGTATTTTGACGACGTCCTGATCGCAGCTGCTGATCAGGACGATCTCCTCAGTAAGCTAAGGTCGGTACTTACCCGGTTCCGAAAGGCGGGGCTCAAATTAAAGAAAGAGAAGTGCCGTTTAGGGGTACCTCAAGTTGAGTTTTTGGGTTTCCTAATAGACGCTTCTGGCATTAGGCCTGCCCCTGCCAAAGTGGAGGCTATTAAGCTAGCGCCTGCTCCCACCTCGAAAGCCCAACTGCAGGCTTTCCTTGGACTCCTCAACTTTTATGCGATTTTCTACCCCATAAAGCTTCTGTTGCGGAGCCTCTCCATCGGCTCCTGGATTCCAAATCCCCTTGGCGTTGGGACCAGCGCGCCGCAACCGCATTCCAAGCCGTTAAAGATCTCCTCTCCTCCGACGCTGTCCTGGTACAGTATGATGACTCAATTCCCTTATCCTTGACTTGTGATGCCTCCCCCTACGGGGTGGGGGCAGTCCTTAGCCATATTATGCCAACTGGAGCTGAGGCACCTGTCGCATACTATTCCAGGACTTTGTCGGCGGCAGAAAGGAACTACAGCCAACTCGACCGTGAGGCATTGGCAGCCGTCGCTGGAATCAAACGATTCCATGACTATCTCTATGGCAGGTTCTTCTACCTGGTCACTGACCATAAGCCCCTTCTGGGGTTGTTGGCCGGGGACAGACAGACCCCACAGATTTTGTCCCCGCGTATGTCACGCTGGGTAGAGTTTTTATCGTCTTACTCCTACCAATTAATACACAAACCAGGTAAGGCCATTGCGCATGCAGATGGCCTCAGCCGCTGCCCGATTCCAGTGCCGGTCCACGACCCTGCTCCCACGGCGCCCGTTCTTCTAGTTGATGAACTGCCGTCCCTCATCACAGCGGCAGACATTCGCTCCCGCTCCGCTGTGGACCCTGTCCTTTCTCGGGTCCAGGACTGGGTGCGCAGGGGCTGGCCTGCTTCTCACGAGTCTGCGGAATTTCTCCCATTTTTCCGCAGGCGAAATGAGCTGTCTGTTCTACAAGGCTGCCTTTTGTGGGGTAACAGGGTAATCGTGCCACTGTCCCTTAGGAATCAAGTTTTGGCTGGTCTTCATGCTACTCACCCTGGGGTGGTGCGCATGAAGGCCCTCGGCAGGAGCTACGTTTGGTGGCCAAAATTTGACCAGCAAATCGAAGATTGGGTTGCTCGTTGCCGCCTGTGCCAATCTACTCGTCCGGCCCCCCCAGCTGCCCCCGTGCAGGAATGGGAGCCTCCACGGGCTCCTTGGGCTAGGGTCCACCTAGACCTGGCAGGACCTTTCCAGGGCCAGAACTTCCTAGTGGGGGTTGACGCCCATTCGAAGTGGGTCGAGCTGGCCTTGATGCAGTCCACCACCACCGCAGCCGTCATTAGGATTGTGGAGGGGTGGTTTGCGACCCATGGCCTTCCCGATACCATTGTGACCGATAATGGGCCACAATTCACGTCGGCTCCCTTCCAGCTGTTTCTGGCCCGGTTGGGTATCCGCCATGCCCGGACAGCCCCGCAACATCCTGCGGCCAATGGTCTGGCGGAGAGGGCCGTTCGCTCGGCTAAGGAGGCCTTGCGCAGGTTAGGGTCCACTGACTGGCATCACAAAATCCACCAATACTTATTAACCCAGCACTCAACTCCTTGTGCCACCACTAAACATAGCCCTGCTGAATTGCTTATGGGGAGACGGCTTAGAACAACATTAGATAGACTTCACCCTAGCTACAACCACGAGCCACCTGCAGGGATGGGTCTGCCGCCCAGGGTCTTTAGGATGGGGGACGGGGTTTATGCACTGAACTTTGAAAAAGACCCTCGTTGGCTACCGGGACATATTATTCAAATAACTGGGCCCTATTCTTATAGGGTCCTTCTCACCGACGGACGAATTTGGAGACGGCATGTAAACCAACTAAGGAGACGGGCCGCAGACCTGGAACCTCGGCCGTCACTAGACCCTTCAACGCCCGCAGCAACAAACACTCCCGATGTTCCTCCTCCCAGCCTGGAGGCCGGCCGGCCTCCACTGACCAGTCCGTTTATGCAGGGGGACTTACCTGACGGCCGCGCTCCGGCAGTGAGTTCGAGTCCGGGTGAAGATCCCTCTCCCGTCGATCAGGAGACCGTAGGCGGGGCTCCGCCGGAACCACCGAGTTCCCCTACACTAAGACGGTCTGGGAGGCGTCGTCGACGTCCCACATATTTGGAGGACTACGAGTGCGCGTTCTGGGTGTGAAGGGGTGTTAAGTCCTCATAGTTACAACCTTGCAGCCGTAGCTGTTACCAGGCTGTGTTGATTGGTTTAGACGCGAGCAGCTGAAAGGAGGGAAATTGCTTCCCTCTGATTGGCTCTCAAAGTTAGACAGCCGGGTATTTAAGGAGCTGTCAAAGTGAGTTTGCGTTCTTCTCTTGTTAAGAGTCCTTGCTTAATAAAGCTGAGTTCGAGCAACTAAGCCTCCGCCTCTGTTTGCCCACCGGATTTTACAAGCCCACTCAAATGAGTGTACACTTCGCAATTGTCTGGCTTGGGTGGGAGCCAAGTTGGATGTTCCTGCTAGTCTGAGAGCAACGGTCTCACAGCACGCTCATGATGCCAAAGTTGCTGGGCATTTCAGATTTGTCAAAACACTACATTTAGTCAAACAACAATTCTGGTGGCCCGCACTCAAGAAAGAGATAGAGGCATAAGTAGCTAACTGCCCCGTGTGTGCCTCGGCCAAGAGACCTCCGGGGAAACTGCCTGGACTACTTCAGAGTGTTGCCAGGCCAGATGCCCCTTGGAAAGAGATCTCCATGGATTTTACTGTAGAATTGCCCAAAAGTGGGGGGAACACAGTTATTTGGGTGGTCACTGATTTGTTTTCCAAACAAGTGCATTTCATCTCATGTCCCAAGATTCCTTCCACAAAAACACTTGTGAAAATGTTTGTCCAACATGTGTACAGATCACATGGTGCTCCAAAATGTATAATCTCTGATAGGGGTGTTCAATTTACCTCCCATTTCTGGAAAGAGTTCCCAGCGCTAATAGGCTCTGCCCAGGGATTTAGCTCTGCCCACCATCCTCAGACAAATGGGGCTTGTGAGAGAACCAATTCTGTACTGGAACAATATTTGAGGTGTTATGTCAATTATCAGCAAGATAACTGGGCAGAGTTATTGCCATTTGCAGAGGAGGCCTATAATAACTCCCTACATAGCAACACTGGGTTCACCCCTTTCAAGGTGGCTTCTGGCCAAGATTTTGTGCCAATTCCAGAGGCACAAAATGCCAACTCTTGTTGCCCCAAGAGAATCCAAAAAACCCCTCTCTGATTGATTGGATCGAACAGCTACGTGGCACTTGGTCAGTAACTCGTAAGGCCCTTGATGAAGCACATCAAGCTCATAAAGCCCAGGTCAATAAAAAAAGGGGTCAGGCACAAGTTTATACAGTTGATGACATGGTTTACCTTTCCACCAAATACTTGCAAACTACCCAAAAGTCAAAAAAGCTTGGACCCAAATATGTGCGCCCTTTTCCGATAGTTCGGGTTATTAAGCCAGTCAGGGTTCAATTGGAGTTGCCAAAAAATTTATGACAAATTCATCTGGTATTTCATGTCAGTTTACTCAAACTGGAACATTTGTCCCCTTTGCGTCCAGACCAAGAACCTCCTCCTGTCCCCATTCTGATTGAAGGAGAGCAGCATTTTGAGGTCAAGGAAATCTTGGATTCCAGGAAGCATCATGGTAAGGTGCAGTATTTGGTGGCCTGGAAACATTTCCCATTGTCAAAAGCTGAATGGGTAAATAAAAGAGATGTTCGAGCGCTGAAGAAAGTACAATTGTTTCACACCAAATATCCTGATAAACCTTAATCCATTAATCCATGTACATATTGTATATTGTATATTTATCTCCCTTTTATCTTTTCCAGGAATAATGTCTCTTTTGCAGGGGGGCCGAATGTCAGCCTCTGCTCTTTCAATGCTTGCTTGTCGGCTGCCATGGTAAATGGAGAGGGGGAGCTAGGAAGTTGATAGAGGGGGAAGCATGCTGGAGGAGAAATGAAAGGAGAAACTAAAGCGAATCTTAGCTGCAGTCCTGTGCCTTTGAAGTTGCTATCAAGTCAACGGTCCTGACATTCCAGATTGATGACACTGACAGACGTGTGATTCCACCTGACAACTGGAGGACCTTTGGATTGGATGATTTACGCTGGACAGTTCGGAGGAAATGCTTTCTATATGTAATTTTCGTGCCTATTGCCTCAGATCTTGCTTTCCTTGGCTGCATTCAGTTCAATTTCAGTAAAAGTACCTTTATCTATGAAAATGGAGTCGGGGTCATTCTTTCTTGAAATCTGAAAGGAGGCACACCTGACACTAAGGTTGTTGATGTATAATTCTAATATTGCCTGTCTTCAAATGTTGAAGAAGAAATATGTAACCGTGAACCCTGCCTAATGTTAAGAATAGGATCTGTTTGTAATTTACTTTTCTTTTAGATCTCCCTGTATTAATCACAAATTGGAAGTGATTTTAAAAATGCTCATGTGATAGTGAAATTTCATTTACCCTATAAATATCAACTTTGGGGTGATATTTGAGACAAAGGGTCTGGAAATAGATAATTGGCCAACTGTATCATTGGATAAATATGGAATACGTTATGGAGATAGACTTTTTTCCCCTTATTCTTGCCCTTCAATATTCATGTAAGACACCAAGAACATTTATACTTTGAAGTCTCTTTGTTTACTAAACAAACCGCAGATGGTATGATGTCCTCCTTGGACAACTCCCCAGATTCCTCCTCAGAAGTCAGCTCAAGGGAGGATGAGCTCATTCCTGGCACGTCAGGAACTGGGTTCATTAATGGCTCTGAACACCTGGCCAAAAGAGTTTTAGACTTTCCCCAGTTTCAGCTGAGTAAAGTTTTCCAAGAACGACTCTAAAATCACCTCTTTGCTGCATATTACAAAAAATTACAAAAAATAAAGATTTTACAAACTGGGAAAAGTGTGATGTTCTATCTTTTTAAATGGACTGAAGAGGATCCCGCCCACTGACTGGTAAAGTTGCTTCAAACATTTGTCTGTTTATTTACTCAGTCAGTCAGTCCTATATAATAATAAAATCTCATTTCTTATCTTGTCCTTCAGTAGTTTCATGACAATTTCAATGATTAATTAATTCATTTTAAACTTTGATGATTATCTTACATTCTTTGTATTTTTATTTCTTTCGATTTTAAATAACCTTAATTGTCAAAACAAGCATACAAATGCAATAATAACTGATACAAATAATTAAGTCTTATGAGCCTAAGAAACTACTTCCTGATCAGATACCGACTTTTATCATTAAATGTTCCTTAGTATTTAGATCTGGTCTCAGGATGATAAGGTAGCACTTGGGGAAGAAGATGCAGCCCAGCAGGCCAGCCCCAGAAGCCAAGATGGAGAAAACCTGCACGGCCACCATGTATTTCCCTTTGGTGCTCAAGGAGGTGGGCAGGAAGGAGATCCAGACGCTGCAGAAGACCAGCATGCTGAAGGTGATCAGTTTGGCTTTGTTGAAGGCCCCAGGCAGGTTCCTGGCCAGGAAAGCCACGGTGAAGCAAATGGCAGCAAGGAAACCCATGTAACAGAGAACCACATAAAACATGGTCACAGAGCCTTCATTGCACTGAAGGATGATCACTCCTGATTGGGAGTGCAGGTCAAAATCAGGAAACGGAGGAGAAACTCCCAGCCAGATTGCACAAATGACAATTTTTCCAGCCAAACCAGAAAGGATGATGGAGTTGGCCAAGCTCTTCCCCAACCATCTCCTCACCCTGTTCCCTGGTTTCGTGGCCAGGAAGGCCAGCACTACCGTGATTGTTTTGGCTAACACACAAGACACAGCTACTGAGAAGATGATGCTGAACATGGTTTGTCGGAGAAGGCAGGTGGCTTTTCTTCGTCGGCCAATGAAGAAAAAGGAGGACAAGAAGCAAAGCAAGAGGGAAACCAGGAGGATGTAGGACAGGTCCCGGTTGTTAGCTTTGACAATGGGAGTTTCTAGGTATTTAAGGAATATGACTAAAACAAGGCCTGTAGTTAGAAACAAGAGTACAGCAAAGGAGACCAGGATGATGCCCAGATGTTCTTCATAGGACAGGAAGGTTATTTTTTTGGGGATACATTGGATTCTGTCATCAGTGGGATATTTATCATCTGGGCACTTGGTGCATTTTTCAGTATCTGAGAAAACAGTAAGTAATATTCTTTCTATAGTCCCTCTTTTCACATTCCAAGAAAGACCTTCTTTGAATGACAGCTGATACCGAGAGACAGGAAAGCCAGAGTTCCTCTGGTGTTACTCACCTTCCTGTGTGGAAATGATCCCCTCCGGACAAGGAATACAATCATAGCAGCAAATTGGTTCTTCTTTCCGAGCCCGTTTTACAAATCCAGGGTGACAATTGTCCACACATTGGGACTGAGGCAGAGACTAAGCAGAAAAACAAAATTCATTCCAAAATATCTGCCAAATATTTGTTTATTAGGTTGATTGATTAAAATAAATGAAACTGTGCTTAAGAAAGACACTTCTGAGCAGTAGATCAGGAAAACATAAAACATTATAAAGCCACTCCCTTTTGAAAATAATCCAAATTGTTCTAGTTAAGATATGAAGAAAAAATTCCTCATAGACTAGGGCGGTCAACTTCAAATGAGGTATTTTTTAGTTATATCTGTAAACTTATACATAACTGGTGAAATAAGACTAAACATTACTGCCTAATTTCTAGAATTATACTGAGGATGAGTGGAGATGAAATCATGAGAACATGTCACTTAAAAAGGGCGATCCAGGCATGTTCTTGTGCAGCCCATGGGACATGAGTATGAACCCTGAGTGGGAAAGGAATATTTCTAAGGCCAAGTGAGGGATTTAAGACAAGGTCCTTTCCATTGAAGAATTACAGTTTTGTTGTTAGTCGCTACTTGTGTCCAACTCTAAGGCCAAGTGAGCAGGGATGGGTTGTAAATTTTTTTACTACCGGTTATGTTGGCATGGCTTATTTTGAGGACATGGCTTGCTGGTCATGTGACTGGGTGGGTGAGGCCAACTCAATGTCACTCACGTCAAGCGGTGCCTCGCCTGGCCCCTCCCCTCCCAGCCATTCCTTGTCACACCCAGCCTCAACGTATCTATAGTTCTGTAAAAATGTTGTTCACCTTTTTTCAACTTTATTATCTACATACTATAGATGTACTTTCATGGGCCACTGAAAGGAGGAAATGGCTCCCATGCTTTGCCCAAGAGTGTGATAGGCAACAGGCTTTTAAGGGACTTCCAGAAAGAAGGGGGGGCAATGTATTTTCCACAGCCCCAGAAGCAGGAGTGAACTGCTCACGGTTCGGACAGGATCACCCGATCCAGTAACGATGGAGGCGGGTTCAGAGAATCAGTAGCAATAATCCCTGCACCCCCCACATTGCCCAGCTGAGCCACGCAATCATCAGAAGCTTTTTTATTATTATTTTTAAAAGCATTTTTTTCTACAACCTCTTTAGCCGAAAAAATGCTTTTAATAGTTAAAAAAAAAAGCCTCTGGTGATCATTCGACTCAGCTGGGATCATCAGAGGCTTTTAAAAGCATTTTTTCTACAACCTCTTCGGCCAAAGAGGTTATAGAAAAAATGTTTTTAAAGGGAAAAAAAGCTCCTGCCGATCAGGCAAGTCAGTTGGGATCGTCAGAGGCTTTAAAAACATTTTTTTTTACAACCACGTCAGCCGAAGAGGTTGTAGAAAAAATTGTTTTAAAAGTTAAAAAAAAAAGTTGACCACACCCACTTAGTCATATTAACCCCACCACCATCAAGCCATGCCCACAGAAACAGTAGTAACAAATTTTACATTTCACCACTGCCCAGAAGGCAAAACAAGAAGCAATGGATGGAAACTGAACAAAGAGAGAAGCAACCTAAAACTAAGGAGAAACTTCCTGGCAGTGAGAACCAATATAGGTGCAGAAATAGTTCAGTCATAATTTCACATATAAAATAGCCATCTGCGCATATTGTTCAAAACAGTCATTAGTATTATGGATGATGTTTATGGCTGAAGCCTAAAAGTCAAAGGTCACAAGAGTGCTTCTTTCTCTGTATGTATACAAAGCATCACATACCAGGAATAGCATATTAAGATGGACTTATGCAACCTGATGTACAAAATAAACACACACATATTCATGCTCTGGACTATAGACATTGAATGCATGTAAATCCCTGAAAAATATGTGGTAGCCCTGGGCAAAAGAAAAGCAATAAAATCACTCTAGGAGTAGGGACAGTGTAAAATATTAACACATGATAAATAATGGAACAATTAAAAATAATAGCACAGAGTTTTTTTCTCTCTCTCCCTTCCTTCCTTCCTCTTTCTTTCTTTCTTTCTTTCTTTCTTTCTTTCTTTCTTTCTTTCTTTCTTTCTTTCTTTCTTCTCTCTCTCTCCTACACACTCACTCTTTCTCTCCCTTCCTTTCTTTTTCTTTTTCTTTCTCTTTCTTTCTTGTCTCTCTCTCCCTTCCCTCCTCTTTCTTTCTTTCTTTCTTTCTTTCTTTCTTTTTCTTTCTTTCTTTGTCTCTTTTTCTTTCTTCTCTCTCTCTCTCCCCCTTCCTCTTCCTTTCTTTTTTCTTTCTCTGTCTCACCTCTCTATCTCCTTTCCTCTCTTTCTTTCTTTTTTCTTTCTTGTCTCTTTTTCCCTTCCTCTCTTTTTCTTTCTCTCTCCTCTCTCCTTTCTCTCTCTCACACTCACACTTTCTCTTTCTTTCTCTTTCTTTCTCTTTCTTTCTTTGTCTCTTTCTTCTCCCTTCCTCCCTCCCTCCCTCCCTCCTCCCCCCTCCCTCTCTCTTCCTTCCTCTTCTTCTTTTCTTTCTTTCTTTCTGGGAAGCCCAGCCAGGAAGCCTTCTTCATTCTCATTCTCCCAATTCTTTCCTTTCCCACTCCCGGATCCTTCTTCCCCCTTTTCCCCCCACTCGCTTCCTTTTGCTTGAAACTCCTTTCAGGGTGGGAGGGAAAACCAAATAAAAACAGGAAGGAGGAAAGGACAGAAAATGGTGCATGGCTGCAAAACAGGAGGAGGGCATTTTTCAGCCATTTTCTGGGACTGAAAAGTTGAGGGGACCCAATGAAGCAGCAACCGGCCAGGACTAACATGACCTCAACTCTCACCCCAAACCATCCCATGCCGCCTTCTTTTTCTCTCCCCACCTCCGCTCTTGTCTCTCCCGGGAAAATGGTGGCCAATCTTTCTTTTAAAAAAAGGCCCTGCTGCTGAGCAGAGAAAGAAGTAGCTGGGAAGGAAGTTGCTATGGAGTTAAAACAATGAAAAAATTGCCTTCCCCTGTTCCTACCCTCCCTCCTTTTCTCCCCTCCAGTTTCTTTTAGCTTTGGCTCTGGTGCCGAAAGAGAAGAATTCTCTTTTGTTTGTGAAGTCCTCCTCCATTTTTTCCCACCCAGCTGGAGAAAGACAGGAGAGGGTTGCTGCTGCTCCTATCAGGCCCAGCACAACAGCTGCATGCAACACTGGCGGCTTCAGAAGGCACTGGCTGGCAGGGAGATGGGAGCCGGCCCAGCAATCTGTGTAGCCATGCACCTGCAAAGCTTCCGAGCTCCCCCCATCCCCCACCCCACCTTCCACTCCAAATTGCACCCCACTGTGAGACGTGCATTTTACCAGAGAGTGACAGCTCCAGGTCATCTCTCAGCCATTCCGTGCAGGGAAACACTTTTCCACAGTAAAGAAAAACTTCTTGTGACTGCAAGGAAATTAACTTCTCACACTCAAGAGAAATTTTTCTTTACTTTGCAAGGTTTTTCCCTGCACACAACGGCTGAGAGACAACCTGGAACTGCCAGTCTGCGCTCTGCCAGGTGAGCAGAAGAGCGAGTAAACCAGGGATCTGCCGGTTTCCTGTAATCTGCAGTTTACTTGAGAGCACCATGTTCACGAGTAAACTTGCTCACAAGTAAACTGCAGAATAGAAGCAAACAGCAGATTGCTGGCTTACTCAATCTGCTGATCGCAGCCAGCAGCTCTCAGGCAGTGAAAGAAACTGCTGCCTCCAGCCTCTGTGCATCGAGGAGGCCGAGAAGCAGCGGGAAGAGCACAGGATGGGAGGTGCAGGAAGTTATTATTATTATTATTATTATTATTATTATTATTATTATTATTATTAATTTAATTTGTATACCGCCCTTCTCCCAGAAGGGACTCAGGGCGGTGAACAGCCAAAATTAAAAAACATACAAATACAAAAGTTAAGATAATTAAAAGAATTAAATCATTGGCTACCCAATTTAAAACCCCAAATCCATAAAATTTAAAATCCCAATTAAAAACCATTTAGGCTAGGCCGGCTTGATGAAATAAAAACGTCTTCAGGGCTTTACGGAAGGTCCGGAGGTCCGGAATCAATCGTATTCCAGGAGGCAGCTGATTCCACAGGGCGGATGCCCCCACAGAGAAGGCTCGCCCCCTGGGGGCCGCCAGCCGACATTGCCTGACCGACGGCACCCCGAGGAGGCCCTCTCTGTGAGAGCGTATTGGCCGGTGGGAGGTTATCGGTAGCAGCAGGCGGTCCCGCAAATACCCTGGCCCTAAGCCATGGAGCGCTTTAAAGATGAGAACCAACACCTTAAAGTGCACCCGGAAGACCACCGGGAGCCAATGCAGCTCGCGCAGGAGAGGTGTTACGTGGGAGCGCCACGTCGCTGCCAGCAATGCCCTCAAGTGAACATGTTGTGGGTGGGAAGACTCAAACCCCCCCTTAGGAACCTCAATTTATTTGTGAGCACCATTGGCCTTTCTCCCTTCCTCTCCCAGCCAATATTGCTCATGAGTAAACTTCAGCTAAGATCTCCCACGTGCTTCCCTCGCAGGCCAGACCAGCTGGGGAAAACGCACAGGAAGAACTCTGGTGCCACGATCTCCCGCATGCTCCCCTCCCTCCCCACGTACATCAGTCCACCACCCACTGCTGATATCACCCCTCCACCAGCTCTCCCTCCCCTGCTCACCCACTGGCCAATGCCCTTCAGCCTTACTTTTGCCAGCAGCGGTGAGCAGAAGTATGTGCCTAGATTCTGTAAGTAGTGGGTGGGCAGAGCTGGTGGACAGGCAGGGCAAGCAAGCATCGGGTAGGCAAGGAGAACAAGAGGAACCGGTTCAGGGGCGGGGCCAGTCAGAGGTCACTATCTGTTTGGGGAACCACACCAAATTTCCACTAACAGATCTCCCGAAATGGTACAAACTGGTAGCAACCCACTTCTGCAAGTGAGGTATTTAAGACAAGGTTGTTTCCATTGAAGAATTACAGTTTTGTTGTTAGTCGCTACTTATTTCCAACTATTTCATCCCCCGAGAACCATAGCACTCCAGGACCCCCTGTCTTCCACTGCCTCCCAAAATTAGAACTACAGTTAGATGACATGGAAAGACAGACCGACATTTATTTATTCCTTAAATTTGGAGAAATCTTTGTTTCAATGGAAGACTTAAGGTAGCTGACAATTAAGATAAATAAATTCCATTCAAGGGGTTTTTAGATGGATTACATGCCAAAGATCAAATCTAAGTAGCATTTTATTACAAATTGACCCTCATTATTACAAGTGTCAAGAAAGACTTGTGGGGAAGCACTCAAGGTAATTTTCAGTCCTTCATTTTTCTAGTTTAAGGCATTATCTCATATCAGACAAGTCATTGTGGTTCCATTTTGATTGAACACCTTGGATGACCTTCCTAGCAGCAGGAGGCCTATCTCAGTGGGGTAAAACAAAGACATGAATAACTGTGGTCAGATATGAACTATTAAAAAATATCTGAGCCTGCTCTTTCACCAACCATAAAGACAGAGAAAAATTGCAAATATTTTCAACCACCTTGTTGAGCAACTTTAGCCGTGAAAGAGCATCTTGGTTGATAATAAGCCTCTGTCTTTCAAAACTCCCCAGTTGCTCTTGGATGGGATCCTCCTTGGAGAAAAATAACCAACTTATGATATTCAGATCTGCTGCTACATTTCCACTTTGGTCCAAGTATAGTTTCTCCCAGGAAAAATTGCAAAACTCATTCTTCTCCAGAAAGGGATGGAACTAGAATTGAAACATCCAGGAATTTTGAAAGCAAGTTGAAATATCCTAAAAGGAGGAGCAATTTTAAAGCTGAGCTTGTGAATAAAAGAAGTTCAGTCCCCTCTACACTATTTGCCTAAATAACAATAACACTTGGATTTATATACCACTTCACAATGCTTATACAGCGCTCATAAGTGGTTTATAGAATCAGCATATTGCCCCAAAGAATCTGGGTATCCATTTTATCAACCTTGGAAGGATGGAAAGCTACGACAACCTTGATCTGGTCAGGATCGGACTCCTGGAAGTGAGTAGAGAGTTACGGGTGGAGTGAGGGTTAGGGCTAGGGCTAGGGTTAGGGTTAGGGTTAGGGTTAGGGTTAGGGTTAGGGTAAATGCTGTGGCTAAATGCAAAGACTGAGGAGCCGTAAGTCTGAAAAGCTTTAATTGGATTCCTGCAGTGAGGAGGGATTAAGCTAAATGCTCCCAGGTTTAGCTGACAGTTATGAGTATAAAATTCTATCATGCTAATTACAAACACATAAGTACAGGAATTTATTTACAATGTATACATTTTAAATAATTTTATAATAGCAGTGTTTAATATAAAAATATAATTGTCACTATGCCTGCTCTTTGGAACATAATCCTGTGAAGTAAATCAGGCCTCCGCTTGGCCAAACCTGTTGGGTTTTTGGAGAACAATGGTTCTCCTACATCAGCATTGGATTTTTTGCTAAATAGGAACTAGGTATGATAGATCCTTCTCAGGACCCCATACCTGCCATGGCTCTAGCCTTGCAGCCCCCAATCTCTCTTTCTTCTCCATTTTGCTCCTCCTAGATATTGAGGAATATGCAACATTCAAGACATGGGCCAGAGTCTTAGCAACAGTATAAAAACGGTGCTCATTTTTTATCTGAATTGTATTCTTTTTCTCTTGGATGTCCAGTGGTGCTATCTGGGTGCATCGTCTCCGGCCCTTGACAGAAAGGATATGCTTTGAAAAAGAACAGCGAAAAGATTGGTCTTCAAATTTGGAATCCTTGAAAAGATTGGGTTGAAAGGCGTCATCATTTGGCCATTTTCTTTCCTGAAAATCAAAGTTCCAAATGCTATGGATATGTTTGAAAAGTGTATCCCTTATCATTGTCATTTTCTCCACAATTGTGGTGATCCAGACTTTCCCTTCAATGGGTCCTGACAAACTTTCAATTGCTAAATGGATGTGGCGAATTCTATCCACAAAGGAAGCAAATTCTCTGAAGTGAACAAAGACATTGACTCTTCTCCACTTAGAGATGGCATTTCTGAGAGGTTCTGTATGTCTAGTCATTGAGATAACCACACAAATTCCATTTCTGACAAGCATAGGAGTGAAAGTTCTCATGAAATTCTCTCCCTCCTCTGTGTCTGGTGCAAAGAGACCAATCAAAGTCCATCTGAAATGGAGGAGGAGTTGAACAATTCCTGGATACTGGATCCCATTTTTGGGAAGCATCTGATGGAAAAAAGGAATGTGACTTTTATCACTCAGAGCCTCTGAAACAATTCCATAACTGATCTGAAGAAGCAATGAAGAATGGTGCATTATGGTTAGATCAGATCAAGTCCAAAATATAAGCTTTTAACACATCCAGTGTGGTTCTCACAAACATATTAGAATAGTCCAGTGGTCACCAACTGGTGGTCCAAGAACCACTGGTGGTCTGCGAGAAAATTTTGGTGGTCTGTAGAAAAATTATTTGCATTTTTATATTGTACTAAATACTATTTATCTTTTGAAAAAGAAATCATATTAGTGGTCCATTTGATTTAAAATAATGAATTTGGTCGTCCCTGAGTTCCGAAAGATTGGTGACCCCTGGAATAGTTTATTGTTCTTAACCCTTAAGCCATATCAACATAAAGAATACAAAATGCAGAATATTAACAAGATTGAATATAATCATTTGTCTAATCTGAGGTCTGAGATACTGGTCTTTCTCTTTTCTAATAAAATTGACATTCAGATAATAGATGTGCTATGTCTTCTATCTCTAGAGCACTGCAAATGCAACTCAGTTCATTTTAGAGATTTGCTTAAATGTTCCATATTGAACATTGTGTCCAGCTGCTCAAGTCTTGCTCAATTAAATGTTTAGGCCTGCTGTGGATCCCAATCCCTAGCCATGACAATGGCCATGAGAAAAGCAGTTCATGATTTTCATAGAAAAGGTATGATTGAATCTATTACCCACCCACCAAATACCTGCTCACTTTGCCAGGTAGAGAAACACACAAACACACCTGTGGGACTTTGTAGGTGCCTACTAATGTTGACATCTGAATGGAGATGTCATCAAGAGATCCATCAAGAACAGCCATCAGGTTGTCCTTCCTTCCACAGCTGTAGTTGGGAACATTGGCTTCTCCAGTCGATAGAATGTCCAGCAAGGCATCTGAAGTGCCAAGGGTGTTGAAATAATTGTCATGGATGTTGTAGCCAAGTGTGAGATTGTACAAAAGCTGAGGTTTCTTATTGACTTGCTGAATGGCAAAAATGAAGCTTAGGAGTCTTCCTGGATCAGTAAATAACCTACTATAAAAAAATGTTCATCATAGCATCATCTCTAAAAACAACAACAAAACATATTTTCATTTGTTCCTCTTTCTCTCCACAAGCCCATTCAGTCTTAAGCCAAAAGTGTCCAAAACAAGAATCAAATGATCGTCACCCATCACCGTTTAATTGTTATGAGTGTTGAGAACGTAGGATGGAGTTTTAATATTTTAAATATATCATTATATGTAATGTAATTTGTAATTACATTATTTGTAATTATTTTTAATTTGTGCAATTACCAAGATTCAAAATTATTCAATCATTAAAATAGAGTCATCAGCAAAGAGGACTTATAAATGATCCAGAAAAGCAATTCTAAAAACAAGCCATCCTCAATTCCATACCAGGGTCAGGCATTGAATATCAATGAATGGTTATAAAAATAGGAAAATGGGTGGGGCAGAGGCAGCTACAAACTTTTCAATAAGATAGTAATGATTAACTCAGGATTATACGGGAGGGGGAAATAATTTGGACTTTGGGGTGGGTTGTTCCTTCTTTGGATTTGAATCTCTTAAAATAAGACATAAGAGAGAATCCATGGAAATCCAAATGATTCAAGAAATTAAACAGGTCCTGCAATATAGGAGTAACTGAAAGAAAAGAAGAAGAGTGTTAGGACTGCAAATGGAAGGAAAGCAACTCCATCACACTGAATGACTTACGAGGGAGCTTGAGTATAAGGAGCTGTGTTGAAAGACAGCATTATATGGGATATTAACGTGGCAAAGGAGACGATACTAATGAGGTGGTCTCCTGGCCTGTAATAGCTCCGTAGGTTTTTTCCCTCATGTTCCTCCAAACTCAGCAGGCACTTCATTCTCGGCTTCCCAGAGACTGGCTGGGACATCAGCAGCAGCAGAAGCAGAAGGAGGATGTCCATAATTCATGGGGCTGAATCAATCCCCTTCCTGTTTCTAAGGAAGAACAAGAGAGTTCAAAGAATTCAAAGCACTGTCACAAGATGAAAATGAGATTAACTTTCTTGACTGAGAGAGAGATAAACAGAACTGTACCTGGAAAGGAGAAAAAGGAAAGGTACATTCAAGAAGCACAGTCAATGAATGTCCCAAAATTTGTGCCACATGGATTTTGACCTGAGACATTTATCCTTTTCTCTTGTAAGATTCCTTTCAAGTTGCTTCAGTCTGATGTTTACATCAAAGGCAATCACTGGAGGAATATCATGAGAGATCTCACAAACCAGGATGTTAATAATAATAATAAGTGAGAAGACTTCTCCTCTGGGGATCCTGAACTACCTCTGGACCTCCACATGCAGAGGAGAAACTGGAGAAAAGTATAGTGAAAAATCATAGATAGTCACTGGTCTGAATCACAAATTGGAAGTGATTTTAAAATTGCTCAGGGGATAGTGAAATTTCATTTGCCTTAGATATATCAACTTTGGAGTGATCTTTGAGACCTGTTGGATCTTCCACTTGGTGCAGAGTTTGTCTCCCAGTTGATGTCAGGGTAGTTAAAATCCCCCATTACTATTGTGATGTGCTTCCTACATACCTTAGTTAGCTGACTTGCAAAAAGTCCATCTACTTCCTCTGTTTGGTTGGGTGGCCTATAGTATAGACCTATGACAAGATCATTCCTCCCCCCCCTTTAATATTGACCCAAATGCATTCAAGATATATGTAGGTCTTTGGTTATTCGGGTCTTCTCCCGCGTAAAATTGGAAGTGTCTTGGCAACGTTTCGACGAAGTCTCATTCGTCATCTTCAGGCTGGTGTTCTCGGCTTCGTGCTTCCAGGAGCAATGTGAGATCGCAGCTGTCTCTTCCTTTTAACTGCTAGTGGGGGTGTGAGCTGATTGGGTGGGAACTTGGCTGTGTTCTGATTGGGTGGAGGTGTGTTCTGATTGGTTAGGGGCTTGGCTGTGCTCTGATTGGATGGGGGGTTGGTTGTGCTCTGATTGGCTGGGGGTGTGTTCTGTTTGGGTGGGGGCTTGGTTGTGCTCAGCTTAGTCTGAGTTGCAGGGGGATTTGAGCTGGTGAGCTGCGTTGTTGTTGTTTGGCTTCGTGTTTGTGGCCGTACGAGCTCTTCCTGGTGGGTGTCAGTCTGCTTCATGTATGGATTGGAGAGGTTTAAAGCGGCTAATGATGCAGCTGCAGTCTGGCTTCTGGTCCTTGGTCGTGGCTCATTATCAGTGTGGGTTTGAGTCTGCTTTCTGCGTGGATGTGTGGTGGTGACATCCTGTGTGGCTCTCGTGAGTGTGGGTCTGGTGTCATTCGTCGTGTTAGGGACCCGTTTGTCAATAAGGGCGGGTTTCCAAATGGCTGGTAGGCGGGAGGTATCGTCTCGTTTGTTCATGCTGTGTGGGCGTTTTTCTATCTCGATGGCTTCTCTGATTATTCTGTTGTTAAAGTGTTCCGTTTTGGCGATAGTTCTGGTCTTTTTAAAGTCAATATCATGTCCTGTGGCTTTAAGGTGTTGGACCAGGGAAGAAGTTGGTTCTTCTTTTCTGACTGAGTTCTTGTGTTCTTCTATGCGTGCACTTATTCGTCTGTTGGTTTGTCCGATGTATGTGGTAGGGCAGGCGGTGCATGGGATTTCATATACTCCTTGATTTTCTAACTCAATTTTGTCTTTGGGGTTCCTTAGGATGGTGGATATTTTTCGGTTTGTGCAGAATGCTGTCTTGATGTTGTGTTTGTGGAGGATCTTGCTGATTCTGTCTGTGGTGCCTTTTATGTATGGGAGGAGGGCTTTGCCGTTTTCTTGTTCTGTGTCTTGGATTTTAGTGGGGGTTTCTTTTTGGATTAGGTTGGTGATCTTATTTCTTTGGAATCCATTGGATGTTAGTACGTTAGTGAGGGTGTGTAGTTCGGTTTTTAGGTGTTGTTCGTCAGCTAAGCGTTTTGTTCTGGAAATGAGTGTCTTGGCTACAGAGTTGATCTGGGCAGGGTGGTGGTGTGAGAGTGCGTGCAGATAGCGGTTTGTGTGTGTTTTCTTCTGGTAGATAGTGTGTCCTAGGGAGCCATTGGATTTTCTGTAGACTAAGACATCCAGGAAGGGAAGTTGGTTGTTCGCTTCTGTTTCCATGGTGAACTGTATTTTGGGGTGTAGGCTGTTGAGGTGTGTGAGGAAGTTGTCCAGTTTTTCTTTCCCATGTGGCCAGATTATGAAGGTGTCGTCCACATATCTGAGCCAGAGTTTGGGTTTATGATCAGATTTTTCTAGAGCTTGGGACCCCCAACCCCCCATCCAATCAGAGCACAGCCAAGCCCCTAACCAATCAGAACACACCTCCACCCAATCAGAACACAGCCAAGTTCCCACCCAATCAGCTCACACCCCCACTAGCAGTTAAAAGGAAGATATTTTGGTAGGTGACCATTTTCTCCCTACTTAACGCATTTGGATGGATCAGTGCCTCCATTGTGGATATCCATTTTGGGTATTTTAAATAGTGTTTATGCCTGATTTCTTTCCATGTCTTCATTAATGTATCTCTAATTTTATGTTGGTGGAAGCGTAGCCCTGTCCCTTTTCCTTTGTCCCAGAGGTAGGCATGCCAGCCTCTCAATAGGTCGTGCCCTTCCAGTTGTAAAATTCTCTTATCTCTTAATAAGGCCCACTCTCGTAGCCACACTAAATTGGCCGCTTTACGGTATAGTTCCCAGACTGGGAGTCCGAATCCGCCCCTATTCCTTTTTTCCTGCAAGGACCGTAATGCGATTCTCGGTTTCTTCCCTCCCCAGATAAACTTCCTTACTATCCCATTTAAATCCAAAAAATATTTTCTGTCAATACTAACAGGGGTGGTTTGAAATAGGTATAGTAATTTGGGCAGAACACTCATCTTGACAGTGGCTATCCTACCGAGGAACGATATTTGCAATTTCCCCCATCTATCCAAATCTTGCTTTATCTTTGTCAATAAAGGTGTATAGTTATCTTCCTTTAAGGTTGAGCATCTGGCTGTAATCCAAATCCCTAAATATTTGATCTTCTTAACTATTTGAATACCCAAATTATTTACTAGTGTCTCCTGTTCTCTTATTGGGATATTTTTTATTAACATTTTAGTTTTTGTCATATTTAAATTAAATCCTGACAGCTTCCCGTATTCATCTAGTTCTTTCAATATTTTTGGGCCTGTTGTTAGTGGGTCCTCCATTATCAACACTACATCGTCGGCAAAAGCTTGAATCTTAAAGGTTTCATTCCTAATTTCCAATCCCCGTATTTCTTTGTTTTGCCTAATTTTCCTTAACAATACCTCCAGGGCTAATATAAATAAAAGTGGAGAGAGTGGACAGCCTTGTCTCACCCCTTTACCAATCTGGAAGGATTTAGTTACATCCCCATTCAGTATAATATTTGCGCTCTGTTTGTCATAAATTGCTTTTATCGCATTCTCGAAATGCCCCCTGAAATTCATTCTTTGGATTTGTTGGGTCAAAAATCGCCAATTTAAGTTGTTGAAAGCCTTCTGGGCGTCGAGGAAGACCATGGCCAGCTGTTTCTCGGAGTGTATTTCATAATACTCCAGCACGTCCATCACCACTCTCATATTAGACCTAATCTGTCTACTGGGGAGGAACCTGTTTTGGTCGGGGTGAATCCAATTATTTAATATTATCTTTAACCTACCCGCTAATATTCCCATAAATATTTTATAATCCGTGTTGAGTAAGGAGATCGGTCTGTAGTTCCTTACTTGCTTGGGATTGGTACCTTCTTTTCCTACCAGTGTGATGAACGCCTCCTTGCATGATTCTGGGATCCTGGAGCCTCTCAGGGCCTCGTTGCATATTATCAGAAGTTTTGGTACGAGTATTTCTGCCAGGTTTTGGTTTTTATATAATTCTCCTAGGAGGCCGTCGGGACCAGGTGTTTTGTTACTCTTTAATTTGGATATTACCCCCTTCAGTTCCTCTAATGTAATTTCTCTATTTAACGCTTCCCTTTCCTCCTTCTTTATCTGTGGGAGATTCTCTTTAGCGAAGTACTGATTAATATTATCAATTGAAGTTTCCTCCTCGTTATATAATGTCTCATAGTACTGTCTAACAAACTCAAGTTTCTCCTCCTCATCCTCTAATATTCTGCCTTCCAAGTTCTCCAGGCCGCCTATAACACCCTTCTCTTTCTCTTTTTTTAATTTGTACGATAGCCATCTCCCGGGCTTATTTGCGTTATCAAAATAATATTGTTTGGATTGTTTGATTTTTTTCGCCAATTCTTCCTGTTCTAATAGATTTAATTTATGCCTTGCTGTCATCCATTGCTCTTTTATTTTAATATCGCTCGGGTCTTGTTGTAATCTCTTTTCTGTTGCTTCCAATTGGGGCAGCAGATCCTTCTGAGCCTTCCTTTTCTCTTTGTTATTATATATATTATGCGATATAACTAATCCTCTTAAGTAGGCTTTCATTGTATCCCAAACACATGTTAATGGAGTTTCCTGATTCTCATTCTCCAGAAAAAAAAATTGTAGATCCCTCTGCAGTCTCTTAGAAAACTCTACTTCCCTAAGAATATGGGTATTTAGTCTCCATCTCCTTCGTCTAATCCTATTTGGGCTCTTCCACTTAATCTCTAAGGGGTTGTGATCAGCCCAAACGTTCAGGGTAATTTCAACCAAATGAATATCTAATCCTAAATTTCTACTGACCCAAAACATATCAATCCTTGACCAGGACATCTGGGGATTTGAGTAGTATGTAAACTGCTTATCGCTCGGGTGTAATGTACGCCAGAGATCTACTAAGTTGTGTTCGTCAACCAAATCAAAGAAGGTTTTGGGGAGTTTTTCCCTTTTAGTTTTTTTCTTTGATCTGCTCTTGTGATCCACCTCCGGGTTTACTACCCTGTTGAAGTCCCCAATAATACAGATATTTGTATGTTCCAATTCAACTATTTTATTGCTTAATTTCCTGTAGAATTCTCCTAGGTTTCTGTTTGGAGCATAAATGGCTACTACTAAAATTGGGATACTACCCCTCTTAATTTCAATTGCGAGAAATCTCCCTTTATCGTCTGAATATTTAAATTCAGCAGCGATTCCTTTTTTTACATATAATGCTACCCCCCCCTTTTTTTTCTCTGCCAGAGAGGTAAAGCAATTGCCGAATTTCTCAAATTCTAAATATTTCCTCTCCTCTTTCTTTATGTGGACTTCTTGAAGGCAAATTATTTCTGGGTTAAGTTTGATCAATTTTGAAAAAATATGTTTTCTTTTCCTTCCGTTGTTTAAACCGTTTATATTCACCGAGAACAATTTCCAACCCTCCATTATCTAACCAACTACGTAGTTTTTGTTTATATTTACAGCTCTTTGTGGTCTTTGCTTCTTTCCTATATGTTTTATGTTTTATGTTTTATTAGATTTCTATACTGCCCTTCTCCCGAAGGACTCAGGGCGGTGAACAGCCAAAAGATAAAAACACAGAAAATACAAAATTTAAAATAGGTTAAAACAGATTAAACAGTTTGGCTAAATTTTGAAAATATCCCATAATTAGACAAATTCAAATTCGTGTTTAAAATTTAAATTTTAAATTTTAAAATTTTAAAAAGGAGAAGATTATAGTTTCTTTGGCTTCCTTCTCTTCTGACATCTTATCCTCTAGTGTACCTTCCGTAGATTTTTTTAACTGTATGTTGATCTCTTCCTGGGAGGCTATATCTAGTTCCTCCTTGCTACTTTGGCCTTCCTCCTGACCTCTCAGTTGGTCCAAAAGTTCTTGTGCGGAGACTAGACTGTCAATCTTAATCCATTTTCCTTGCCAGGTGATGAGCATTCCCTCTGGTATAAGCCATCTGAAGGGAATACTTCTCTTGTTTAATTGTATCGCCAGGAACCTGTAGTCCCTTCTCAGATCTCGAACCCTCTTAGGAACTTGTTTCAGTATAATTACTTCTTTGCCTTTAAAATATACAGGTTCATCTCTTACGATATTGTATAGCACGTCTTTCACTTTCCTTCGGGCAAATCTGACATGAACTTCTCGAGGAAGTTTATTCCTCCTGGCATAGTTGGTTTGCACCCTGTAAATTTCATCCAGCTCCTTTATAATATCATCTTTATCTTGTTGCAGGATTCCGGCTATTAAATCTACCATAACAGCGCCCAGATCTTCGTTCTTTTCCTCAACCACATTCTGAAAACGAAGGTAGAAAGCTGCCCGATCCATCTCGAGTTGGATAATAGAGTCTTCCAAGTCCCTATTCTGTGCCATTAATTTCTGGTCGATCGAGTCAATGTTTCTCTCGTTTTGCTCCACTCTCGTCTCTACCTTCTTTATCTTTTTCTCATTGTTATGGATGGACTCCTGGATCTCACTCATTTTCTGATCGATAGAGTGAATATCAGATTTAAGTTCAACATGATTGTTAGTCATTTTTTCTTGTAACAGGAGCATCGTTTCTTGAATAGTTGACAATGACACTTGTATCGCTTGGATGGTTGGTAACATTGCTGACTTATCCGCTTTTGTTAGCACCTCAGTGGATTTTTGCTGAGCTGGAGAGGACATTGTTAATACGGGGTTGGATGATGTTTTTTTCCCAGTCTTAAATACTGCCGATGAAATGCTTGTCATCTCCTTTAAGATTCTTTTCTGGTTTGTCAAAATTACCTCCATATTCTTCCAAATTATCATCCACTAACCTCTCTTCTAATAGCAAGATTCACTTAATAATTCACTTAATTCATCTAATCCTAAATTTACCCAATTTTCCTATCTACACACAACAGTTCATACAAATATTATTATACGAAATTATATATAAAGAAACTAAATATGATTACTGAGTGCTCATTCCAATTATAATCAAGGTTATATCTATATGTACAATTAAGTATAGTTAATTAATCCAAGTCTGTATATCATAATAAATACTCAATCTCTTCGATATTAACCTTACAATACTAATGCAGACACACCATTTCACACTTATTAAATTTATCAAATACAGTCTATAAATTATTAGTTAAATATATAGGTATCAATTTACTAAATATGAGAAGTTAACACTTTATGTAGAAGGGTTATAGAATAGCAGTAGATTAAGATTTGTTAAATTTTTACAAGGTAATATATAGTTCACTCAAAAAGAAATAAGAAAAGTTATCTAGAATAATCAATAAAGAAGGGAAAGAAATTAATATCTATATAAATAGAGGGATGGTTATAGAATAATTAGTAAGTTAATAAGTTAGTATTAATATTGATATTCGTAATTGATAAGAAAAACTATGAATCTATAAATAGTGTTATTAAAAATTCATTACTCTTATTTGCATTAATTAACTACTACCACAGCAAGGAAGTTCTTCCACGTAGAGAGATATTTCAGTTAATTAAGGGGGAAATCTCAAATAAATCCAACGTGCACCTAAGTCTTAATAAGCAGGAATACAGTTCAAAGAGAAGAACGTGTTGTGGCCCCACCCTCTGAGCCTGTCCCATCGGAGGAAGAAAGCTCCGAGCATGAGGAAGAGGAGTCAGCCAGGCCTCCCTCTCCAGGCCCCTCCCCTCTGGCATTGTCTCAAGTGCCAGCCGAGGGAGAGGAGAGGAGACAGCTGATTCGAATCAGAGTGATAATGGAACATCATTCCTGGACGCACGCCTCTGAAGGCGTGATAAACGTTTGCAGCAGCTTAGGAGGCGTGCTAGGGATTAGAACTGAGTCACTGGACCACACCCCAGAGACTATATAATAGAGGGTGGTGGTCAAGGATCTTTGTGACGAACAAAGTAAACCTTGGATAGTCACTAAAACCTCGTCCGGAACTGCTGGGAGGAATATTATTTCTGCTTGGACTTTTGTGAACGTTCATATCTTTGCTTTCTGTTTGTGGAAATAAAATCACTTGGCAGACAGTGTGTCTATCGCTGCCAAGTGGGAGATAAGAACTGGGTGCGTTCCAAAGTGTTTCCTTAACCCTCGGCTGGCTGTGTTTTGTGTGTGTGTGGGGACAGGGACAGAGCATCTTGTTCGTCACTCCATACTCCATCGTTAACCCACGATGGACCAACAGCTGCAGCAGCAGATACAGCAGATGCTGGAGGCCAATCAGCTTCTGCAACAGCAAGTAGCACAGCTAACTGCCCAACTTGCTTTGGGAAATGCTCCTGCAGCTCCACCTCCTCCCCCTCCCAGTCCGAGATGCCCAGTGAACGTGCCAGATAGGTTTTCTGGGCAGCAGGAGATGTTTCTGGCCTTCTTGGGACAATGCCAACTGTTTATGGCGATGAGGCCGGAGGATTTTCCGGATGACCGGGCTCGGGTGGCATTTGTTATCAGCTCCCTCTCTGGCACTGCCGCCCGATGGGCAACGCCCCTGTTGTTGCAAGATAGCCCCTGGAGCTCGGAGCAGCCAGACCTCAACTGATGGCCCAGGAGCGGATGCGGAGACGTCAAGGGGGGTTGTGCCTCTATTGCGGTGAGGCGGGACATTTTGCCGCCTCGTGTCCCCGGAAGCAGAGTGGACCGCTCAAGCCTGTTCCGGAGTCTCGGCATGACCAGCCGGGAAACGGGCCAGGCCTGGCCTAGGGGAAACTCTGGGTCAGGCACGTGACCATGCCCCGCCGGAGTTGGCGGCTGTGGACTGTGAGCCTCCTCGGCACCTGATTTTGAACACCCGGGTGTTGTTGGCTAACCGGTCGGAGGGGCTCCAGGTGCACACGCTGGTGGACTCGGGGGCCACCACGAACTTTATGGACCAGGCCTTTGTGGCCCATTACAAAGTCCCCTTGGTTCCAGTGGACCCTCCGTTGAGGGTCGAAACTATAGATGGGCGGGAACTCGTGGCGGGGCCCATCAAAACCGCTACCCAGCCCTTGCGCCTCGCCATTGGGAACCACGAGGAGGTGATCCAGTTTTATGTAACGGCGGATCTGCACTTTCCCTTGGTCCTGGGGATGGCCTGGCTTCGGGCGCACGACCCTCAGGTGGCGTGGTCGAGAAACGCCATCTCGTTCCCGAGCCTGCAGTGTGTCGACCACCTTCGCCACACCTGCGCCGGCCAGGACGTCTCTGCCCCAAACGTCTCCTTGCCTCCGGAGCTGACGCCCTTCGCCGACGTGTTCAGCGAGAAGGAGGCGGACCGCTTGCCCCCGCACCGACTCTACGACTGTGCGGTGGAACTAATGCCCAATGCGCCCCTGCCCTCGGGATGCCTGTACTCCATGTCGGAGCCCGAGCTGTCCGCCTTACGGGACTTTCTGGAAAAGAACCTGGCCCGTGGGTTCATCCGGCCTTCGACCTCCCCGCTCTCGGCCCCGGTCCTCTTCGTTAACAAGAAGACGGGGGACTTGCGCCTGTGTTGCGACTACCGGCGCTTGAATGCCATCACAGTGCGAAATCGCTACCCCCTGCCGCTGATCCCGGAGCTGATGGAGAGGTTGCGGG
Source organism: Arizona elegans (assembly GCA_022577455.1). Lineage (NCBI taxonomy): Eukaryota > Metazoa > Chordata > Lepidosauria > Squamata > Colubridae > Arizona > Arizona elegans. The sequence continues at coordinate 850,872 of JAKOOJ010000012.1, forward strand.
AGGCCTCGATCTTCACTAAGCTTGATCTCTGAGGGGCCTACAACCTGGTGCGCGTGAGAGAGGGGGACGAGTGGAAGACGACGTTCGGCACTCGGTACGGACACTTCGAGTATACCGTCATGCCGTTCGGGTTGACCAACGCCCCCGCGGTCTTCCAGCACTTGATGAACGATGTGTTCCGGGACATGCTGGATCGGTTTGTGGTGATCTACTTGGATGACATTTTGATCTATTCCCGGACCCCGGAAAGTCACCTCCAGCATGTCCGCCAGGTCCTGCAGCGCCTGTGGGAGCACCAGCTCTATGCGAAGTTGGAGAAATGCTACTTCTTCCAGACTTCCATAGAGTTCCTCAGGCACATCATCACCCCCGAGGGCATCGCGATGGACCCGCACAAGGTGGAGGCCTTGCGCAGTTGGGAACCCCCGCGTCGGGTGAAGGACGTCCAGCATCTGTTGGGATTCGCCAACTACTATCGGACCTTCATCCCGGGCTTCGCCACCCTGACCCTGCCGTTGACCCAGCTCCTTCGGAAGAAGGTCCCGTTCCAGTGGGGGCCCCCGCAGCAGCAGGCCTTTGAGGTCCTCAAGCAGGCCTTCCTCACGGAGCCAGTCCTGAGGCACCCCAATCCACACCGTCCGTTCGTGGTGGAGACGGACGCGTCCAACGTGGCGATTGGGGCGGTGCTGCTACAGGCTCCGGTGGATGGCGGCACTCTTTTTCCCTGCGCATACCACTCCCGGAAACTCAACCCTTCCGAGCGCAACTACACCATCTGGGAAAAGGAGTTGCTGGCCATCAAGGCCGCGTTCGAGGCTTGGCGACATCACCTCGAGGGGGCCCGACACGAGGTGGAGGTGCGGACGGACCATCGGAACCTGGAGCACCTCACCACGGCATGGAAGTTGAACCAGCGGCAGATCCGGTGGTCGTTGTTTTTCGCCCGGTTCAACTTCCACGTCACATACATTCCGAGCAACCTCAACCAGAGGGCGGACGCGCTATCCCGTAAGCCGGAATACTTTTGCCCCAAGGACTCCATTCCCCCCTGGATGGTGCTGCCAGCGGACTCCTTGGCCGTGGTCCAGGAACCGGTGGACCTGCAGGCTCAGGTGCTGGAAGCACAGCGACGGGACGACTGGACGCAGCAGCGGAGAGTGGACGTCGGCCCCGCACCCCCATGGACCGTGGAGGAGGGCTTGCTCAGACACCGGGGTCGGCTGTACGTGCCCATGAGTCCGCTCCGAGCCCTCGTCATGAACCAGTGTCATGACAACCCCGCGGCGGGGCACTTCGGCTTCTTTAAGACTTTGAACTTGGTGATGCGGACTTTTTGGTGGCCTCGGGTACGGCACGACGTGCACGCCTACGTGACGTCCTGTGTGACGTGCCGACAGGCCAAAGCCGCGTCCGGCCCCCCTCCTGGATTCCTCCAGCCGCTGCCGACACCGGGGAGACCGTGGGGAGCCATCTCCAAGGACTTCCTGACAGACCTGCCCCTGTCCGCTACGTACACGACCGTCCTCATGGTGGTGGATGCACTCACGAAGATGGCACATTTCATCCCGTGCCGCGGCCTGCCCTCGGCCCGCACCACGGCTCGCCTGTTCCTGCAACATATCTTCCGCCTCCACGGCCTGCCGGACCGGGTGGTTTCGGACCACGGGGCCCAGTTCACGGCCCGCTTCTGGAAAAGCCTGATGGCCGTGCTGGAGGTGCAGGTGTGCCTTTCGTCGTCGCACCATCCGGAGACTGACGGGGGCACGGAGAAGGTTATCGGCATACTGGAGCAGTACCTCCGCTGTTTTGTCAACCAGCAGCAGGACAACTGGGCCGAGTACCTTCCCCTGGCGGAGTTCACTTTTAATAACTCCCAACACACCTCCACCCAGATGACCCCGTTCCATGCCAACGTCGGATACCATCCACGGCTTTTCCCGTTGACCATCATGGACTCCCCTGTTCCCGAGACCCAGGACTTCCTCTCGGAGCTGCAGGCGGTGCAGCAACTGGTGCGGCGGCAGCTGATCCGGGCAAAAGAGGATTATAAACGGTTCGCCGATCGGGCCCGCCGGGCGACGCCACCGCTGGAAGTAGGAGATCGGGTGTGGTTGTCCACGAAACACCTCCCCACAGACCGGCCGGTGAGGAAACTGGCCCAACGCTTTATCGGTCCCTTCCCTATCGAGGCGGTCATCAATCCGGTGGCCTACCGGTTGACTCCACCCCGCTCCATGCGGCTCCACCCTGTTTTTCATCGGTCCCTCCTGGTCCCTGAGGCCCCCGCGAGCCATCTCCGCCGCCCGCCGACGCCTGCCCCCCAGCCGCAGCCGACGAGGACGACGCCTCGATGTACGAGGTGGACAGTATCCGGGACTCCCGTTGGCTGAAGGGGCGCTTCCAATACCTCATCGCCTGGAAGGGGTACGGGCCCGAGGATTTCACCTGGGTGGATGCGTCTGCCGTTCAGGCCCCTGACCTGGTGCGGGCTTTCCACGAACAGTTCCCGTCCCGACCCCATCCCGACCGTCAGACCCGGGGGAAGGGCCCTGCGGTGGGGGATAGTGTTGTGGTCCCGCCCTCTGAGCCTGTCCCATCGGAGGAAGAAAGCTCCGAGCATGAGGAAGAGGAGTCAGCCAGGCCTCCCTCTCCAGGCCCCTCCCCTCTGGCATTGTCTCAAGTGCCGGCCGAGGGAGAGGAGACAGCTGATTCGGATCAGAGTGATAATGGAACATCATTCCTGGACGCACGCCTCCGAAGGCATGATAAATGTTTGCAGCAGTTTAGGAGGCGTGCTAGGGATTAGAACTGAGTCACTGGACCACACCCCAGAGACTATATAATAGAGGGTGGTGGTCAAGGATCTTTGTGACGAACAAAGTAAACCTTGGATAGTCACTAAAGCCTCGTCCGGAACTGCTGGGAGGAATATTATTTCTGCTTGGACTTTTGTGAACGTTCGTATCTTTGCTTTCTGTTTGTGGAAATAAAATCACTTGGCAGACGGTGTGTCTATCGCTGCCAAGTGGAAGATAAGAACTAGGTGCGTTCCAAAGTGTTTCCTTAACCCTCGGCTGGCTGTGTTTTGTGTGTGTGTGGGGACGGGGACAGATCAGAACGCAGCTCAGAGCTTCACAAAATCCTTCCTGTTGTCGAGCTTCAGATCCCCGCTCTGATTTATGGCTGCGCTTCGGGTTTCTCCCTTGGGGGAGAGCCGGGTAGAGATGAGAGATGACAGTAAAAAATTATTATTTCAATAATTCCTCGCGATGTATACACCAAATCTGGATCTGAGTCTCTTTGTCCGTGCTCGCTGCAAATTTAGAAAAATGTGCCAACAGCTGATTTCGCCTTCCCTGCTTCAACGAACTCTCCTTCCTCCGTGCAGCTTCGCCAGCAATCCACATGCAGTCAATCTGCTCAGTCACTTATACTCGCCGCCTGCCCACCGCCGTGAGCTCTTCCAGCTGGCTACACTCGCAATTCCTTGAGATCTGCTCCCACGATCACCAGGGATTTATGGATGGATCTCCTTCTCACATTAGCCATCCCGAACTCCTCGCTTCCTCGTTGGTGTTGGTAGTCGCGGCTTTGGGCCCACTGTTACACGGCGGACGCACCCATGCCGGTTTGACAGAGGAATCTGTCCAAGTGGGAGGTGCTTGCACGTCGCTCTCCCACTTTCCAGATCGCCTCTCTGGTCCGAGACGCTCTCCAGGCAACCTCGCCCCTCAGGGTCCCCAAGACATGGCGAAAAAGGTAGTACTGTGGAGCGGGGCTCGCTCACACAGCACCCTGTCGCCACGATTCCCAACCGGAAGTTGCATTCAAGATAATTTTCATCATTGTTGTGCTCTATTTCTGTAGAGATGTAGTTATTTCTTATATATAGTGCAACTCCACCTCCTCTTTTATTTGGTCTATTTCTTTTAAATAATTTGTATCCCTCTAGCTGTATGTTCTATTTGTGGGTTTCATCGCACCAAGTTTCCGTAATGGCAACAAAATCATATCTGCCCTCATTTACTTGAATTTCTAATTCACCCGGTTTATTCTTCATACTCTGTGCATTGGTGTATAGACATTTGAGTCCATTTTGATTGACCCTTTGTTTACTCTCTACATAACCTTGTCGTGCCTGACTGCCCCTACTTTCTTGCCACCTGTTTGATTAATGCACATGGTATAGCACTCGCTATTAAATGCTTGGTTATCACCAGGGGTGATAATGTTACTCGCAGAGACATCTATGTTACATGCACTAATAGACCTATTAATTTTGGATTGCTGGTTTCTCTATTTATTTAATTGGTTTCTACTAATATGTTGAATTGTATTATTTGGAATAGCTGATAAAAGAATTATTGGTGATTAGAGTAAGAGAATTTAAGGAAATAATTGGGGATTGTACGATGTTATATGGATATAAATTTAGGGGTTCAAATTTTAAGGAAAGAAAAGAAAAATTGAACTATAATAGGATGAGAAGTTTTGATGAAGGGTAATATTGGTTTCTTAAAATTAGAGAGAATAAATGCTATGAGAAAAATTGAACATATAAAATTGTGTTAAAGATGAACAAAAATCTGTACAAATTTAAGACCGAGAAAATATTCTGTTCAGAAAAGATGTATTGTATGTTTGTGTGTTTAAAAAAAAAAAAACTTTATCCAAAAAAAGAGAGGTCAGATCAAAAGAGGATGAGCTCATTCCTGGTATGTCAGGAACTGGGTTCATTAATGGCTCTAAACACCAGGCCCAAAGAGTTTTAGACTTTCCGCAGTTTCAGCTGGGGAAAGTTTTCCAAAAACAACTCTAAAATCACCTCTTTACAGTATATTACAAAAGATTGCAAAAAAATAAAGATTTTATAAAGTTGGAAAGATGTGATATTCTTTCTTTTTAAATGGACTGAAGAGGATCCCACCCACTGATTGGTAAATTTGCTTCAAACATTTGTTTGTTTGCTTGTTTGCTGGTTTGTTTGTTTGTTTGTTTGTTTGTTCATTCAGCTTATTTGCCACCCATCTTGTTTTGAAACAACTCTGGGAAACTTATACCATTAAAATCATAAAAGAAAAATGAAATAATTAAAATGGAAACTATAATCAAAATAGAATTATAGTTAAGCAATAGGGAGGGAAGGAGCTGGATATGTGGGGGGTGGGGTGGCCTCTTAATTCATCAACCATCTCCATTGTGATGCTCCATCATTGGGATCTGAAGCTATCTACAGAATCAGGTCTTAAAGCTTAAGGAACAAAAGATGGTATTTTATTTGATACATGTTATGTAGTGATACATTTCAGGGGGAATTTCAAACCTGCCTTAGTTGCTGATTGGCTGACAGCCTCTCCAGGATTGTATATAAGGAGGGCTACAACCTCAGAGTTTTTGCTGAAGTCTCACTGTATATTAAAGAGCTGTTGTCACTTGCTTGCTTGGCCTCTCGTTATTCCCGCGTTACAACATTGGCGACGAAGGTGGGATTGAGGCCACAAGAAGCGAACCAGTGAGACCACAAGCTTCAGCTAGGTGACGAGGCGAACAACAGGAGGCATACCAAACATGTCCGCCTACGTTCCGCCCAAGCCTTTTGATCCGGCCCGCGAAAAATGGGTCTCGTACCTAACGAGGTTTGAGTGCTCGCTTGAAGCCAGCGACATGCAAGGACTCTTCGCTAATCGGAAGAGAGCCCTTTTCCTAAGCCACTGCGGACCGGATGTGTTCAAGATGGCGGAGTCACTTTGTGAGCCAACGCCAGTCCAGACCATTTCCTGGGACACCCTGATGTCAACTCTTCGGGCTCACTACGCTCCCGTGCCCTCCACGTTCGTGCAACGATACCAATTAAGACAACGAGTGCAATGAGAGGGAGAACCGGTCAGCGCTTACATGGCGAGCCTGCGAAAAGCCGCAACACATTGCGACTATAGGGACTTGGACGATGTGCTGCTTGAGCAGCTAATCTGTGGCATTCGAGACATAAGACTGCAAAGGCGATTACTCGCCAAGCCTGATTTAACGCTTGCCGGAGCCCTAGACGAGGCCAGGGCTCATGAAGCCTCCACAAAAGCCGCAGAAACGCTGCAGTGCCCACTGATCAGCAAGGACACCCCCAAGTTTACACCAGTGCATAGGGAAGACGCCAGATCCAGCTCGGAGTCCGAGTCTGATGAGGACGTTTTCCGCACAGAGCACCAAAGAAAAGACACAGGCAGCCCCTGGCGTAACTGCCCCAGCTGTGGCGGGAATCATGATAGACTGTCCTGCAAGTACAGAGATGCCATTTGCAGGCGTTGCGAGAAAAAAAGGGCACCTGGCGCGACTCTGTAGAGCCATACTGCCCAGAAAACATCAACCACGTGACCGCCGCAGCCAACCAGAACCAACGCGCTAGAAACAACCAATAAGAGAAGGCGGCGCTAGAAAACAGCGCAAATTTGAACCGTGAGATGGCCACAACACACACGTCGACCAGGCCAGCATGGCAATCGAAGACAAAGTCAGCACGGTGGTCGAAATCAACGGCAGACCATGCACAATGGAAATTGACACCGGATCAGCCCTCTCCATAATGTTGTGGGCAATCCTGAAGACCATCCTGCCGGCATTCCGGAAGGACCAGCTATCCAGACAGAAAGTGCGCATCTTAGACTACCAGGGGAACCGGGTCCCCGTCGAAGGAGTAGGCACGTTCCGAATCACCTACAGAGACTTCGAAAAAGACCTGCCGCTAACCATCGTCACAAAGCAGCTGCCCAGCCTTCTGGGCATGGCGTGGTTCCGAGCCCTTGGCATGGGTTTTACCAGCGTACACCGAATGCTCGAGCTGTCATTGAAGGACAGCCTCCTGAACGAGTTCCAGGACGTCTTCGGGGACACGTTGGGCAAGTATGTGGGGACCCCTATCTCCCTAAATTTAGACCCCAACGTAGCCCAAATAAGACTTAAAGCCAGACGGGTGCCTTTCACATTGAAACCAAAGATTGATGCAGAACTGGACAAATTAATTAAACAAGGGGTATTGGTCCCTGTTGACCATGCGAAATGGGAAACCCACATAGTGACCCCAGTAAAGTCTGATGGCTCAATCAGAATTTGCGCTGACTACAAGTGCATGATCAACATGGCTTTGCAGCCGAGCGCCTATCCGGTGCCGATCATGCACCATCTACTACACTCCCTGGGGCCAGGAAAATTTTTTGCCAAATTAGACCTAGCACAGGCCTATCAACAATTGCCCGTTGACGACACCACGGCAGAGGCACAAATGATCGTAACTCACAGGGGTGCATTCAAATGCACCAGGCTCCAGTTTGGGGTGAGCGTCGCACCTGGCTTATTCCAGAGCACCATGGAGCGCCTATTGCAGGGGCTCCCAGGGGCGGTGCTCTATTTTGACGATGTTTTAATCAGCGCCCAAGATGAACGACAACTGGGAGACAGAGTGAGGAACGTCCTGACTAGATTTAGGGAAGCAGGACTCAAACTTGAAAAGAACAAATGCATGATCGCTGTCCCATCTGTTGAATTTTTGGGGTACAAGGTTGATGGCACAGGCATCCACCCCACCGAGAGTAAAGTAAGGGCCATCAAGAGCGCACCCACCCCCAAATCCAAATCAGAGCTCCAAGCCTTCCTTGGACTGCTCAACTTTTACTCGATGTTTCTAAAGAACAAGGCTACCGTCGCGGATCCCCTGCACAAACTGTTAGGAAAGAATGTTCCCTGGGTTTGGGGCAATGCAGAGGCAGCCGCATCTGAGGCTATAAAGAAACTCTTGTCTGAGGACAGCTTCCTCATTCAATATAACTCGGCGCTACCGCTTGTATTGGTTTGTGACGCCTCCCCCTTCGGAGTTGGTGCTGTCCTAGGCCATAGACTGCCAAACGGCCTAGAGGCGCCCATTGCATTTTACTCTCGCACTCTGTCCAGCTCGGAGCGTAATTATAGTCAATTGGACAGAGAGGCTCTGGTTGCAATTGCGGGGGTTAAGAAGTTTCATGAATATCTCTATGGCTGTCAGTTCGAACTTGTGACAGACCACCGGCCCTTGCTGGGACTTTTGGCCGGTGACAAGCCCACCCCTGCTGCCGTGTCCCCTCACTTAACCAGGTGGGCCATCTTCCTGTCGGCCTATTCGTACCAGCTTGTCCATCGACCCGGACGGACCTTGGGCCACACGGACACCCTTAGCCGCTGTCCCCTCCCCGAACTGCTTGTCAGCCCCACACTGGAAGCCCCCGTCCTTTTGATCGACGCTATGACTTTGGGACCTATTTCCTCTTGCGAGGTGGCTAAAGCCTCTGCTAGGGACCCTGTGATCCATACTGTGATGGGGTGGGTCCTTAAGGGGTGGCCTGTCAAAGTGGATGGTGGGGATTACCAAGGTTATGTTAACAAACATAACGAATTGTTTGTGCAAGGGGGTTGCTTGTTGTGGGGTGATAGGGTGGTAGTACCAACGAAACTGAGAACGAGAGTCTTAGAGTTACTGCACGAGGGGCACCCAGGAATAGTTTGGATGAAAAGCTTAGCCCGCAGTTACGTATGGTGGCCCAACATGGACCAAGTCATTTCTGAGTGGGTGGGGAAGTGCAGGCCCTGCCAGGAATCTCGCCCCGATCCCCCGATAGCACCTATCTGAGAGTGGGAGAAACCAAAGGGACCATGGGGGAGGATCCATATTGACTTTGCCGGCCCCTTCCACAGGCAAACATTTTTAATCGTAGTCGATGCTTTTTCAAAATGGCTCGAAATCATACTCATGTCTTCAACCACAGCCGAAGCGGTCATTAAGGCTCTTCAGAAACTATTTGCCACCCACGGGCTACCGGATACCCTCGTATCTGATAATGGGCCTCAATTTACAGCGACTCTATTTGAGAGCGACCTGGCCGGACTGGGCATCCGCCATGCCCTATCGGCCCCTTTCCATCCGGCTTCTAACAGCCTTGCTGAACGTTTCGTAAGAACGGCCAAAGAGGCATTGTCCAGGCTAGATAACGGGGACTGGTAGGCCAGGATAGACCAATTTTTAGCAGTCCAGCATGCAACACCATGTACAGCCACAGGGAGAAGCCCAGCCGAACTCCTCATGGGCAGGAAGCTTTGGTGCCTGTTAGACAGGCTTCACCCTAACTACTCGCATGAGAACTTTAAGGGAGAGACCACCGGACTAAGGCAATTCCAGGTTGGGTCCCCGGTGTTCACTCGCAATTATGCTAGCGGACCTCTATGGGTTGCAGGAACCATAGTGGGCATAACAGGCCCAAAATCTTACACAGTAAACGTTGGGGTAGACAGAATCTGGAAACGCCATATAGATCAACTAAGGAGGAGAATAGTTAGCGAGGCCAACATCAACTTAGAAATCTCCGAACCTAACTACAACAACTTTCCCAAAACAGCTAACTCAAGCCCGGGTTCGAGGGAATACTTAGCTGACAAGCCCTGGTTCCAGCGCTGCCCCAGCGAGTTGCCACTCCCAGCCGGGGATAACCACGCCCCGGACAAAATCCAGGAGGTTCCATTGGCGGAGCTGGGAGAGACAGAAAGTCCCTCCGACCAGCTCGATGCCCCACCCAACACTGAACTGCGCAGGTCGACCAGAACGAGAACTTGCCCAGGTCACCTGGGAGATTTTGTGTGTACTTATGTAAATATTTGAATGTCAGTGCCTTCTGGGAAGGGAGGGGTGTTATGTATTGATACATTTCAGGGGGAATTTCAAACCTGCCTTAGTTGCTGATTGGTTGACAGCCTCTCCAGGATTGTATATAAGGAGGGCTGCAGCCTCAGAGTTTTTGCTGAAGTCTCACTGTATATTAAAGAGCTATTGTCACTTGCTTGCTTGGCCTCTCGTTATTCCCACGCTACAACAATACACATAATATCCAAAATTAGAGGTAAAGTTCTGTCCCCAGTGAAATGGAAGTTCCACCCCTTGCAATGAAGGCCTCTCTACTCACGCTTTATTTTGTTTTCTTTTGTTCAATTTCACCATCATTTGAGACTACAGTTAAAATGTAGATTTGTAGCATGGTGATGTCCCAAAGGTGCTTTTTTCAAGAGGTAACTGGACTGTTACTTTTTCTTTGAAGACATTTCACAACTCATCCAAGAAGCTTCTTCAGCTTTGACTGGATGGTGGGGAATGGAAGGATGTATACTCCTTGCAGACATCTGGTCATTTGCATCCTTTTAGAGAGTCATGAAAGCCACCTGGAGGTTGATCTGGGTTCTCAGGGTCACCTGAGTGGTGCAAATGAATGGGGAGCCTTTTTGGAACTGCTGAGAGGATTGTGTTGAGGATTGGAGATAGATGATGTCGTATCCCTCCCCCTCACCCCAATCTGGGAAGTCTTGTCTCCTCTGAAGATGCATCATATTAACATAACTAACTCATTTCTTATCTTGTCCTTCACTAGTTTCATCACAATTTAAAATATTAATTAATTTATTTTACACTTTGATAATTATCTTAAATTAGTCTTACATTTTTTGTATGTTTATTTCTTTTGATTTTAAATGACCTTAATTCAGGGGTGAAATGCTCCCGGTTCGGACTGGCTCAGGACAGTAGATAGCGATGATGGCCGGTGGGTCAGAGAACCGGTAGCAATGGCATCTGGAGGCTCCGCCCACCCGCCCCATTCCCTGGAGTCAGGAAATGCACCATTCCCCAACTCCTACTGCTCACATTTCTCCCGCAGCTGGCTGTAAGGGAAGGCAAGCGCCTGAAAGGTACCGGAGGTGCTCACTCTCCTTCTTGAATGAGCCACTCTGGTCCATGCACTGGCTGCACAACCACACACCATTTATTTAATTCAGCGGCAGGTTGGGTGTGTGCTTGCGCAGCTGGCGCATGGACCAGAGCGGCTCATTCAAGAAGGAGAGTGAGCGACTCTGGTACCTTTTGGGCACTTGCCTTCCCTGACAGCCAGCTGCGGGATAAAGCTAAGCAGTAGGAATTGGGGAATGGTGCATTCCCCAACTCTGGGGAATGGGGCAGGTGGGCAGAACCGCAGGAGAAAGGTAAGGACACGCTGGCTGAATAGAAATTTAAAAAGTTTTCCTGGGCATGGCTTGGTGGGAGGGGGTCTTCTGACTAAGTGGGCATGGCTATGAGTGACATCGAGTTGGCCACACCCACTCAGTCACAGGACACCCCCCCACCAAGCCACGCCCACAGAACTGGTAAGGAAAAATTTTAGATTTCACCCCTCCCTTAATTGTCAAAACAAGCATACAAACTCAATTATAACTGTAATAAATAATTAAGTGTTATGAGCTTAAGAAACTACTTCATGATCAGATACCGACTTTTATCATTAAATGTTCCTTAGTATTTAGATCTGGTCTCAGGATGATAATGTAGCACTTGGGGAAGAAGATGCAGCCCAGCAGGCCAGCCCCAGAAGCCAAGATGGAGAAAACCTGCACGGCCACCATGTATTTCCCTTTGGTGCTCAAGTAGGTGGGCAGGAAGGAGATCCAGACGCTGCAGAAGACCAGCATGCTGAAGGTGATCAGTTTGGCTTCGTTGAAGGCCCCAGGCAGGTTCCTGGCCAGGAAAGCCACTGTGAAGCAAATGGCAGCAAGGAAACCCATGTAGCAGAGAACCACATAAAACATGGTCACAGAGCCTTCATTGCACTGAAGGATGATCACTCCTGATTGGGAGTGCAGGTCAAAATCAGCAAACGGAGGAGAAACTCCCAGCCAGATTGCACAAATGACAATTTTTCCAGCAGAACCAGAAAGGATGATGGAGTTGGCCAAGCTCTTCCCCAACCATCTCCTCACCCTGTTCCCTGGTTTCGTGGCCAGGAAGGCCAGCACTACCATGGTTGTTTTGGCTAACACACAAGACACAGCTACTGAGAAGATGATGCTGAACATTGTTTGTCGGAGAAGGCAGGTGGCTTTCCTTGGTCGGCCAATGAAGAAAAAGGAGGACAAGAAGCAAAGCAAGAGGGAAACCAGGAGGATGTAGGACAGGTCCCGGTTGTTAGCTTTGACAATGGGAGTTTCTAGGTATTTAAGGAATATGACTAAAACAAGGCCTGTGGCTAGAAACAAGAGTACAGCAAAGGAGACCAGGATGATGCCCAGATGTTCTTCATAGGACAGGAAGGTTATTCTTTTGGGGATACATTGGATTCTGTCATCAGTGGGATATTTGTCATCTGGGCACCTGGTGCATTTTTCAGTATCTGAGAAAACAGTAAATAATATTATTTTTATAATCCCTCCATTCACATTCCAAGAAAGACCTTCTTTGGATGACAGCTGATACCGAGAGACAGGAAAGCCAGAGTTTCTCTGATGTCACTCACCTTCCTGTGTGGAGATGGTCCCCTCCGGACAAGGAATACAATCATAGCAGCAAATTGGTTCTTCTTTCCGAGCCCGTTTTACAAATCCAGGGTGACAATTGTTCACACATTTGGACTGAGGCAGAGACTAAGCAGAAAAACAACATTCATTCCAAAATATCTGCCAAATTTTTATTTATTAGATTGATTGATGATTAAAATAAAATGAAAATGTGCTTAAGAATGACACTTCTGAGCAATAGATCAGGAAAACATTTTTTTTTTCTTAATTTGATTTATATGCCACCCTCCTCTGGAGATTCAGGGCGGCTTACAATGCGTTAAGCAATAAAATTGTAAAACCACTCCCCTTTGAAAATATTCCAAATCTTTCTTAAGATAGAAGGAAACGAATCCTCACAGACTAGGGCTGTCAATTTCAAATGAGATGTTATTTAGTTATATCTGTACATTTATATTTTTAATTCATATAACTGCCATGCTGGTGAAATAAGGCTAAATATTACTACCTAATTTCTAGAACTATAGTGAGGATGAGTGGAGGTGAAATCATGAGAACATGTTACTTAAAAAGGATGAGCCAGACATGTTTTCCTGCAGCCCATGGGACATGAGTATGAACCCTGTGTGGGAAAGGGATATTTGGAAGGCCAAGTGAGGGATTCAAGACAAGGTCGTTTCCATTAAAGAATTACAGTTTTCTTGTTAGTCGCTACTTGTGTCCAACTCTTTCAGCCCCCAAGAACCATAGAACTCCAGGACCCCCTGTCCTCCACTGCCTCCCAAAATTAGAATTACAATTAGATGACATGGAAAGACAGACCCAAGTGAGAATTCTTTCTTTCAGTGGAAGACTTAAAATAGCTGGCAATCAAGATAAACAATTGCATTCAAGGGTTTTTTAGATGGATTACAAGCCAAAGATCAAATCTAAGTAGCATTTCATTACAAATTGACCCTTATTGTCTCATTATTTTAAGAGTCAAGAAACTTTTTTGGGGTGGTCAAAGTCATTTTCAGTTCTTCATTTTTCTAGTTTAAGGCATTATCTCATATTAGACAAGTCATAGTGGTTCCATTTTGATTGAACACCATGGATGACCTTCCTAGCAGCAGGAGGCCTTTCCCAGTGGGGTGAAACAGAGGCATGAATAACTGTGGTCAGATATGGGCTGTTAAAAAATATCTGAGCCTGCTCTTTCAGGGGACCCTAACACCAACCATACAGACAGAGAAAAATTGCCAATATTTTCAACCACCTTGTTGAGCAACTTTAGCCGTGAAAGAGCATCTTGGTCGATAATAAGCCTCTGTCTTTCAAAACTCCCCAGTTGCTCTTCGATGGAATCTTCCTTGGAGAAAAGTAACCAACTTATGATATTCAGATCTGCTGCTACATTTCCATTTTGGTCCAAGTACAGTTTCTCCCAGGAAAAATTGCAAAACTCATTCTTCTCCAGAAAGGGATGGAACTAGAATTGAAACATCCAGGAATTTTCAAAGCACCTTGAAACATCCTAAAAGGAGGAGCCATTTTAAAGCTGGCTAGTGAATGAGAGATGTTCAGTCCCCTCTACAGTATTTGCCTGAATAGCAATAGCACCTAGACTGATATACCACTTCACAGTGCTTTTACAGCCCTGTCTAAGTGGTTTATAGAATCAGCAACAATCTGGGTACCTAATTTAATTTAATTTAATTTAATTTAATTTAATTTAATTTAATTTAATTTAATTTAATTTAATTTAATTTAATTTAATTTAATTTAATTTAATTTAATTTAATTTAATTTAATTTAATTTAATTTAATTTAATTTAATTTAATTTAATTTAATTTAATTTAATTTAATTTAATTTAATTTAATTTAATTTAATTTAATTTAATTTAATTTAATTTAATAATTTAATTTAATTTAATTTAATTTAATTATTTCTGCCCATCTTCAAAGACTCAGGGCATTTTACCAACCTGGAAAGGATGGAAGGCTGAGTCAACCTAGAGCTGGTCAGGATCGAACTCCTGGCAGTGACCAGTGAGTTAGGGTTAGGGTTAGGGTTAGGGTTAAGGTTAGGATTAGGGTTAGCGTTAGTGTTAGCATTAGCATTAGCGTTAGCATAATTTCCACGACTAAATGCAAAGACTGAGTAGCCATCAGTCTGAAAAGCTTGAATTGGTTTTCTGCAGTGAGGATGGGTTAAGCTATATGCTCCCAGGTTTAGCTGAAATTTATGAGCATAAAATTATATCATGCTAATTACAAACCCATAAGTTTGTACTGGATATACTAATGAGCATGTCCAAGATGGCGAGGCTCGCTTGAGGTGCCCCCGGAGGATGGGGTGAATATTGGCTATTGTGGGATCCCCTGGGGCCAACTCGATCACCTGGCCCCTGGCCCAGCAAGGGGGGCTTCTTCCCAGCCTCTTGAGGGGTTTTTTGCCCTCCGGGACATTGAGGCTGGGAAGAAACGGCCGATTGAAGGTGCCACAGGGTGACGGCAGTAGCGGCCCGATTTGCGGCGGCCTGTTCCCTCTTCCTGAATTGGCGCCAGCTGGGGCAGCAGCGGCGATGGCTGTCAGCCACACGATGGTTTCTCCCAGATCCTGGACTTCTCTGGGACCCCTGGAGACTCTGCAATATGGTGGGAGCCCTGGTGGAGGCGGCGACGTCACCAATGGTGGCTGCAGTGGAACTGACAACTGCTAGATGATGGCAGGGGTGACGGGGTGGCCACTGGCGACTACCGGCGATAGCATTTGTGGGAGGCTTGTTGGCTTTCATCTGCTGGCTTGTCGGCTTGTTGGCTTCATCTGCTGGCTGCTGGCTTACATCTAGAACTGCCTGGACCTAGCAGGGGTTTGGCCTATTTGCTGGCTCATACCTGCAATGCTCCAGAGGCCCCTATAGAGATCTGGGGCTGCAGTCTTGTGGTGTGAATGACCATATGTTGGAAGATCTGGGGAGACAGAGAGGTTGGCGAGTGGCCGAGGGCTGGTTTTTGGGCTGCCTCAGGCCATATCCCCTCCATCCGCTCCCCCTCCTTTGGCCGATCTCCAGGCCTTATTGTGGTCACCATCCCCAGCTTGCTTTGCACTGCAAGTATCTCTTTGTGTTCCATCTGCACTCTCCTGGGCTTATTATCTACTCTGCCTCCATGGATTGGCCTGTTTCAGCTGTGCCCCTTGACTGTTTGGGGAATGGACAATTATGTCATGGGTTCTGAGGGAATCCGGTTTTTCTACTACCATCTCACCGTCAGAGGAGATAGACTATTGAACTCCCCACAGCCATCTCCATCTTGGCTAGCCACCGTGAGAGAGTGGCGTAGGTGTGTACCCTCTGAGTGTGTCGAGATGGCTTGAGACTCCTTCCACTGTCGTGAGAGGACAGTGGAATCCAGCTTACCCACTCCGAGTTGTCTGATTCTCTGTTCCAAAATGTGTTAGATCTTCGTATGGGACCCGGCCAGATGTCATCTCCATCTTCTCGGTTTTTTGGATGTACTCAGTGGCCGAGCTTCTTGCGCTGCGAGACTCCCCCCTCTCACAGTCTTGGCCCTCCACACTATCGAGGGCCTACCTTGATGATGGGTTTTGGAATCCTAAGAGGTGGCATGCAGCAAAGAAGAGGGTGAGGGGTTTTTTAGCGAGTATATGTGCAAAGTTTTTAAGGGGTTTGGGGAAGGGGCGGGAAGGATCTGTGGGGGTCCATATAGCCTCAGAGCAGCGGAGTGAGTCTGATGGCCATGGTGGGAGGAGAGGAGATGGGAGCCTAGCCGGGGTGCTGGGGGACGAGTTGAAGGGCTATTCAATCAGTACGGTGGGTGGGAGGGGCAGATATGGTGGGCGTAGGAGGCCACATCATGTTTTGGGAGTGCGCACTCGCTGTTTGCAAGCAGTGGCACACTCTGGTCCCCAATGCGCTTCTTGTCTTCCAGGTTGCACAGAGTCTCATGTCCCGGGCCTTCGGCTGATGTTGTGTAATGCCAGGTCTGCGGTGAATAAAGCACCCTTCATTTATGACCTTGTTCAGGAGAGTGGGTGCAGACCTGGCAGGGATTACGGAGACCTGGTTGGGCCAGGAGGGGGGGATTCCCCTCATTGAGATGTGCCCACCTGGCTTCCGTGCATTTCATCAGCCAAGGGCTCAGGGGAGGGGCAGTGGGGTAGCGGTGATCATTAAGGAAAGTCTTTGTCCGAGGGAGGCCACTGTTTCTCAGATAGCCGGATGTGAGTCCCTCCTTGTGAAGTGGGGCCATGGGGTGCAGATGGGTCTGCTGACTGCATATCTGGCTCCCTGCCACATAGCGGCAACCCTGCCTGAGCTGCTCAACGTAATAGCCAGGGTGGCGGTGGATACCCCCAGACTTATGGTCATGGGGGATTTCAACCTGCCATCTGTTGGTGAAATGTCAGAGGCAGCCCGGGAGTTCATGGCTTCCATAACGGCCATGGACCTGACTCAGTTAGTTCAAGGCCCCACTCACATGGGGAGACATACTCTGGACTTGATTTTTGTCTCTGGTCAGTGGTTGAAGGATCTAGAAATAGGGGACTTAGTCACCAAGCCCTTGTCATGGATGGACCATTCGCTCCTTCAGTTAGACTTTTGAGCCGCTTCCCTTCACCACAGGGAGACGGAACCGACCAGGTGGTTCCGTCCCAGGTGCCTGATGGACCCGGAGAGGTTCCTGATGAACCTCTTGGGCCATTCCCAGAGGCTCTGGCTCACGACTCGGCTGAAGAATTGGTGGCCACCTGGGAGAGCCTTGGACAGCGTCATGACTTTGTGGCCTCTGGTTCTCTGAGGAGCTGAGAGAGATGAAGCACCGGAAAAGACACCTAGAGAGCGATTGGAGGGCCAGCTGCTCCAAATCTGACCAAACACAAGTGAGGTCTTATATCAAGACCTACCTAGTGGCAATAAGAGTGGCAAAATTTAACTATTTTTCCACTCTAATTGCGTCTGCAGAGAACTGCCCAGCCGCCCTGTTCAGGGTGACCCGCTCCCTACTTCATGTGGGAGCGTGGGAGGATCCCTTGCAGGGTAGAGCTGAGGATTTTGTACAATACCTGCATGATAAAATTGCTCAGATTCGGGAAGGCTTGGATTCCGATTGGGTAGGTTCAGATGGGAGGACGGAGGTGGATCTTGAGAGTGTTATCTGGGAGGAGTTTGACCCTGTGGTTCCTGAGGATGTGGACAGGATTCTGGGCAGGCTTAGTGCTGCCACATGTTTATTGGACCCCTATCCCTACTGTTTGGTGCTGGCCTCCCGGGAGGCTACACGAGGCTGGCTCCAGGGCATTATTAATGCTTCTCTGAGTGAGGGTATCCTCCCCACCGCCCTGAAAGAGGCAATGTTGAGGCCCCTCCTCAAGAAGCCTTCCGTGGACCCGGCTATATTAGCAAATTATCATCTGGTCTCCAACCTTCGCTTTGTGGTGAAAGTTGTTGAGAGTGTGCTGGCGCAACAACTTCCCTGATACCTGGATGAAGTTGTCTATCTAGATCCATACCAGTCGGGCTTCAGGATGGGATACAGCATGGAAACGGCATTAGTCGCATTGGTTGATGATCTCTGGAGGGCTCGGGACAGGGGATGCTCCTCTATCCTGGTCCTTTTAGATCTCTCAGCAGCTTTTGATACCATCGACCATGGTATCATGCTGCGTTGGCTGGGGGGGCTAGGATTGGGGGGCACCATGATGCGGTGGTTCTCCTCCTTCCTCTCTGACCGTATGCAGTCTGTGTTGGTGGAGGGGGCAGAGGTCGACCTCAAGGCACATTACTTGTGAGCACATTGCTGAGCACATTGTAAGCCGCCCTGAGTCTTCGGAGAAGGGCGGCATATAAATCAAATTTAAAAAAAAAAAAAAACTTGTGGGGTGCCACAAGCATCAGTCCTCTCGCTCCTCCTGTTCAACATTTATGTGAAGACGCTGGGTGAGATCATCCGTGGTTTTGGAGTGAAGTGTCACCAGTACACTGATGATACGCAGCTGTACATTTCCACCCTGGATGCCCCGGGGGGTCTGGATGGGGAGAAACAGGCTTAGACTCAACCCCTCCAAGACTGAGTGGCTGTGGTTCCCGGTGCCCTGGTATGGCCAGCTGGCTCCATTTCTGGCTTTTGGTGGTAAGATCCTGGCCCCCTCAGAGAGGGCTCGCAACGTGGGTGTCCTCCTGGATACACGGCTGTCTTTAGAAGACCATATGATGGCTGTGGCCAGGGGGGCCTTCTAGTTGCGTCCCTTTCTGGACCGGGACGCCCTGCACATGGTCACTCATGCCCTCGTCACCTCCCGTCTGGACTACTGTAATGTTCTCTACATGGGGCTCCCCTCTAAGAGCACTTGGAGGCTCCAACTGGTCCAGAATGCGGCCATGTGGGTGATTATGGGGGCGACACATCGCACCAATGTAACACCTCTCCTGCGTGAGCTGCACTGGCTTCCGGTGGTCTTCCGGGTGCGATTCAAGGTATTGGTTACCACCTTTAAAGGGCTCCATGGCTTAGGACCTGGATATCTACAAGATCGCCTGCTGCCATCGATAGCCTCCCATTGGCCAGTACGCTCCCACAGAGAGGGCCTCCTCAAGGTGCCATCGGTCAAATTATGTCGACTGGCGACCCCCAGGGGGAGAGCCTTCTCTGTGGGGCCCCCTGCCCTTTGAAACGAATTGCCCCCAGAAATACGTAGGATCCCCGACCTTCGTGAAGATCCTATTATTTCAGCAAGCTGGTCTGATGGCATGATGAATGTTAATGGGATTTTTAGTCTGGGGATTTTTAATATCTGGCCAAACCAGATATCTGGCCAAATTGAATCAGTTTTAAATTGTTTTAACTTTTATGTCTTTGTTTTTTAGTATTGGCTGAACACCGCCCTGAGTCCCTCATGAGAAGGGCAGTATAAAAGTTTGATTAAATAAATAAATAAATAAATAAATAAATAAATAAATAAATAAATAAATAAATACAGGAATTTATTTACAATGTATACATTTTAAATATTTTTATAATAGCAATGTTTAATATCAAAATATAATTGTCACAGTGCCTGCTCTTTGGAACATAATCCTGTGAACTAAATCTGGCCTCCGCTTGGCCAAACCTGTTGGTTTTTGTAGAACAATGGTTTCCCTACTTCAGCATTGGATTTTTTTCTAAATAGGAACTAGGTTTGATGGATCCTTGTCAGGACCCCATACCTGCCATGGCTCTAGCCTTGCAGCCCCCAATCTCTCTTTCTTCTCCATTTTTCTCCTCCTAGATATTGAGGAATATGCAACATTCAAGACATGGGCTAGAGTCTTAGCAACAGTAGAAAAATGGCAGTCATTTTGTATCTTAATTCTATTCTTTTTCTCTTGCATGTCCAGTGGTGCTATCTGGGTGCATCGTCTCCGGCCCTTGACAGAGAGGACATGCTTTGAAAAAGAACAGCGAAAAGACTGGTCTTCAAATTTGGAATCCTTGAAAAGATTGGGTTGAAAGGCATCATCATTTGACCATTTTCTTTCCTGAAAAGCAAAGACCCAAATGCTATGGATGTGTTTGAAAAGTGTACCCCTTCTCATTGTCACTTTCTCCATGATTGTGGTGATCCAGACTTTCCCTTCAATGGGTCCTGACAAACCTTCAATTGCTAAATGGATATGGTGAGCTCTATCTACAAGGGAAGCAAATTCTACGAAGTGAACAAAGACATTGACTCTTCTCCACTTAGAGATGGCATTTCTGAGAGGTTCTGTATGTCTAGTCATTGAGATTACCACACAAATTCCATTTCTGACAAGCATAGGAGTGAAAGTTCTCATGAAATTCTCTCCCTCCTCTGTGTCTGTTGAAAAGAGACCAATCAAAGTCCAACTGAAATGGAGGAGGAGTTGGACAATTCCTGGATACTGGATCCCATTTTTGGGCAGCATCTGATGGAAAAAAGGAATTTGACTTTTATCATTCAGAGCCTCTGAAACAATTCCATAACTGATCTGAAGAAGCAATGAAAAATGGTGTATTATGGTTAGATCAGATCAAGTGCAAAATGTAAGTTTTTAACACATCCAGTGTAGTTCTCATGAACATATTAGAATAGTTGGAAAAATAACAGTTAGAACAATTAAGAAGTGGAACTTGCCTGCAGAAGTTGTGAATGCTCCAACACTGGAAATTTTTAAGATGTTGGATAACCATTTGTCTGAAGTGGTGTAGGGTTTCCTGCCTGGGCAGGGGGTTGGACTAGAAGACCTCCAAGGTCCCTTCCAATTCTATTCTATTCTATTCTATTCTATTCTATTCTATTCTATTCTATTCTATTCTATTCTATTCTATTCTATTCTAGTCCAGCAGTCACTAACTGGTGGTCCACGGACCACTGGTAGTATGTGAGAAAATTTTGGTAATCTGTAGAAAAAATATTTGCATTTTTATATTGCACTAAATACTATTTATCTTTTTTTAAAAAATTCATATTAGTGGTCCATGAGATTTAAAATTTTGAATTTGGTAGTCCCTGAATTCAGAAAAGTTGGTGACCCCTGGAATAATCTATTGTTATTAACCCTTAAGCCATATCAAGATAAAGAATACAAAATGCAGAATATTAGCAAGATGAAATATAATCATTTGTCTAATCTGGGGTCTAAGATACTGCTCTTTCTCTTTTCTAATAAAATTGACATCCAGATAGTAGACATGCTATGTCTTCTATCTCTAGAGCACTGCAAATGCAAATCAGTTCATTTTAGAGATTTGCTTAAATGTTCCCTATTTAACATTGTGTCCAGCTGCTCAAATCTTGCTCGAGTAAATGTTTAGGCCTCCTGTGGATCCCAATCCCTAGCCATGACCAAGGCCATGGTGAAAAGCAGCTCATGAATTCCATAGAAAAGATATGATTGAATCTATTACCTACCCATCACTAGCCTGCTTATTTTATCAGATAGAGAAACAAAAAAACAAACCTGTGGGACTTTGTAGGTGCCTATTAATGTTGACATCTGAATGGAGGTGTCATCAAGAGATCCATCAAGAACAGCCATCAGGTTGTCCTTCTTTCCACAGCTGTAGTTGGGAACATTGGCTTCTCCAGTAGAAAGTATGTCAAGCAAGGCATCTGAAGTCCCAAGGGTGCTCAAATAATTGTCATGGATGTTGTAGCCAAGTGTGAGATTGTACAAAAGCTGAGATTTTTTATTGACTTGCTCAATGGCAAAAATGAAGCTTAGGATTCTCGCTGGATCAGGAAATGAATAACTGTAAAAAATGTTCATGATAACATCATCTCTAACAACAACAACAAAATATATTTTCATTTGTTCCTCTTTCTCTCCACAAGCCCATTCAGTCTTAAACCAAAAGTGTCCAACATAAGAATAAAGTTATAGTCACCCATCACCATTTAATTGTTATGAGTGTTGAGAAGGTGGGATGGAGGTTTAATATTTAAAATGTATCATTATTTGTAATAGTTCTCATTTTTTTTAAAAAAAATAATTTTATTATTTAAAAAGTACAAACAACCATAAATACGACAGTACAACATACAAAACAAACGAACATCAATCAAATCTTAAGACTTACTTTTAAAGTTGTCACATCGGTAGACTATTTTTCTGTATTTATCTCTATATCTGTATATTTACCTATTTACATGTAAAGCATTAATATACGTTGAATCCTTAAAATTGTTAAAAATATATCATTATTTGTAATAGTGCTCATTTTTAATTTGTGAAACGACCAAGATTCAAAATCATTCGATCATTAAAATAGAATCATCAGCAAAGAGGATTTATAAATAATCCAGAAAAGCAATTCTAAAAATAAGCCATCCTCTATTCCATACCAGGGTCAGGCACTGAATATCAATGAATGGTTATAAAAATAGGGAAATGGGTGAGGCAGAGGCAACTACAAACTTTTCAATAAGCTAGTTGTGATTAACTCAGGATTGTACGAGAAGGGAAAATAATTTGGACTTTGGGTGGGGGGTTGTTCCATCTTTGGATTTGGGTCTCTTAAAATAAGACATAGGAGAGAAGCTATCAAAATCCAAATGATTCAAGAAATTAAACAGGTCCTGCAATATAGGAGTAACTGAAAGAAAAGAAGAAGAGTGTTAGGACTGCAAATGGAAGGAAAGCAACTCCATCACACTGAATGACTTACGAGGGAGCTTGAGTATGAGGAGCTGTGTTGAAAGTCAGCAGTATATGGGATATTAATGTGGCAAAGGAGATGATACTAATGAGGTGGTCTCCTGGCCTGTAATAGCTCCGTAGGTTTTTTCCCTCATGTTCCTCCAAACTCAGCAGGCACTTCATTCTCAGCTTCCCAGAGACTGGCTGGGACATCAGCAGCAGCAGAAACAGAAGGAGGAGGTCCATAATTCATGGGGCTGAATCAATCCCCTTCCTCTTTCTAAGGAAGAACAAGAGCATTCGAAGAATTGAAAGCACCATTCAAAGATGGAAACGAGAGTGACTTTCTTGACTGGGAGAGAGATAAACAGAACTTCACCTGGAAAGGAGAGAAAGGAAAGGTACATTCAAGAAGCACAGTCCCTGAATGTCCCAAAATTTGTGCCACACGGAGTGTGGCCTGATTCATTTATCCTTTTCTGATGCAAGATCCCTTTCAAGTTGCTTCAGTCTGATGTTTACATCAAAGGTGATCACTGGAGAAATATCAGGAGAGATCTCACAGACCAGGATTTTAATAATTACTGTAAGAAGCAACATCTCCTCTGGGAATCCTGAACTACTTCTGGGCTTCTGGAGAAGCTGGCGAAAAGTATAGTGAAAAATCATAGATATACCCGTAGAGGGCACTGGTCTGAAGTGATTGTGGTCCTTCCTTTCTGGACATGTCTAGAAAGTGATACTAAAGAAATATATTTCAACACCCAGGAAATTGGGTGTTTTCCTTCACTGTACTCTCTTGTCTCCAGAGACTCCTGGGGAAGATCACCCAGAACTATAGAGTTTGGTTCCACTTTAGTGTCCGACCTGGAAGCCATCTTTTACATTTGGGCCTTCAAGCCTGCCACATTTTCTACTGTGGAAAGATGGGAAGGGGGATTGCACAGAGCAATGGTCACCAACTGGTGATCTGTGGTGCAGTGGTGTTCTACAAGAAGATTTTGGTGGTTCGCAGTGCACCCGGGTGGGGGAGCTGCTCCGGTATGAGCAATGGACAGTCCTGTGACTAGAGGTCTGGAATATGGAACTGGCCAGGCAGCTCATGATGGGGCTGTATATCTCAGCTGTAGAGGGAGGTTCATGCAACTTGCAACTTTGTAGCACAGCCCTCGCTGGCCGGAATGAGATAATGGTGCAGGGGGGGTTGGCAGTGCAGGTGGGCCACAGCAACAGGTGGCAGGAACCCCGGGCTGTTTCTTCCACCTGCTGTAGCTTCCTGTCAGCTGAACCCACCAGTAGCTGTCCCCACCCCTCACCTTCCCTTCCCAGTCATTCCTCGCCTGGTGAGGGAAGGGCAGGGGATGGAGATTTGCTCCATATTCTAGAGTAAGAGTGAAGTTTTGTCTCTTACTGGATCTCACAGCCGTTTCTTCCAGCCCTTGTTGATGCTCTGCGCACCTCGGTCTCTCAGGGAGGTGCTTGACTTCCTCTCAGCCCCAAAACACTGGCTGGCCCATGAGATGAGAGAGAGAAAGAGAATCAGAGACAGAGAGAATCAAAGAGAGAATGAAAGAGAAAGAATGAGTGAGAACGAGGGAAGGAAAGAGAATGTGAGAAAAAGAGAGAGAATGAGAAAGAAAGAGAGAAAGAGACAGAATAAAGGAAAGAGAGTGAATGAGAGACATAGACAGGGACAGAGAATGAAAGAGAGAGAAAGAAAGAAAGAGACAGAGAGGGATTCAGAGAGAGAATGAGAGAGAATGAATGGGAGAGAGAGAAAGATAGGGGGAGAGGGAGAGAGAATGAGAGAATGAGAGAGAAAGAGTGGGAGAGAGAGAGAAAGAGAGGAGGGAGAGTGCCTGAAGGACACCAACCCGTCACTGGGAGTCCAGGCGCTTCAGCAAGTGGCGCACTGCATTCATATTAGTGGTCTGCGGGATTTAAAATTATGAATTTGGTGGTCCCTGAAGGTTGGGGACCGCTGGCATAGAGTACATGTGATATGTAATCAAAATAATATTATTTTCTCAGAGAGTCAAGGCCACCTTGCCCTGCAGCTGCGATGCGGTAACTGGGAGGCATCTCCAGTTTTGGATGGTGCCTGATTGGATCATGTGATGAACATGTGGGTGCTGGGCAGGGACTTGAACTTCCTTTTGGGTGGGGAAAACCTGGAAACTTTCAGATTTGGGTTTTCCCAGATGTGCCAATATGACATCTCTAATAAAATGGAACATTGAGGAAATTCAAGCTTCGGATTCTTCTTTTGTTGGGGCTGTTAATTGGAACCCTGACACTTAGGTTGATGACGCTTAATTCTAATACTGCCTGCCTTCTAATGTTAAGGAAGAAATCTGTAACCGTGAAGCCTGCCTAATGTTAAGAATAAGACCTGTTTGTAATTTACTTTTCTTTTAGATCTCTTTGTTTTAATCACAAATTGGAAGTGTTTTTAAAATTGCTCATGCGATAGTGAAATTTCATTTGCCCTAGAAATATCAACTTTGGGGTGATATTTGAGACAAAGGGTCTGGAAATTGATAATTGGCCAACTCTAACATTGGATAAATATGGAATACATTATGGGGATAGACTTTTTTTTTCAGTATTCATGTAAGACACCAAGAACCTTTATACATTGAAGTGTCTTTGTTTACTAAATAAACAGCAGGCAGTATGATGTCCCCCTTGGACAACTCGCCAGATTCCTCCTCAGAAGTCAGTTCAAGGGAGGATGAGCTCATTCCTGGCATGTCAGGAACTGGGTTCATTAATGGCTCTGAACACATGGCCAAAAGAGTTTTAGACTTTCTCCAGTTTCAGCTGGGGAAAGTTTTCCAAAAATGATTTTAAAATCACCTCTTTGCTGTATATTACAGAAGATTACAAAAAATAAAGATTTTACAAATTGAAATATGTGATGTTCTTTCTTTTTAAATGTACTGAAGAGGATCCCACCCACTGACTGGTAAACTTGTTTCAAACATTTCTCTGTTTATTTATTCAGTCAGTCAGACGATAATAAAATCTCATTTCTTATCTTGTCCTTCAGTAGTTTCATGACAATTTCAATTATTAATTTATTTATTTTACATTTTGATAATTATCTTTAGTTAGTCTCACATTCTCTGTATGTTTATTTCTTTTGATTTTAAATAACCTTAATGGTCAAAAGAAGCATACAAACTCAATAATAACTGCAATAAATTATTAAGTGTTATGAGCTTAAGAAACTACTTCATGATCAGATACCGACTTTTATCATTAAATGTTCCTTAGTATTTAGATCTGGTCTCAGGATGATAATGTAGCACTTGGGGAAGAAGATGCAGCCCAGCAGGCCAGCCCCAGAAGCCAAAATGGAGAAAACTTGCACGGCCACCATATATTTCCCTTTGGTGCTCAAGTAGGTGGGCAGGAAGGAGATCCAGACGCTGCAGAAGACCAGCATGCTGAAGGTGATCAGTTTGGCTTCGTTGAAGGCCCCAGGCAGGTTCCTGGCCAGGAAAGCCACTGTGAAGCAAATGGCAGCAAGGAAACCCATGTAGCAGAGAACCACATAAAACATGGTCACAGAGCCTTCATTGCACTGAAGGATGATCATTCCTGATTGGGAGTGCAGGTCAAAATCAGGAAATGGGGGAGAAACTCCCAGCCAGATTGCACAAGTTACAATTTCTCCAGCAGAACCAGAAAAGATGATGGAGTTGGCCAAGCTCTTCCCCAACCATCTCCTCACCCGGTTCCCTGGTTTCGTGGCCAGGAAGGCCAGCACTACCATGATTGTTTTGGCTAACACACAAGACACAGCTACTGAGAAGATGATGCTGAACATTGTTTGTCGGAGAAGGCAGGTGGCTTTCCTTGGTCGGCCAATGAAGAGAAAGGAGGACAAGAAGCAAAGCAAGAGGGAAACCAGGAGGATGTAGGACAGGTCCCGGTTGTTAGCTTTGACAATGGGAGTTTCTAGGTATTTAAGGAATATGACTAAAACAAGGCCTGTTGTTAGAAACAAGAGTACAGCAAAGGAGACCAGGATGATCCCCAGATGTTCTTCAAAGGACAGGAAGGTTATTCTTTTGGGGATACATTGGATTCTGTCATCAGTGGGATATTTATCATCTGGGCACCTGGTGCATTTTTCAGTATCTGAGAAAACAGTAAGTAATATTATTTCTATAGTTCCTCCTTTTACATTCCAAGAAAGACTTTCTTTCAATGGCAGCTGATACTGGGAGACAAGAACTCAATAGTAATTGGTAAATTGGTTAACTTAAATATAGAAATAGACATAGAAAGCTAAAAATCTTAAACCAAATGTAGGCAGCTTACAGTCCAGTTTAAAAAACACAATATACACGACTATCAAAATATCAACAATAAACAAAACCCAAAAGAGAAATAATTGACACCACATCCACCCTTCACCCAGGCAGTATACCTTGTTGTAATCACTTCATCCCAATGCTTAGAAGAACAACCTCCAGAATGGGGGTGAAATCCAGCAGGTTCTGGAGAACCAGTAGCAGAAATGTTGAGTAGTTCAGAGAACTGGCAAATACCACCTCTGGCTGGCCCCAGAATGGGGTGGGAATTGAACTTTTATAGTATCCTTCTCCTGCCACGTCCACCAAGCCATGCCCACCAAGCCACACCCAGAGAACCAGTAGTAAAAAAAAATTGCATTTCAACACTGCTCCGGAGGTTTAGGAGGGTGTTGCAGCTGATTAGGAGGGTGGGGTTTCAATGGGAAGGGTGTTCAATAGGGCAGGTATGTGACAAGTACTAAAGAAACTGTTAGCTGCAAAAGTTTATGTGAAGCCTTCCAAATGTGAGTTTCACAAGACTTCTCTGGACTCCCTGGGCTACCGAGTGTCAAACGAAGGCATAGAGATGGATCCCGGGAAAGTGCGATCCATACTTGATTGGCAGCCCCTTCACACCAGGAAACAGCTGCAAAGTTTCCTGGGGTTTGTTAACCTCTACCGGCAATTCATCCCAGCCTTCGCGGAAGTGGGCAGCTTCCAATTCCGGGTCATGCCTTTGGGACTCCAAGGGCCCCCCAAAGTCTTCATGCATGAAGTTCTGCATGAGCACCTTGTAAACAAGGGGGTCCTTGTTTATCTGGATGACATTCTTATATTCAGCGAAAATATGGAAGAACATGTCAAATTAGTCAGGAAAGTACTGAAAAAACTCCTAGCGGCCAAACTTTATGCAAAGCTGTCAAACTTAGCCTCCCTTGCATATTAGGGAAAGTACGCCCAGTTTTTCACAGTAGCTTATTGAAACCAGCAAGAGAATCTAATTTAAGGCCCTTACCAGCTGCTCCCCCACCCCTCCTTTCGTAGGACAAGGGGAGACTCATTATGAAATGAAGGAGATCCTTGACTCTAGACTATACAGGGGTCGGTTTCAATATTTGGGACACTGGAAAGGGTATCCATTGTCTGAAGCTACTTGGGTGAAAAGTTGGGATGTGAATACTGATACTCTAGTAAAGCAATTTCATGATAAATTCCCTGAGAAACCAAAAGGTCCGCCTGGAGGGTGGAGAGGGGGTTAAGGGGTCCTGCACATGGTGTTAACCCCTTCTTTTGTGTTTTGTCTTTTTTATTTTTCAGGGTGTTTTTTTTTCTGCAGAATGCAAAATGGGCAATATATGTATGTATGTATGTATGTATGTATGTATGTATGTATGTATGTATGATTTTATTGACTTCAAAAGAGTGGCCTTTATTGTGAAAATGCAAATGGATTGTTGATTCTTGTCCTGATAGCTTTGTTCTCCTATGTTGTGCCATGCATTTGTGAAGTGATTGTTTTGTTTCTCCAAAGTACAGATGTGCACATGTATCACTGCATTATACTGCATATATACCACATTGCTCAGTTTGTATCTGGGTGTTTTATCCTTGGAGAAGACAAGCTTCTTGGCAAACTTGAAGCCTCCAAGATGGCCTCTTATGTGTCTTAGATGCACAACGAGGAACACTGACCCTTCTGCCTTAGTGTATGTTTGGGTTTAAAGTGTGGATGTATATTGTGTTGGTTGAAAATCCTCCTGAGCACTTCAGATATTCCTGCAACATATGAATGACAATGTTGCTCTGTTTGTTATTTCCTTCATTGTCTCTTATGGAGGAGCTCTTTATTTGGATTTGATGAAGGCCTAGTTGGGATAGCCACACATTCTGAGGGCTTCCTTTATGTGTTTTAGTTCTTTTTCTTTTCCCGCTTTGCTGGTAGGCAAATCTTCAGCCCGGTGATGTAGGGTTCTGATAACATCCATTCTGTGCTGCAGTGGGTGGTGAGAATCAAAATATTGGTCACTGTATGTGGGTTTTCTGCAAACTTCAATATTAAGTCTTTTGTTTTCTCTTGTTCCTTGAACCCAAACACTCTCCCTCCCTGGTCCCCACAAGTAGATCTTTCGGTTATGTGGTTCTATGATCTTAATAAATATTGACTGACTGACTGACTGACTCACTGGCTGACTGGCTAACCAACTGTCTGACTGATCTATCTTTTGGCCTGTAAGATAAAATTAGTTTGGATGAGCAAAACCCATCGACCTGAAACCAATCCTCAAGTTTCAAAGAATTTAGATGGTAAACATGGAAGGATACTTCCTAGATGTGTAGTAGAAAAGATATTTCCCTTAGCAGAATGCATCTTGCCCAATCCACTACGTTTTTCTATCTTTTCCTGCCTGATTCTTCAAGATCTGATTCCTCCCATTATGGAATATATTTTTCATGTTGAAAATAGCAATGAAGAATAAAATAGTCACGTTCACATCTGTCTCTTAACATGCAATTTGATAAGAGGTTCTGGTTCAATCCAATCCTTTCCTCTGGTGTCACTCACCTTCCTGTGTGGAGATGGTCCCCTCCGGACAAGGAATACAATCATAGCAGCAAATTGGTTCTTCTTTCCGAGCCCGTTTTACAAATCCAGGATGACAATTATCTACACATTTGGACTGAGGCAGAGACTAAGCAGAAAAGCAACATTCATTCTAAAATATCTGCCAAATTTTTATTTAAAAATTAATTTTAAAATGAAACTGTGCTTAAGAAAGACACTTCTGAGGAATAGATCAGGAAACCATAAAAGATTGTAAAGCCCCTCTCCTTTGAAAATAATCCAAATCCTTGTTTCAGTTAAGATATAAAGAAAAAATCCCTCACAAACTAGGGCTGCCAAATTCAAATGAGGTATTATTAAGTTATTTCTGTACATTTATATTTTCAATTCATACAGCTGCCATGCTGATGAAATAAGATTAAAGATTACTGTCTAGTTTCTAGAATTATAGTGAGGATGAGTAGAGATGAAATCATGAGAACATGTCACTCAAAAAGGTTAAGTCAGGCATCTTTTTCTGCAGCCCATGGAACATGAGTATGAGCCCTGTGTGGGAAAGGGATATTTCTAAGGCCAAGTGAGGGATTCAAGACAAGGCCCTTTCCTTTGAAGAATTACAGTCTTGTTGTTAATTGCTAGTTGTGTCCAACTCTTGGATAATTCTTCATTTTAATGTAAGACAATCAAGATAAAAAATTGCATTCAAAGGGTTTTTAGATGGCTTACAAGCCAAAGACCAAATATAAGTAGCATTATATTACAAACTGACCCTCATTATTACAAATATCATGAAGGACTTTGGGGGTGGGCAGTCAAGGCAAATTTAAGTCCTTCATTTTTCTTGTTCAAGGCATTATCTCATATAGGACAAGTCTTTGTGGTTCCACATTGATTGAACACCTTGGATGACCTTCCTAGCAGCAGGAGGCCTATCCCAGTGGGGTGAAACAGAGGCATGAATAACGGTGGTCAGATATTGGCTGTTAAAAAATATCTGAGCCTGCTCTTTCAATGGACCCTAACACCAACCATATAGGCCGAGAAAAGTTACCAATATTTTCAACCACCTTGTTGAGCAACTTTAGCCGTGAAAGAGCCTCTTGGTTGATAATAAGCCTCTGTCTTTCAAAACTCCCCAGTTGCTCTTCGATGGAATCTTCCTTGGACAAAAACAACCAACTTATGATATTCAGATCTGCTGCTACATTTCCACTTTGGTCCAAGTATAGTTTCTCCCAGGAAAAATTGCAAAACTCATTCTTCTCCAGAAAGGGATGGAACTAGAATTGAAACATCCAGGAATTTTCAAAGCAAGTTGAAATATCATAAAAGGAGGAGCAATTTTAAAGCTGAGCTAGTGAACAAGAGATGTTCAGTCCCCTCTTCACTATTTGCCTAAATAGCAATAACACTTGGACTTATATACCACTTCACAGTGCTTTTACAGCCCTCTCTAAGTGGTTTATAGAATCAGCAACAATCTGGGTACCCATTTTAACAACCTGGGAAGGATGGAAGACTGAGTCAACCTTGAGCTGGTCAGGATCGAACTTCTGGCAGTGAGCAGTGAGTTAGGGTTAGGGTTAGAGTTAGCATTCACATAAATGGCACAGCTAACTGCAAAGACTGAGTAGCCATCAGTTCGAAAGGCTTTAACTGAATTTCTGCATTGAGAAGGGGTTAGGCTAATGGTCCCAGGTTTAGCTGAAATTTATGAATATAAAATTCTATCACATTACTTACAAACCCATAAGTACAGGAATTTATTTACAATGTATACATTTTAAATGATTTTATAATAGCAATGTTTAATATCAAAATATAATTGTCTCATTGCCTGCTTTATGAAACAAAATCCTGTGAACTAAATCTGACCTCCGCTTGGCCAAACCTGTTGGTATTTTCTAGAACAATGGTTCTCCTACATCAGCACTGAATTTATTCTAAATAGGAACTAGATATGATGGATCCTTGTCAGGACCCCATACCTGCCATGGCTCTAGCCTTGCAGTTCCCCATCTCTCTTTCTTCTCCATTTTTCTCCTCCTAGATATTGAGGAATATGCAACATTCAAGACATGGGCCAGAGTCTTAACAACAGTATAAAAACGGAGGTCATTTTTTATCTGAATTCTATTCTTTTTCTCTTGCATGTCCAGTGGTGCTATCTGGGTGCATCGTCTCCGGCCCTTGACAGAAAGGACATGCTTTGAAAAAGAACAGTGAAAAGACTGGTCTTCAGATTTCGAATCCTTAAAAAGACAGGGTTGAAAGGCATCATCATTTGGCCATTTTCTTTCCTGAAAAGCAAAGACCCAAATGCTATGGATGTATTTGGAAAGTGGATGCCATTTTATTGTCATTTTCTCCATGATTGTGGTGATCCAGACTTTCCCTTCAATGGGTCCTGGCATACCTTCAATTGCTAAATTGATGTGGTTTACTCTATCCACAATAGAAGCAAATTCTATGAAGTGAACAAAGACATTGACTTTTCTCCACTTAGAGATGGCATTTCTGAGAGGTTCTGTATGTCTAGGCATTGAGATAACCACACAAATTCCATTTCTGACAAGCATAGGAGTGAAAGTTCTCATGAAATTCTCTCCCTCCTCTGAGTCTGGTGCAAAGAGACCAATCAAAGTCCAACTGAAATAGAGGAGGAGGTGGACAATTCCTGGATATTGGATCCCATTTTGGGGGAGCATCTGATGGAAAAAAGGAATTTGACTTTTATCACTCAGAGCCTCTGAAACAATTCCATAACTGATCTGAAGAAACAATGAAGAATGGTGTATTATGGTTAGATCAGATCAAATCCAAAATGTAAGATTTTAACATATCCAGTGTGGTTCTCATGAACATATGAGAATAATCCAGCAGTCACCAACTGGTTGTCCACGGACCACTGGTGGTCTGCGAGAAAATTTTGGTGGTCTGTAGAAAAATTATTTGCATTTTTATATTGCACTAAATACTATTTATCTTTTGCTAAAATCCACGGGATTTAAAATAATGAATTTGGTGGTCCCTGAAGTCCGAAGGTTTGGTGACATCTGGAACAGTCTATTGTTCTTAATCCTTAAGCCATATCAAGATAAAGAATACAAAATGAAGAATATTAACAAGATTGAATATAATTATTTGTCTAATCTGGTGTCTAAAATACTGCTCTTTCTCTTTTCTAATAAAATTGACATTCAGATAGTAGACATGTTATGTCTTCTATCTCTACATCACTGCAAATGCAAATCAGTTCATTTTAGAGATTTGCTTAAATATTCCATATTTAACATTGTGTCCAGCTACTCAAGTCTTGCTCGAGTAAATATTTAGGCCTCCTGTGGATCCCAATCCCTAGCCATGACAAAGGCCATGAGAAAAGCAGCTCATGAATTCCATAGAAAAGATATGATTGAATCTATTACCCATCCACCAACAACCTGCTCACTTTAACAGATGAAGTTAAAGAGAAACAAAAAAAAGAAACAAAAAAAACAAACCTGTGGGACTTTGTAGGTGCCTACTAATGTTGACATCTGAATGGAGATGTCATCAAGAGATCCATCAAGAACAGCCATCAGGTTGTCCTTCTTTCCACAGCTGTAGTTGGGAACATTGGCTTCTCCAGTTGAGAGGATGTCTAGCAAGGCATCTGAAGTCCCAAGGGTGTTCAAATAGTTGTCATGGATGTTGTAGCCAAGTGTGAGATTGTAGAGAAGCTGAGAATTCTTGTTGACTTGTTGAATGGCAAAAATGAAGGTTAAGATTCTTTCTGAATTAGTAGTTGAACGACTGTAAAAAAAATGTTCATGATAGCATCTTCTCTAACAACAAAAACAAAATATATTTTCATCTGTTCCTCTTTCTTTCCACAAGCCCATTCAGTCTTAAGCCAAAAGTGTCCAACATAAGAATAAAGTTATAGTCACCCATCACTGTTTAATTGTTATGAGTATTGAGAAGGGTGGATGGAGATTTAATATTTAAAATATATCATTATTTGTAATAGTGCTCGTTTTTAATTTGTGAAATGACCAAGATTCAAAGTCATTCAATCGTTAAAATAGAATCATCAGCAAAGAGGACTTCTAAATGATCCAGAAAAGCAATTCTAAAAACACGCCATCCTCTATTCCATACCAGGGTCAGGCATTGAATATCAATGAATGGTTATAAAAATAGGGAAATGGGTGGGGCAGAGGAAACTACAAACTTTTCGATAAGCTAGTTGTGATTAACTCGGGATTTTATGAGAGGGGAGAATAATTTGGAATTTGGGGGGCGGGGCTGTTCCATCTTTGGATTCGGGTCTCTTAAAATAAGACATAGGAGAGAAGCTATGGAAATCCAAATGATTGAAGAAATTAAACAGGTCCTGCAATATAGGAGTAACTGAAAAAAAAACAAAGAAGAGTGTTAGGACTGCAAATGGAAGGAATGCAACTCCATCACACTGAATGACTTACGAGGGAGCTTGAGTATGAGGAGCTGTGTTGAAAGACAGCATTATTTCGGATATTATTGTGGCAATGGAGATTATACTAATGAGGTGGTCTCCTAGTCTGTAATAGCTCCGTAGTTTTCTTCCCTCATGTTCCTCCCCACTCAGCAGGCACTTCATTCTCAGTTTCCCAGAGACTGGCTGGGACATCAGCAGCAGCAGAAGCAGAAGGAGGAGATCCATAATTAATGGGGATGAATCAATCCCCTTCCTATTTCTAAAGAAGAACAATTTCATTCGAAGAATTCAAAGCACCATTCAAAAATGGAAATGAGGGTGACTTTCTTGACTGAGAGAGAGATAAACAGAATTTCACCTGGAAAGGAGAGAAAGGAAAGGCGCATTCAAGAAGGACAGTCCCTTAATGTCCCAAAATTTGTGCCACATGGAGTGTGACGTGAGACATTTATCCTTTTCTGCTGCAAGATCCCTTTCAAGTTGCTTCAGTCTGTGGTTTACATCAAATCAAGCGATCACTGGAGAAATATCAGAAGAGATTTCAGAGACCAGGATTTTAATAATTACTGTAAGAAGCAACATCTCCTCTGGGGATCCAGAACTACTCCTGGGCTTCTGGAGAAGCTGGAGAAAAGCATAATGAAAAATCATAGATATACTCCTAGAGGGCACTGTTCTGAAGTGGTTGTGGTCCTTCCTTTCTGAACATGTCTAGAAAATGATGCTGAAGAAAGATAGTTGACACCCAGGAAATTGGGTGTTGTCCTTCAATGTACTCTCTTGTATCCAGAGACTCCTGGGGAAGGTTACCCAGAACTATGGAGTTTGGTTCCACCTTAGTGTCAGACGTGGAAGCCATCTTTTACATTTGGGCCTCCAGGCCTGCCACATTTTCTACTGTGGGAAAATGGGAGGGGGGATTGCATAGAGTAGAGGTGATATGTAATCAAAATAACATTCTTTTCTCATAGAGTCAAGGCCACCTTGCCCTGCAGCTGCAATGAGATGACAGGGTAGCATCTCCATTTTTGGATGGTGCTTGATTGGATCATGTGATTGAAAGATGGGTGCTGGGCAGGGAAAAACTGGAAACTTTTTGATTCAGGTTTTCCCAGATATGCCAATATGACATCTCTAATAAAATGGAACTTTTAGGGAATTCAAGCTTCGGAGTCTTCGTTCGTTGGAGGTGTTACTTGGAACCCTGACACTTAAGTTGATGATGCTTAATTCTAATATTGCCTGTCTTCAAATTTTAAGGAAGAAATCTGTAACCATGAACCCTGCCTAATGTTACGAATAGAATCTGTTTGTAATTTACTTTTCTTTTAGATCTCCATGTATTATCCCAAATTTGAAGTGATTTTAAAATTGCTCATGCGATAGTGAAATTTCATTTGCCTTAGAAATATCAACTTTGGGGTGATATTTGAGACAAAGGGTTACGAAATTGATAATTGGCAAACTATATCATTGGGTAAATATGGAGTATGTTATGGGGATAGACTTTTTTTATATATACTTGCCCTTCAGTATTCATGTTAGACACCAAGAACCAGGGGTGAAATGTTCCCTGTTCGGACCAGATTGCCCGATCCAGTAGCAATGTTGGCGGGTGCTTCGGAGAACCAGTAGCAAAAATTCCTGCCCCCACCCCCACTCCATGCCCAGCTAAGTCGCGTAATCAGAGACAAAGACACTTCAAAGTATAAATGTTCTCGGCAGTGGTGAAATGTAAAATTTGTTACTACTGTTTTGTGGGCGTGGCTTGGTGAGGGTAATGTGACTGAGTGGGCATGGCCAACTTTTTTTTTTTAACTTTTAAAACCATTTTTTTCTACAACATCTTTGGCTGAAAAAATGCTTTTAAATGTAAAAAAAAATGCCTCTAATGATCGCACAGCTCAGCTGGGATCATCAGAGGCTTTTAAAAGAAAAAAAAAGCCGCTGACAATCAAGCAACTCACATGGGATCGTCAGAGGCTTTTAAAAGCATTTTTTCAACTGAAGAGGTTGTAGAAAAAATCCATTAAAAGTCTGACAATCCTAGCTGAGTTGCCTGATCGTCAGAGGCTTTTAAAAGCAATTTTTGCAACCTCTTTGGCCGAAGAGGTTGTAGAAAAAATGGTTTTAAAAGTTAAAAAAAAAAGTTGGCCATGCCCACTCATTCATATTACCCCCACCACCAAGCCATGCCCACAGAACCGGTAGTAACAAATTTTACATTTCACCACTGCCGAGGACCTTTATACTTTGAAGTTTCTTTGTTTACTAAACAAGCAGCAGGCAGTATGATGTCCCCCTTGGACAACTCCCCAGATTCTTCCTCAGAAGTCAGCTCAAGGGAGGATGAGCTCATTCCTGGCAGGAACTGAGTTAATTAATGGCTCTGGACACTTGGCCAAAAGAGTTTTAGACTTTTCCCAGTTTCAGCTGGGAAACATTTTCCAAAAACGACTCTAAAATCACTTCTTTGCTGTATATTACAAAACATTACAAAAAATAAAGGTTTTACAAAGTGGAAAAGATGTGGTGTTCTTTCTTTTTAAATGTACTGAAGAGGTTCCTTTCATCAGCATATGCCGTTAAAACTAGATCATTACTAGGCTCCAAATATAACGAGTAATGAATCGTTTGCTTCAGATACTATTTGCTTAGCGGCTTGCCAATGCCTTTCAGTAGGTTCAGCGTTATATCTAGCCAGTTGATTTACACTGTAAGATATATCTGGCCTAGACCAATTACTCAGATATGACAGACTGCCTATTAAAGATTGATATATTTCCTTATCGAATACAGGACTTTGAATATTATTATGCTTAAAATCCTGACTCATTGGTGACTTAGCAGGCTTACAGAGTTCCAAGTTGTAACATTTCAGCAATTGGCTAACTTTCTTGGCTTGCAAAATTTTGTAACCTTTACTAGTTTTAACTATGTCAAGACCCAGATAATGCTTAATTTCAACCAAATTCCTAATTCTGAACTTCTTTTGCAACACAGAAACAATTTCAGTTGCTTCATGTTCAGATTTGGTAATAATTGCTATATCATCAGTGAATAGCAATAATAGAGAAGCTAACCATCTTTCTCTCTTTTAAACAAACATGGATCAGCTATGCCAGCTACAAAACCCATAGCAACTAACTCATTGACAATGCATTTATTCCACTGGTAACCTGACTGTTTTAAGCCATAAAGATTTTTCTTCAGTCTCCAGCAATCAGTCTTCCCATCCATTTTCAAACCTAATGGCTTCTTCATATAGATTGTATGTTGTAATGGTGCATGCAGATATGTAGTTTCAACATCTATATGGTTTATCATATATCTATTCTTCCTAGCCCATACTAATGTTGCTCGCAACGTAGTCGCCCTCAGACTAGGTGCAAACACTTCATCATAGTCATTATCTGACTGAGCAAATCCTTGAGCAACTAACCTTGCCTTATGGGTTACAGTCCCATCCACACCAGTTTTCAGTTTGTAAACCCACTAGCAACCAATTGCATGCTCACCTGATGGTAGCCTAACGTTCTCGTAAACATATAATTCCTTGAATGATTTCAACTCTTTATCCATCGCTTTCTTCCAAGCTACCTGATCCTTTGGAGGATACAGTTTAATTTCATCAAAGTTAGAAGGCTCTGTGTTCACCTGACATACTACACTGGCTTGATCCCTATCAGGTGGATATCTATCTCGAGTTGAACGTCTAGGTAGCTCAGGACTCGATGTTGGTATCTCCTCTTCTACCTCCCCTATAACCTCCCCCTCCTTTACAGTAATAGAAGGTTCTTCCTCAACTTTCTCATCAAGAGTATCACTAAATATGTGATTATCAACAACAACACTACCATTTACCTTGTCGGATTCCTGTTCAAGCTTACTCCAACCAACATGCTCCAGGAACTTGGCACTAGCACTGCAGAACACGCTAGTCGTACCTAGCGCCCAAAATCTATATACCTTTTCATAAGATAACAGAAACCATAACAGGAAAAATGGTCTATTATGCTCAATATATAGTCATTACCCCAGCTGCCTTTTGCCTCGTAAGCCACTTTTTCCATCTTCTGGGTGTCATCGAACTCTGCCCCTGGTCTTACTATCTACTTTTGCCTTCTGGACTGGCTTATTCCATCTGCCCCGGACTATATGACAAATGGACAGCTTGAAGTGGGTTCCCAGGGAGTCTGGGTTACTACTACCATCCCTATTAGAGGGGACAGCTTTTGAACTTCTCCATAGCATATTCCATCTGGCCTGACATCGTGAGAGGATGTCTGGGGGGAACATCCCCTAGATTTATCAGAATGGCATGGGACTCCTCCCACTGTCATGAGAGGACAGTGGAGTCCAGTTACCCACGTTTTTGTTGCTCCCTTTTGTCCTCAGGACCTTTAGACTTTACAGAACCCTGGCCAGACGCCATCTTCACCCTTTCCCATTCTGTGGATGTATTCAACCATTGAGCTTCTTGCGCTGCGAGACTCCCCCCTCTCGCAGGTCTGGCCCTCCACATTATCGAAGGCCTACCTCAATGACAGGCTTTGGAACCCAGAGAGGTGGCATGCCGCGAAGAGGGGGTTGAGGGGTTTTTTAAGTAAATTGGGTAAATTTTAAGGGGTCCCAGGGGGGGAGGGAAAAATTGGTACTAGGGTTGTGGGTTTGGGGGAAGACCCACCAAGGGGAGGGTCAGGCCTGGCCACTAGGCGCGGCGGAGGGGATGGGGGATCCGGAGGTGATGGGGGGGTTCGAGCTTGTCCAGATTATGTTTCTATTATCAATACTGTGAGTGGGAGGGGTAGATATGGCGGGAGCAGGGGGCCATATCATGTTAAGGGAGCGCGCACCCGCTGTCTCCGAGCAGTAGCGTGCTCCGGCCCCCAAGGCTCCACTCGTTCTCCAGGTTGTACAGACCCTCAGGGCCCGGGCCTTCGACTGATGTTGTGCAACGCCAGGTCCGTAATAAATAAAGCCCCCCTCATTTGTGATCTGGTTCTGGAGGGGGGAGCAGACCTGGCGGGTATTACGGAGACCTGGTTGGGCCCGGAGGGAGGGGTCCATCTGGTAGAAATGTGCCCACCAGGCTTCCTGGCGTTCTATCAGCCGAGGTCACAGGGGAGGGGTGGGGGAGTAGCGGTTATTATTAGAGAAGACCTTAGGCCGAGGGAGGCCACTGTTCCTCAGACGGCCGGTTGTGAGACCCTCCTTGTGAAGTGGGGTCATGGGGTTCAGAGGGGTTTGCTGATCACGTACCTGGCTCCCTGCCACGTGGCAGCAGCCCTGCCCGAGCTACTCAACATTATCACCGCGGTGGCGGTTGATACCCCCAGACTCATGGTCATGGGGGATTTCAACCTGCCGTCCGTGGGTGAGACGTCTGAGGTGGCTCGGGAGTTCATGGCTTCCATGAAGGCTATGGATCTGACCCAACTAATTCATGGCCCTACGCACATGAGGGGAAACACACTGGACCTGATTTTCGTCTCTGGACAGTGGCTGAGTGATCTCGAGATAGGGGACATAGTCATCGAGCCCTTGTCATGGTCGGATCACTCTCTCCTTCGCCTTGACCTTCGAACCGCTGCACCACGCCGCAGAGAGGCGGAACCGATGAGATGGTACTGCCCCAGGCGCCTGATGGAACCTGATAGGTTCCAGATGGAGCTTGGGCCAATTCCTGAGGTTCTGGCTCACGCCTCGACTGGAGACCTAGTGGCCGCCTGGGATAGGGCGGCCGCTGGAGCTCTGGATCGAGTCGTGCCTTTGCGGCCTCTGACCCGGCGCCGATCTCACCTGGCTCCTTGGTTTACTGAGGAGCTGAGGGAGATGAAGCGCCAGAAAAGACGCCTAGAGAGTAGTTGGAGGGCCAGTCGTACTGAATCTGACCGGACACTGGTAAGATCTCATATTAAGAATTACCTAGTGGCAATAAAAGCAGCAAAATGAACTTATCTTGCTGCTCTTATTGCGTCATCAGATAACCGCCCGGCCGCCCTGTTTAGGGTGACCCGCTCCCTGCTCCACCAGGAAGCGAGGGAGGACCCCTTGGAGGGAAGAGCCGAGGATTTTGTTCAGTATCTGTATGACAAAATCACTCAGATTCGGGAAGATCTGGACTCCGACTGGGTAGATCCAGCGGGGATGACGGGGGTAGGTCCTGAGAATGTTATCTGGGATGAGTTTGATTCTGTGACCCCTGAGGACGTGGACAGGATTCTGGGTAGACTGAATGCGACCACATGTTTGTTGGACCCGTGCCCCTCCTGGTTAGTGCTGGCTTCCCGGGAGGTGACGCGAGGCTGGCTCCAGGGGATTATAAATGCTTCATTGGGCGAGGGTGTCTTTCCCACCGCCTTGAAAGAGGCGGTGGTGAGACCTCTCCTCAAGAAGCCTTCCCTGGACCCGGCAACATTGGCTAACTATCGTCCAGTCTCCAACCTTCACTTCGTGGCGAAGGTTGTTGAGAGTGTGGTTGCACGACAGCTTCCCCAGTACCTGGATGAAACGACGTATCTAGATCCGTTCCAGTCGGGTTTCAGGCCTGGGTACAGCACAGAAACGGCATTGGTCGCGTTGGTGGATGATCTCTGGGAGGGCTCGGGACAGAGGTTGTTCCTCTGTCCTGGTCCTATTAGACCTCTCAGCGGCTTTTGATACCATCGACCATGGTATCATGCTGCACCGGTTGGAAGAGTTGGGGGTGGGAGGCACCGTATTACGGTGGTTCTCCTCCTTTCTCTCCGACCGGTCACAGTCTGTGTTGACAGGGGGGCAGAGGTCGACCCGAGGCCCCTTATATGTGGGGTGCCACAAGGATCGGTCCTCTCGCCCCTTCTGTTCAACATTTATGTGAAGACGCTGGGTGAGATCATCCGTGGTTTCGGGGTGGAGTACTATCAGTACGCTGATGACACCCAGCTGTACATCTCCACCCCAGACCACCCCAACGATGCCCTTGAAGTGATGTCCCGGTGCCTGGGGGCCGTACGGATCTGGATGGGGAGAAACAGGCTCAGACTCAACCCATCCAAGACCGAGTGGCTGTGGTTTCTGACATCCCGATATAGTCAGCTGGTGCCATCGCTGACTATTGGGGGTGAAGCACTGGCCCCCACGGAGAGGGCTCGCAACTTGGGCGTCCTCCTGGATTCACGGCTGTCTTTAGAAGAGCACTTGACGGCCGTGACCGGGAGGATTTTTTATCAGGTTCGCCTGATTCGCCAGTTGCGTCCCTTTCTGGATCGGGACTCGTTACGCACGGTCACTCATGCCCTCGTCACCTCCCATCTGGACTATTGTAATGCTCTCTACATGGGGCTCCCCTTGAGGAGCACTCGGAGGCTCCAACTGGCGCAGAGTGCGGCCGCGCGGGTGGTGATGGGAGCGACATGGCGCTCCCATGTAACGCCACTCCTGCGCGAGCTGCACTGGCTACCGGTGGTCTTCCAAGTGCGCTTCAAGGTTTTGGTTATCACCTTCAGAGTGCTCCATGGCTTAGGACCTGGCTATTTACGGGACCACCTGCTGCCACCAATAGCCTCCCACCGACCAGTACGCTCCCATAGAGAGGGGCTCCTCCGGGTGCTATCGGCCAAACAATGTCGACTGGCGGCCCCAGGGGGAGAGCCTTCTCTGTGGGGGCACCTACGATCTGGAACAAGCTCCCCCCGGAGATACGGAGGATTCCGGATCTGCGTACCTTCCGTCGCGCGCTTAAGACGTTTTTATTCCATCAAGCTGGCCTGACCTAAACTTTTCCTCTTTTAAATGGAATTTTAAATTTGGTTTTAATTTATTGGGGTTTTAAAATGGTTCAGCCAAATTTATTTAATTAGTTTTATCTCTATTTTAAATTTTGTATCTATATGTTTTATTTTATGGCTGTTCACCGCCCTGAGTCCTTCGGGAGTAGGGCGGTATACAAATTTAATAAAATGAAAATGAAAATGAAATATATAACAGGCTCCACCTAAACTAGGTTTTTTAGGTCCAATGATATCTGCAAAGACTACCTCCAAAGGTTCATTGGTTGTAAACCCATTATCTCTGTTTGCAGGGGTTACCTTACTCTTTTCTTGGCTACAAGCATTGCAGTTTAAATATTTTTACAAGGTTTTATAAAGTTTTATCCCATCAGATAATTCCACCATTTTCTTTAACGTCTTAAAATTTACATGTCCCAAATGCCTATGAAGCAAGTGAATGCATTCATCATGTGGCTTCATGTTATCGTAAACTGAGTTAGCATTAGCCATGATTAATGGATCATCATTCAGAACAAACAAATCGTTTTCTAACTTTGCAGTAACACTTGTACCATCCTTTTCTATCAGACATTTATCTCCCCTAAATGTTACTACAAACCCAGATTTTAACAATGCTTTTTACAGATAGCAAGTTAAATTGTAGTTTAGGTACATACAACATAGGTAAATGCTCATTTATACACGAACAGTATGCAGTACCTTCTCCAGATGTTTTCATTTTCCATCCATTGGCTAATGATACATGTTGTTTACTCTTGGGTATGTTAACAAACCTCTCTTTACTCCTAGTTATAGACTGTGATGCTCCACTGTCAACTACCCACAAATCATGGTTTACAGTTGTCGTTGAGCTGGATATAGCTAAACTAACATACTTTTTAGCTCTCTGTTGACTACCAGTATTCAGTTTCTTGCCCTTTTTACAGAATCTAGCTATATGACCCTTAGCCCTACAAGAAAAACATTTCCTAACAGTATAGGCAGTTGAAGACAGGTTTTCTTTCCGTGGTTATCTCTCTCTCAGTTGGTCTTTATCTTGCCTTCTTCTGGACTCTTCTAACAATCTTCTAGTTATGCCAGTCAATGTCAGTCCATCTCTGGTCAGGACTTCCAGTGAAGACACATAATCATCATAACTTCCATCCAAAGAAGAAAGAATAATATAAACCTGATGCAGCTCTGAGAAAATCAGCTCCATTTCATGCAGCTCTTGTAAAGTTCCTTTCATAAACTCCAGATGAGCTAACATATCTCCACCTTTCAGAACATGAGTTCTAAACAGTTTACGTGTAAGGTGTATCTGTGCACCCACACTATCACAAACATAAATCCTCTTCAAATTGTTCCAACACCTGGCAGCAGAATCCTCACCACGAATATGGAATAGCCGCTGGTCACTCAATGTCAGTCCAATTATACAAAGAGCCATTTCATTATCCCGGTTAAAGTTGGCTATTTTCTTTGCATCTTCATCGTGTGCTGGATCCCAAGCAGTTACATCCGGTGGATCATGAACTACAGTCCATAGACCTTCTTTACGCAGAAGTAGGCTGCACTTCATAGACCAGGAAACATAGTTAGTTCCATCCAACCAGGTTATCAGGAATATGCTGGTTGACTGTTCTTGTGCCATCTTCACGTGAACAATAAACCACAAAAACAGCTGTCTGAAGACGGTACTGTGTATCCACACTAACTCTCAGTATCCTGGGCCCATAACCAGTGTTAAGGAATTTGCAGAGTAACCCTTGAATAGCAAGGATATGCACATGAAAAACTACTCTCTCGGTTGAGAGTAGTTATGAATAAGCACAGTCACCACACAGATACACTGAGTTGTGTTATAGTTTACTTTCAGGAAAAAATAAAGCATAGTCCAATAAACAGTCTAGGTC
Source organism: Arizona elegans (assembly GCA_022577455.1). Classification (NCBI taxonomy): domain Eukaryota; kingdom Metazoa; phylum Chordata; class Lepidosauria; order Squamata; family Colubridae; genus Arizona; species Arizona elegans. The sequence continues at coordinate 894,368 of JAKOOJ010000012.1, forward strand.
ATACACATATAAATCAGGCAATAATGAATAACAAAGTCTTCTTACCAGTCGTCATAGTCATACACAATTAATAGTTGGAATAAACAGTTCTTCTGGATTTACAAACAGTACCATACAGAGATATCAGAGAGGAAGAACAGCAAAAAGCCATGTTTCTAACTCTATTAAGGACATTGGCAACAGAGCTAACCAATCAGGACAAAGTATGATGCAATACAGCAGTCTTAAAGCTATACAATACAATACACTGCAAACATACATTGATGGTTTATATATTGCCAACCCAATAAGTTAGGTAATAGTCATATTCCTAAAACACCCACTGATCGGTAAACTTGTTTCAAACATTTGTCTGTTTATTTATTCAGTCAGTCAGTCCTATACAATAATAAAATCTCATTTCTTATATTGTCCTTCCCTATTTTCATGACAATTTAAATTATTAGTTAATTTATTTTACACTTTGATAATTATCTTAAAATAGTCTTACATTTTTTGTATGTTTATTTCTTTTGATTTTAAATCACCGTCAAAAGAAGCATACAAACTCAATAATAACTGCAATAAATAATGAAGTGTTATGAGCTTAAGAAACTACTTCATGATCAGATACCGACTTTTATCATTAAATGTTCCTTAGTATTTAGATCTGGTCTCAGGATGATGATGTAGCACTTGGGGAAGAAGATGCAGCCCAGCAGGCCAGCCCCAGAAGCCAAGATGGAGAAAATCTGCACGGCCACCATGTATTTCCCTTTGGTGCTCAAGTAGGTGGGCAGGAAGGAGATCCAGACGCTGCAGAAGACCAGCATGCTGAAGGTGATCAATTTGGCTTCGTTGAAGGCCCCAGGCAGGTTCCTGGCCAGGAAAGCCACTGTGAAGCAAATGGCAGCAAGGAAACCCATGTAGCAGAGAACCACATAAAACATGGTCACAGAGCCTTCATTGCACTGAAGGATGATCACTCCTGATTGGGAGTGCAGGTCAAAATCAGGAAACGGAGGAGAAACTCCCAGCCAGATTGCACAAATGACAATTTTTCCAGCAGAACCGGAAAGGATGATGGAGTTGGCCAAGCTCTTCCCCAACCATCTCCTCACCCTGTTCCCTGGTTTCGTGGCCAGGAAGGCCAGCACTACCGTGATTGTTTTGGCTAACACACAAGACACAGCTACTGAGAAGATGATGCTGAACATTGTTTGTCGGAGAAGGCAGGTGGCTTTCCTTGGTCGGCCAATGAAGAGAAAGGAGGACAAGAAGCAAAGCAAGAGGGAAACCAGGAGGATGTAGGACAGGTCCCGGTTGTTAGCTTTGACAATGGGAGTTTCTAGGTATTTAAGGAATATGACTAAAACAAGGCCTGTTGTTAGAAACAAGAGTACAGCAAAGGAGACCAGGATGATGCCCAGAAGTTCTTCATAGGACAGGAAGGTTATTCTTTTGGGAATACATTGAATTCTGTCATCAGTTGGATATTTGTCATCTGGGCACCTGGTGCATTTTTCAGTATCTGAGAAAATAGTAAGTAATATTATTTCTATAGTTCCTCCTTTTACATTCCAAGAAAGACTTTCTTTCAATGGCAGCTGATACTGGGAGACAAGAACTCAATAGTAATTGGTAAATTGGTTAACTTAAATATAGAAATAGACATAGAAAGCTAAAAATCTTAAACCAAATGTAGGCAGCTTACAGTCCAGTTTAAAAAACACAATATACACGACTATCAAAATATCAACAATAAACAAAACCCAAAAGAGAAATAATTGACACCACATCCACCCTTCACCCAGGCAGTATACCTTGTTGTAATCACTTCATCCCAATGCTTAGAAGAACAACCTCCAGAATGGGGGTGAAATCCAGCAGGTTCTGGAGAATCAGTAGCAGAAATGTTGAGTAGTTCAGAGAACTGGCAAATACCACCTCTGGCTGGCCCCAGAATGGGGTGGGAATTGAACTTTTATAGTATCCTTCTCCTGCCACGTCCACCAAGCCATGCCCACCAAGCCACACCCAGAGAACCAGTAGTAAAAAAAAATTGCATTTCAACACTGCTCTGGAGGTTTAGGAGGGTGTTGTGGCTGATTAGGAGGGTGGGGTTTCAATGGGAAGGGTGTTCAATAGGGCAGGTATGTTACAAGTACTAAAGAAACTGTTAGCTGCAAAACTTTATGTGAAGCCTTCCAAATGTGAGTTTCACAAGACTTCTCTGGACTCCCTGGGCTACCGAGTGTCAAACAAAGGCATAGAGATGGATCCTGGGAAAGTGCGATCCATACTTGACTGGCAGCCCCTTCACACCAGGAAACAGCTGCAAAGTTTCCTGGGGTTTGTTAACCTCTACCGGCAATTCATCCCAGCCTTCGCCGTCCGTCGGTGAGGCATCTGAGGTGGCTCGGGAGTTCATGGCTTCCATGACAGCCATGGACCTGACCCAGTTAATTCATGGCCCTACCCACACGGGGGGAAACACGCTGGATCTGGTTTTTGTCTCTGGACAGTGGTTGAGTGATCTTGAGATAGGGGATATAGTTGCTGAGCCCTTGTCATGGTCAGATCACTCTCTCCTTCGTCTTGACCTCTGAACCACTGCACCCCGCCTCAGGGAGGCAGAGCCAGTAAGTTGGTTCCGCCCCAGGCACCTGATGGAACCTGATAGGTTCCAGATGGAGCTTGGGCCATTTCCTGAGGCTCTGGCACACGCCTCGGCTGGAGACCTAGTGGCCGCCTGGGATAGGGCGGCCGCTGGAGCTCTGGACCGGGTCATGCCTTTGCGGCCTCTGACCCGGCGCCGATCTCATTTGGCTCCTTGGTTTACTGAGGAGCTAAGGGAGTTGAAGCACCGGAAAAGACGCCTAGAGAGTAGTTGGAGGGCCAGTCTTTCAGAATCGGACCGGACACTGGTAAGATCTCATATTAGGAATTACCTAGTGGCAATAAAAGCAGCGAAATGTAGCTATTTTGCTGCTCTTATTGCATCATCAGATAACCGCCCGGCCGCCCTGTTTAGGGTGACCCGCTCCCTGCTCCACCAGGAAGCGCGGGAGGACCCCTTGGAGGGTAGAGCTGAGGATTTTGTTCAGTATCTGCATGACAAAATCACTCAGATCCGGGAAGATTTGGACTCTGACTGGGTAGTCTCAGGGGGAGGGACTGGGGCAGGTCTTGAGAATGTTATCTGGGATGAGTTTCATCCTGTGACCCCTGAGGACGTGGACAGAATTCTGGGTAGACTGAACGTGACCACTTGTTTATTGGACCCGTTACTGACCGGTTGCAGTCTGTGTTGGCAGGAGGGCAGAGGTCGTCCCCGAGGCCCCTCGTATGTGGGGTGCCACAAGGGTCGGTCCTCTCGCCCCTTCTGTTCAACATTTATGTAAAGCCACTGGGCGAGATCATCCGTGGTTTCGGGGTGAAGTTCCATCAGTACGTTGATGATACCCAGCTGTACATCTCCACCCCGGACCACTCCAACGATGCCCTTGAACTGATGTCCCGGTGTCTGGAGGCCGTGCGGATCTGGATGGGGAGGAACAGGCTCAGGCTCAACCCATCCAAGACCGAGTGGCTGTGGTTTCCGATGTCCCGATATAGTCAGTTGACACCATCGCTGACTATTGGGGGCGAATCGCTGGCCCCCATGGAGAGGGCTCACAACTTGGGTGTCCTCCTGGATTCCTGGTGTCTTTAGAAGAGCACTTGACGGCCGTGACCGGGAGGATGTTTCATCAGGTTCGCCTGATCCGCCAGTTGCATCCCTTTCTGGATCGGGACTCCCTACACACAGTCACTCATGCCCTCGTCACCTCCCACCTGGACTATTGTAATGCTCTCTACATGGGGCTCCCCTTGAGGAGCACGCAGAGGCTCCAACTGGCACAGAGTGCGGCCGCGCAGGTGGTTATGGGAGCAACATGGCGCTCCCGTGTAACACCTCTCCTGCGCGAGCTGCACTGGCTCCCGGTGGTCTTCCGTATGCGCTTCAAGGTTTTGGTGACCACCTTTAAAGCACTCCATGTCTTAGGACCTGGTTATTTACGGGACCGCCTACTACCACAAATAGCCTCCCACCGGCCGGTACGCTCTCATAGAGAGGGTCTCCTCCAGGTGCCATCAGCCAAGCAGTGTCGACTGGTGGCCCCGAGGGGGAGGGCCTTCTCTGTGGGGGCACCCACTATCTGGAACGAGCTCCCCCCGGAGATACGGAGGATCCCGGATCTGCGCACCTTCTGCCGTGCTCTTAAGACCCCCTTATTCCAGCAAGCCGGTCTGGCCTAATTTTTCTCCCCTTTCTTTTAAATTTTAAATTTTAAATTTTAATTTGTTTTAAATTTATTGGGATTTTAATTGTCGTGGGCCAATATTATTTAATTTGGTTTTAAATTGTTCTTAACTTTTGTATTTTTGTATTTTATCTTGTGCCTGTTCACCGCCCTGAGTCCTTCAGGAATAGGGCGGTATACAAATTTAATAAAACAAACATAAAATAAACAAACAAACAAGTGGGCAGCTTCCAATTCCAGGTCATGCCTTTGGGACTCCAAGGACCCCCCAAAGTCTTCATGCATGAAGTTCTGCATGAGCACCTTCTAAACAAGGGAGTCCTTGTTTATCTGGATGACATTCTTATATTCAGCGAAAATATGGAAGAACATGTCAAATTAGTCAGGCAAGTACTGAAAAAAACTCCTAGCAGCCAAACTTTATGCAAAGCTGTCAAACTTAGCCTCCCTTGCATATTAGGGAAAGTACACCCAGTTTTTCACAGTAGCTTATTGAAACCAGCAAGAGAATCTAATTTAAGGCCCTTACCAGCTGCTCCCCCCTCCTTTCGTTGTACAAGGGGAGACTCATTTTGAAATGAAGGAGATCCTTGACTCTAGACTATCCAGGGGTCGGTTACAATATTTGGGACACTGGAAAGGGTACACATTGTCTGAAGCTACTTGGGTGAAAAGTTGGGATGTGAATGCTGATACTCTAGTAAAGCAATTTCATGATAAATTCCCTGAGAAACCAAAAGGTCCACCTGGAGGGTGGAGAGGGGGTTAAGGGGTCCTGTACACTGTGTTAACCCCTTCTTTTGTGTTTTGTCTGTTTTATTTTTCAGGGTGTGTTTTTTTCTCCCACGTAAAATTGGAAGTGTCTTGGCGACGTTTTGACGAAGTCTCATTCGTCATCTTCAGGCTGGTGTTCTTTGCTCCTGGAAGCACGAAGCCGAGAACACCAGCCTGAAGATGACGAATGAGACTTCGTCAAAACGTTGCCAAGACACTTCCAATTTTATATGGGAGAAGACCCGAATAACCAAAGTCCTACATACATACATACACACACACACACACACACACACACACACACACATATATATATGAATGTATGTATGTATGTATGTATGTATTTATGTATGGCTGACTTTATTGTCTTCAAAAGAGTGGCCTTTATTGTGCAAATGCAAATGGGTTGCTGATTCTTGTCCTGATAGCTTTGTTCTCCTATGTTGTGCCATGCATTTGTGAAGTGATTGTTTTGTGTCTCCAAAGTACAGATGTGTTCATGTATCACTGCATTATACTGCATATATACCACATTGCTCAGTTTCTATCTGGGTGTTTTATCCTTGGAGTAGACAAGCTTCTTGGCAAACTTGAAGCCTCCAAGATGGCCTCTTATGTGTCTTAGATGCACAACGAGGAACACTGACCCTTCTGCCTTAGTGTATGTTTGGGTTTAAAGTGTGGATGTATATTGTGTTGGTTGAAAATCCTCCTGAGCACTTCAGATATTCCTGCAACATATGAATGACAATGTTGCTTTGTTTGCTATTCCCTTCATTGTTTCTTATGGAGGAGCTCTTTATTTGGATTTGATGAAGGCCTAGTTGGGATAGCCACACATTCTGAGGGCTTCCTTTATGTGTTTTAGTTCTTTTTCTTTTCCCGCTTTGCTGGTAGGCAAATCTTCAGCCCGGTGATGTAGGGTTCTGATAACATCCATTCTGTACTGCAGTGGGTGGTGAGAATCAAAATATTGGTCACTGTATGTGGGTTTTCTGCAAACTTCAATATTAAGTCTTTTGTTTTCTCTTGTTCCTTGAACCCAAACACTCTCCCTCCCAGGTCCCCCCAAGTAGATCTTTCGGTTATGTGGTTCTATGATCTTAATAAATATTGACTGACTGACTGACTGACTCACTGGCTGACTGGCTGACCAACTGTCTGTCTGATATATCTTTTGGCCTGTAAGATAAAATTAGTTTGGATGAGCAAAACCCATCGACCTGAAACCAATCCTCAAGTTTCAAAGAATTTAGATGGTAAACATGGAAGGAAACTTCCTAGATGAGTAGTAGAAAAGATATTTCCTTTAGCAGAATGCATCTTGCCCAATCCACTACGTTCTTCTATCCTTTCCTGCCTGATTCTTCAAGATCTTATTCCTCCCATTATGGAATATATTTTTCATGTTCAAAATAGCAATGAAGAATAAAATAGTCACGTTCACATCTGTCTCTTAACATGCAATTTGATAAGAGGTTCTGGTTCAATCCAATCCTTTCCTCTGGTGTCACTCACCTTCCTGTGTGGAGATGGTCCCCTCCGGACAAGGAATACAATCATAGCAGCAAATTGGTTCTTCTTTCCGAGCCCGTTTTACAAATCCAGGATGACAATTATCTACACATTTGGACTGAGGCAGAGACTAAGCAGAAAAACAACATTCATTCCAAAATATCTGCCAAATTTTTATTTAAAAATTAATTTTAAAATGAAACTGTGCTTAAGAAAGACACTTCTGAGGAATAGATCAGGAAACCATAAAATATTGTAAAGCCACTCCCCTTTGAAAATAATCCAAATCCTTGTTTCAGTTAAGATATAAAGAAAAAATCCCTCACAAACTACGGCTGCCAAATTCAAATGAGGTATTATTAAGTTATTTCTGTACATTTATATTTTCAATTCATACAGCTGCCATGCTGATGAAATAAGATTAAAGATTACTGTCTAGTTTCTAGAATTATAGTGAGGATGAGTAGAGATGAAATCATGAGAACATGTCACTCAAAAAGCTTAACTCGGGCATCTTTTGCTGCAGAACATGAGAAATGAGTATGAGCCCTGTGTGGGAAAGGGAAATTTCTAAGGCCAAGTGAGGTATTCAAGACAAGGCCCTTTCCACTGAAGAATTACAGTTTTGTGGTTAATTGCTAGTTGTGTCCAACTCTTGGATAATTCTTCACTTTAATGTAAGACAGTCAAGATAACAAATTGCATTCAAAGGGTTTTTAGATGGCCTACAAGCCAAAGACCAACTATAAGTAGCGTCATATTACAGACTGACCTTCATTATCACAAGTATCATGAAGGACTTGGGGGTGGGCAGTCAAGGCAAATTTAAGTCCTTCATTTTTCTAGTTTAAGACATTATCTCATATCGGACAAGTCATTGTGGTTCCACATTGATTGAACACCTTGGATGATCTTCCTAGCAGCAGGAGGCCTATCCCAGTGGGTGAAACAGAGACATGAATAACTGTGGTCAGATATGGGCTGTTAAAAAATATCTGAGCCTGCTCTTTCAGGGGACCCTAACACCAACCATATAGACAGAGAAAAGTTGCCGATATTTTCAACCACCTTGTTGAGCAACTTTAGCCGTGAAAGAGCATCTGGGTTGATAATAAGCCTCTGTCTTTCAAAACTCCCCAGTTGCTCTTTGATGGGATCCTCCTTGGAGAAAACCAACCAACTTATGATATTCAGATCTGCTCCAACATTTCCACTTTGGTCCAAGTACAGTTTCTCCCAGGAAAAATTGCAAAACTCATTCTTCTCCAGAAAGGGATGGAACTAGAATTGAAACATCCAGGAATTTTGAAAGCAAGTTGAAATATACTAAAAGGAGGAGCAATTTTAAAGCTGAGCTAGTGAACAAGAGATGTTCAGTCCCCTCTTCACTATTTGCCTAAATAGCAATAACACTTGGACTTATATACCACTTCACAGTGCTTTTACAGCCCTCTCTAAGTGGTTTATAGAATCAGCAACAATCTGGGTACCCATTTTAACAACCTGGAAAGGATCGAAGGCTGAGTCAACCTTGAGCTGGTCAGGATTGAACTCCTGGCAGTGAGCAGTGAGTTAGGGTTAGGGTTAGAGTTAGCATTCACATAAATGGCACGACTAAATGCAAAGACTGAGTAGCCATCAGTTCGAAAGGCTTTAACTGAATTTCTGCATTGAGAAGGGGTTAGGCTAATGCTCCCAGGTTTAGCTGAAATTTATGAATATAAAATTCTATCACATTACTTACAAACCCATAAGTACAGGAATTTATTTACAATGTATACATTTTAAATGATTTTATAATAGCAATGTTTAATATCAAAATATAATTGTCTCAGTGCCTGCTTTTTGAAACAAAATCCTGTGAACTAAATCTGGCCTCCGCTTGGCCAAACCTGTTGATTTTTTCTAGAACAATGGTTCTCCTACATCAGCACTGAATTTTTTTCTAAATAAGAACTAGATATGATGGATCGTTCTCAGGACCACATACCTGCCATGGCTCCAGCCTTGGAGCCCCCAATCTCTCTTTCCTCTCCATTTTTTTCCTCCTAGATATTGAGGAATATGCAACATTCAAGACATGGGCCAGAGTCTTAACAATACTGTAAAAACGGTGGTCATTTTTTATCTGAATACTATTCTTTTTCTCTTGCATGTCCAGTGGTGATTTCTGGGTGCATCTTCTCCGGCCCTTGACAGAAAGGACAAGCTTTGAAAAAGAACAGTGAAAAGACTGGACTTCAAATTTGGAATCCTTAAAAAGACAGGGTTGAAAGGCATCATCATTTGGCCATTTTCTTTCCTGCAAAGCAAAGACCCAAATGCTATGGATATATTTGAAAAGTGGATACCCTTTTATTGTCACTTTCTCCATGATTGTGGTGATCCAGACTTTCCCTTCAATGGGTCCTGGCAAACCTTCAATTGCTAAATTGATGTGGTTTACTCTATACACAATAGAAGCAAATTCTATGAAGTGAACAAAGATATTGACTGTTCTCCACTTAGAGATGGCATTTCTGAGAGGGTCTGTATGTCTATTCATTGAGATAACCACACAAATTCCATTTCTGACAAGCATAGGTCTGAAAGTTCTCATGAAATTCTCTCCCTCCTCTGAGTCTGGTGCAAAGAGACCAATCAAAGTCCAACTGAAATGAAGGAGGAGTTGGACAATTCCTGGATACTGGATCCCATTTTGGGGGAGCATCTGATGGAAAAAAGGAATTTGTCTTTTATCACTCAGAGCCTCTGAAACAATTCCATAACTGATCTGAAGAAGCAATGAAGAATTGTGTATTATGGTTAGATCAGATCAAGTCCAAAATGTAAGATTTTAACACATCCAGTGTGGTTCTCACGAACATATTAGAATAGTACGGCAGTCACCAACTGGTTGTCCACGGAACACTGCTGGTCTGCGAGAAAATTTTGGTGGTTTGTAGAAAAATAATTTGCATTTTTATATTCCACTAAATACTATTTATCTTTTGCTAAAATCCACAGGATTTAAAATAATGAATTTGGTGGTCCCTGAAGTCCAAAGATTTGGTGACATCTGGAACAGTCTATTGTTCTTAATCCTTAAGCCATATCAAGATAAAGAATAAAAAATGCACAATATCAGCAAGATTGAATATAATTATTTGTCTAATCTGGGGTCTAAGAAACTGCTCTTTCTCTTTTCTAATAAAATTGACATTCAGATAAGAAACATGCTATGTCTTCTATCTCTAGAGCACTGCAAATGCAAATCAATTCATTTTAGAGATTTGCTTAAATGTTCCATATTTAACATTGTGTCCAGCTGCTCAAATCTTGCTTGAGTAAATATTTATGCCTCCTCTGGATCCCAATCCCTAGCCATGACAATGGCCATGAGAAAAGCAGTTCATGATTTTCATAGAAAAGATATGATTGAATCTATTACCCCCCCACCAACAACCTGCTCACTTTGCCAAATAGAGAAACAAAAAAACACACCTGTGGGACTTTGTAGGTGCCTACTAATGTTGACATCTGAATGGAGATGTCATCAAGAGATCCATCAAGAACAGCCATCAGGTTGTCCTTCCTTCCACAGCTGTAGTTGGGAACATTGGCTTCTCCAGTTGAGAGCATGTCCAGCAAGGCATCTGAAGTCCCAAGGATGTTCAAATAGTTGTCATGGATGTTGTAGCCAAGTGTGAGATTGTACAAAAGCTGAGAATTCTTGTTGACTTGTTGAATGGCAAAAATGAAGGTTAGGATTCTTTCTGAATTAGTAGTTGAACGACTGTAAAAAAAATGTTCATCATAGCATCATCTCTAACAACAAAAACAAAATATATTTTCATCTGTTCCTCTTTCTCTCCACAAGCCCATTCTGTCTTAAGCTAAAAGTGTCCAACATAAGAATAAAGTTATAGTCATCCATCACCGTTTAATTGTTATGAGTATTGAGAAGGTTGGATGGAGATTTAATATTTAAAATATATTATTATTTGTAATAGTGCTCGTTTTTAATTTGTGAAATGACCAAGATTCAAAGTCATTCAATCATTAAAATAGAATCATCAGCAAAGAGGACTTATAAATGATCCAGAAAAGCAATTCTAAAAACAAGCCATCCTCTATTCCATACCAGGGTCAGGCATTGAATATCAATGAATGGTTATAAAAATAGAGAAATGGGTGGGGCAGAAGCAACTACAAACTTTTCAATAAGCTAGTTGTGATTAACTCAGGATTTTACGAGAGGGGAGAATAATTTGGAATTTGGGGGGCGGGACTGTTCCATCTTTGGATTTGGGTCTCTTAAAATAAGACATAGAGAGAAGCTATGGAAATCTAAATGATTGAAGAAATTAAACAGGTCCTGCAATATAGGAGTAACTGAAAGAAAAGAAGAAGAGTGTTAGGACTGCAAATGGAAGGAATGCAACTCCATCACACTGAATGACTTACGAAGGAGATTGAGTATAAGGAGCTGTGTTGAAAGACAGCATTATATGGGATATTACTGTGGCAATGGTGACTATACCAATGAGGTGGTCTCCTGGCCTGTAATAGCTCCATAGTTTTCTTCCCTCATGTTCCTCCAAACTCAGCAGGCACTTCATTCTCAGCTTCCCAGAGACTGGCTGGGACATCAGCAGCACCAGAAGCAGAAGGAGGAGATCCATAATTCATGGGGCTGAATCAATCCCCTTCCTATTTCTAAGGAAGAACAAGAGAGTTTGAAGAATTCAAAGCACCATTCCAAAAAGGAAATGAGACTGACTTTCTTGACTGAGAGAGAGATAAACAGAACTGCACCTCGAAAGGAGAGAAAGGAAAGGCGCATTCAAGAAGCACAGTCTCTGAATGTCCCAAAATTTGTGCCATCTGAAGTGTGACCTGAGTCATTTATGCTTTTCTGCTGCAAGATCCCATTCAAGTTCCTTCAGTCTGTGGTTTACATCAAAGGCGATCACTGGAGAAATATCAGAAGAGATTTCAGAGACCAGGATTTTAATAATTACTGTAAGAAGCGATATCTCCTCTGGGGATCCTGAACTACTCCTGGGCTTCTGGAGAAGCTGGAGAAAAGCATAATGAAAAATCATAGATATACTCCTAGAGGGCACTGTTCTGAAGTGGTTGTGTTCCTTCCTTTCTGAACATGTCTAGAAAATGATGCTGAAGAAAGATAGTTGACACCCAGGAAATTTGGTGTTGTTCTTCAATGTACTCTCTTGTCTCCAGAGACTCCTGGGGAAGGTCTCCCAGAACTATAGAGTTTGGTTCCACCTTAGTGTCAGACGTGGAAGCCATCTTTGACATTTGGGCCTCCAGGCCTGCCACATTTTCTACTGTGGAAAAATGGGAGAAGGATTGCGCAGAGTATGGGTGATATGTAGTCAAAATAACATTCTTTTCTCAGAAAGCCAAGGCCACCTTGCCCTGCAGCTGTGATGAGTTGACTGGGAGGCATCTCCAGTTTTGGATGGTGCCTGACTGGATCATGTGATGGACATGTTACTGCAGGGAGAAGGGTGGAACAGCCAACAATAAAAAACATAGATACAAAAAATTTAAAACCAGAATAAAATCAAATTAAATCATTTTGGCCCAGACAGATTAAAACACCCCAATAATTTAAAAACAGATTAAAATTTACATATTTAAAAAGGGAGAGATTAGGCCAAGCCCGCCTGATGGAATAAAAAGGTCTTTACAGCACGGCGGAAGGATCCTCCGTATCTCCGGGGGGAGCTCATTCCAGATGGTAGGTGCCCCCACAGAGAAGGCTCTCCCCCTAGGGGCCGCCAGTCGACACTGTTTGGCTGACGGCACTCAGAGGAGTCCCTCTCTATGAGAGCGTATTGGCCGGTGGGAGGCTATTGGTGGTAGTAGGCGGTCCCGTAGATATTTCCCTTTGGTGCTCAAGTAGGTGGGCAGGAAGGAGATCCAGACGCTGCAGAAGACCAGCATGCTGAAGGTGATCAGTTTGGCTTCGTTGAAGGCCCCAGGCAGGTTCCTGGCCAGGAAAGCCACTGTGAAGCAAATGGCAGCAAGGAAACCCATGTAGCAGAGAACCACATAAAACATGGTCACAGAGCCTTCATTGCACTGAAGGATGATCACTCCTGATTGGGAGTGCAGGTCAAAATCAGGAAACGGGGGAGAAACTCCCAGCCAGATTGCACAAATTACAATTTTCCCAGCAGAACCAGAAAGGATGATGGAGTTGGCCAAGCTCTTCCCCAACCATCTCCTCACCCTGTTCCCTGGTTTCGTGGCCAGGAAGGCCAGCACTACCATGATGGTTTTGGCTAACACACAAGACACAGCTACTGAGAAGATGATGCTGAACATGGTTTGTCGGAGAAGGCAGGTGGCTTTTCTTGGTCGGCCAATAAAGAAAAAGGAGGACAAGAAGCAAAGCAAGAGGGAAACCAGGAGGATGTAGGACAGGTCCCGGTTGTTAGCTTTGACAATGGGAGTTTCTAGGTATTTAAGGAATATGACTAAAACAAGGCCTGTTGTTAGAAACAAGAGTACAGCAAAGGAGACCAGGATGATGCCCAGATGTTCTTCATAGGACAGGAAGGTTATTCTTTTGGGGATACATTGGATTCTGTCATCAGTGGGATATTTGTCATCTGGGCACTTGGTGCATTTTTCAGTATCTGAGAAAACAGTAAATAATATTATTTTTATAGTCTCTCCTTTCACATTCCAAGAAAGACCTTCCTTGGATTACAGCTGATACCGAGAGACATGAAAGCCAGAGTTCCTCTGGTGTCACCCACCTTCCTGTGTGGAGATGGTCCCCTCCGGACAAGGAATACAATCGTAACCGCAAATTGGTTCTTCTTTCCGAGCCCGTTTTACAAATCCAGGGCGACATTTGTCCACACATTTGGATTGAGGCAGAGACTAAGCAGAAAAACAACATTCATTCCAAAATATCTGCCAAATTTGTGTTTATTAAGTTGGTTAAAATAAAATGAAACTGTGCTTAAGAAAGAAACTTCTGAGCAGTTGATCAAGAAAAGGTTTCTTCTGTACTACATAAAATATTGCAAAGCCACTCCCCTTTGAAAATAATCCTAATCCTTATTCCAGTTAAGATATGGAGAAAAAAATCCTCATCAACTAGGACTGTCAACCTCAAATGATGTAACTATCATTTGACTATTATCATGTAACTATTTAGTTACTGTATATCTGTACATTTTCAATTCATACAGCTGCCATGCTAGTGAAATAAGGCTAAAGATTACTGTCTAGTGCCTAAAATTATAGTGAGGATGACTGCAGGTGAAACCATGAGAACATATCACTCAAAAAGGGTAAGCCGGGCGTGTTTTCCTGCAGCCCATGGGACATGAGTATGAACCCTGTGTGGGAAAGGGATATTTCTAAGGCCAAGTGAGGGATTTAAGACAAGGTCGTTTCCACTGAAGAATTACAGTTTTGTTGTAAGTCACTACTTGTTTCCAACTCTTTCAGCCCCCAAGAACCAAAGCACTCCAGGAAACCCCTGTCCTCCATTGCCTCCCAAAATTAGAACTACAATTAGATTACATAGAAAGACAGACCCACATTTATGTACTACTTAAATTTGGAGAATTCTTTGTTTCAGTGGAAGACTTAAGGTAGCTGACAATCAAGATAAGCAATTGCATTTAAAGGATTTGTAGATGGCTTAAAAGTCAAAGACCAAATCTAAGTAGTATTTCATTATAAAATGACCATCTTTATTTCAAGTGCCAAGAACGATACTTGAACGGGGTTGGGGGTGAAGGTAACTTTCAGTCCTTCATTTTTCTAGGTGAAGGCACTATCTCGCATCAGAAAAGTCATTGTGGTTCCATTTTGATTGAACACCATGGATGACCTTTGTAGCAGCAGGATGTCTATCCCAGTGGGGTAAAACAAAGACATGAATAACTGTAGTCAAATATGGGCTTTTTAAAAATATCTGAGCCTGCTCTTTCACAGGATACTAACAGACAAAAATATACAGACAGAAAAGTTGCCGATATTTTCAACCACCTTGTTGAGCAACTTTATCCGTGAAAGAGCATCTTGGTCGATAATAAGCCTCTGTCTTTCAAAACTCCCCAGTTGCTCTTTGATGGGATCCTCCTTGGAGAAAAGCAACCAACTTATGATATTCAGATCTGCTGCTACATTTCCACTTTGGTCCAAGTACAGTTTCTCCCAGGAAAAATTGCAAAACTCATTCTTCTCCAGAAAGGGATGGAACTAGAATTGAAACATCCAGGAATTTTGAAAGCAACTTGAAACATCCTAAAAGGAGGAGCCATTTTAAAGCTGAGCTAGTGAATAAGAGAAGTTCAGTCCCACACTTTCACTATTTGTTTGAATAGCAATAATACTTGGACTTATATACCACTTCACAGTACTTTTACAGCCCTCTCTAAGTGGTTTATAGAATCAGCATATTGCCCCCAACAATCTGGGTTCCCATTTTACCAACCTTGGAAGGTTGGAAGGCTGAGTCAACCATGAGCTGGTCAGGATCAAACTCTTGGCACTGAGCAGTGAGTTAGGCTTAGGCTTAGGCTAAGGCTTAGGGTTAGGGTTAGGGTAAAAACCATGGCTAAATGCGAAGACTGAGTAGCCATCCGTCTGAAAGGCTTTAACTGGATTCCTGCAGTGAGGAGGGATTAGGCTAAAGGCTTGAAGGTTTGCCTGAAATTTATGAATATATAATTCTATCATGCTAATTACAATCCCATAAGTACAGGAATTTTATAGTAGCAGTGTCTAATACCAAATATAATTGTCTCAGTGCCTGCTCTTTGGAACATACTCTTTTGAGCAAAATCTGACCTGAGCTTGGCAAAACCTGTTGGTTTTTTGGAGAACAATGGTTCCCCTACTTCAGCATTGGATTTTTTTCTAAATAGGAAATAGGTTTGATGAATCCTTGTCAGGACCCCATAACTGCCATGGCTCTAGCCTTGCAGCCCCCAATCTCTCTTTCTTCTCCATTTTTCTCCTCCTGGATATTGAGGAATATGCAACATTCAAGACATGGGCCAGAGTCTTAACAACACTATAAAAACGTTGGTCATTTTTTATCTGAATTCTATTCTTTTTCTCTTGCATGTCCAGTGGTGCTATCTGGGTGCATTGTCTCCGGCCTTTGACAGAAAGGATATGATTTGAAAAAGAACAGCGAAAAGACTGGTCTTCAAATTTGGAATCCTGAAAAAGATTGGGTTGAAAAGTGTCATCATTTGGCCATTTTCTTTCCTGAAAAGCAAAATTCCAAATGCTATGGATATATTTGAAATCTGTTTGCCTTGTAACTGTCACTTTCTCCACAATTGTTGTGATCCAGACTTTCCCTTCAATAGGTCTTGGCAAACCTTCAATTGTTAAATGGATATGGCGAACTCTATCCACAAAAGAAAAAAATTCTACAAAGTGTACAAAGACATTGACTTTTCTCCACTTAGAGATGGCATGTCTGAGAGGTTCTGTAGCTCTACCCATTGAGAATCGTTGTGAGATAACCACACAAATTCTATTTCTGACAAGCATAGGAGTGAAAGTTCTCATGAAATTCTCTCCCTCCTCTGTGTCTGTTGAAAAGAGACCAATCAAAGTCCATCTGAAATGGAGGAGGAGTTGGACAATTCCTGGATACTGGATCCCATTTTTTGGAAGCATTTGATGGAAAAAAGGCATTTGACTTTTATCACTCAGAGCCTCTGAAACAATTCCATAACTAATCTGAAGAAGCAATGAAGAATGTTGTATTATGGTTAGATCAGATCAAGTCCAAAATTTAAGCTTTTAACATATTCAGTGTGTTTCTCATGAACATATTGGAGTAGTCCAGCAGTCACCAACTGGTTGTCCACAGGCCACTGGTGGTCTGCAAGAAAATGTTGGTGGTCTGCAGAAAAATTATTTCCATTTTTTATATTGCACTAAATATGATTTATCTTTTCAAAAAAAATCATATTGGTGGTCCATAGGATTTAAAATTATGAATTTGGTGGTCCCTGAGGTCCAAAAGGTTGGTGACACCTGGAGCAGTCTAATGTTCCTAACTCTTAAGGCATATCAAGATAAAGAATACAAAATGCAGAATACTAGGAAGATTGAATATAATTATTTGTCTAATCTGGGTTCTGAGATACTGCTCTTTCTCTTTTCTAATAAAATTGACATTCAGATAATAGATATGCTGTATCTTCTATCTCTGGAGCACTGCAAATGCAAATCCGTTCTTTTTAGAGATTTGCTTAAATATTCCCTATTTAACATTGTGTCCAGCTGCTCAAATCTTGCTCGAATAAAGATTTATGCCTCTTGTGGATCCTAATCCCTACCCACGACAATGGCTATAGTGTAAAGCAGTTCATGATTTTCATAGAAAAGATATGATTGAATCTATTACCCACCCACCAACAACCTGCTCACTTTGCTAGATAGAGAAACAAACAAACAAACAAACAAAAAACCTGTGGGACTTTGTAGGGGCCTACTAATGTTGATATCTGAATGGAGATGTCATCAGGAGATCCATCAAAAACAGCCATCAGGTTGTCCTTCTTTCCACAGCTGTAGTTGGGAACATTGGCTTCTCCAGTTGAGAGCATGTCCAGCAAGGCATCTGAAGTGCCAAGGGTGCTCAAATAATTGTCATGGATGTTGTAGCCAAGTGTGAGATTGTACAAAAGCTGAGAATTCTTGTTGACTTGTTGAATGGCAAAAAGGAAGTGTAAGATTCTTGCTGGGTAATTAAATGAACTACTGTAAAAAAAAAAAATGTTCATCATAGCATCATCTCTAACAACAACAACAAAATATATTTTCATTTATTCCTCTTTTTCTCCACAAACCCATTCAGTCTTAAGCCAAAAGGGTCCAACATAAGAATACAATTATAGTCACCCATCACCGTTTAATTGTTATGAGTGTTGAGAAGGTGGGATGCAGATTTAATATTTAAAATATATCATTATTTGTAATAGTGCTCATTTTTAATTTGTGCAATGACCAAGATTCAAAGTCATTGAATCATTAAAATAGAACCATCATTAAAGAGGACTTATAAATGATCCAGAAAAGCCATTCTGAAAAGAAGCCATCCTCTATTCCATACCAGGGTCAGGCATTGAATATCAATGAATGGTTATAAAAATAGGGAAATGGGTTGGGCAGAGGCAACTATCAACTTTTCAATAAGCTAGTTGTGATTAACTCAGGATTTTACGAGAGGGGAGAATAATTTGGAATTTGGGGGGCGGGACTGTTCCATCTTTGGATTTGGGTCTCTTAAAATAAGACATAGAGAGAAGCTATGGAAATCTAAATGATTGAAGAAATTAAACAGGTCCTGCAATATAGGAGCAACTGAAAGAAACGAAGAAGAGTGTTAGGACTGCAAATGGAAGGAATGCAACTCCATCACACTGAATGACTTACGAGGGAGCTTGAGTATAAGGAGCTGTGTTGAAAGACAGCGTTATATGGGATATTATTGTGGCAGTGGAGACTATACCAATGAGATGGTCTCCTGGCCTGTAATAGCTCTGTAGTTTTCTTCCCTCATGTTCCTCCAAACTCAGCAGGCACTTCATTCTCAGCTTCCCAGAGACTGGCTGGGACATCAGAAGCAGTAGAAGCAGAAGGAGGAGATCCATAATTCATGGGGCTGAATCAATCCCCTTCCTGTTTCTAAGGAAGGACAAGAGAGTTCAAAGAATTCAAAGCACTGTCACAAGATGGAAATGAGACTGACTTTCTTGATTGGGAGAGAGATAAAGAGAACTTCACCTGGAAAGGAGAAAAAGGAAAGGTACATTCAAGAAGCACAGTCCCTGAATGTCTCAAAATTTGTGCCACATGGAGTTTGACCTGAGACGTTTATCCTTTTCTCATGCAAGATTCCTTTCTAGTTGCTTCAGTCTGATGTTTACCTCAAAGGCAATCACTGGAGGAATATCAGGAGAGATCTCACAGACCAGGATTTTAATAATTACTGTAAGAAGCAATATCTCCTCTGGGGATCCTGAACTACCTCTGGGCCTCCACGTGCAGAGGAGAAACTGGAGAAAAGAATAGTAAAAAATCATAGATATATCCCTAGAGGGCACTGGTCTGTATCACAAATTGGAAGTGATTTTAAAATTGCTCATGCGATAGTGAAATTTCATTTGCCTTAGAAATATCAACTTTGGGGTGATATTTGAGACAAAGGATCTGGAAATAGATAATTGACCAACTGTATTATTGGGTAAATATGGAATTTGTTATGGGGATCAACTTTTTTTCTTTATACTTGCCCTTCAGTATTCATGTAGGACACTGAGAACCAGGGTTGAAATGCTCCCGGTTCAGACCGGATCACCCGATCCAGTAGTAATGTTGGCGGGTGGTTCGGTGAACTGGTAGCAAAAATCCCTGCCTCCCCCACCCCATGCCCAGCTAAGCAGCGCAATCATCAGAGGCTTTTTTTTAATTTTTAAAAGCATTTTTTTCTACAACCTCTTCGGCCAAAAAAATGCTTTTAAATGTAAAAAAAAAAAGCCTCTGATGATCGCATGGCTCAGCTGGGATCGTCAGAGGCTTTTAGAAGAAAAAAAGCCTCTGATGATCGGGAAACTCAGCTGGGATCATCAGATGCTTTTAAAAGCATTTTTTTAACAACCTCTTCAGCTGAAGAGATCATAGAAAAAAATGTTTTTAAAACAAAAAAAAAGCCTCTGACGATCAGGAAATTAAGCTGGGATCTTCAGAGGCTTTTAAAAGAAAAAAAACCTCTCTGGCTGAAAAAAATGCTTTCAAAAGCCTCTGATAATCCCAGCTGAATTGCCTGATTGTCAGAGGCTTTTAAAAGCATTTTTTACAATATCTTTGGCCGTAGAAAAAATGGTTTTAAAAGTAAAAAAAATAAGTTGGCCATGCCCACTCAGTCACATTAGCCCCACCAAGCCATGCCCACAGAACCGGTAGCAACAAATTTCACCACTGCCAAGAACCTTTATACTTTGAAATGTCTTCATTTACTAAACAAACAGCAGGCAGTATGATGTCCCTCTTGGGCAACTCCCCAGATTCTTCCTCAGAAGACAGCTCATGGGAGGATGAGCTCATTCCTGTCCAGTCAGGAACTGGGTTACGTAATGACTCTGGACACCTGGCCAAAAGAGTTTTAGACTTTCCCCAGTTTCAGTTGGGAAACGACTCTAAAACGTTTCCAAAAACGACTCTAAAATCATCTCTTTGCTGCATATTACAAAAGATTACAAAAAATAAAAATTTTACAAAGTGGAAAAGATGTGATGTTCTTTCTTTTTAAATGGACTGAAAAAATTCCCACCCACTGACTGGTAAACTTGTTTCAAACATATGTCTGTTTATTTATTCAGTCAATCAGTCCTATACGATAATAAAATCTCATTTCTTATCATGTCCTTCCCTAGTTTCATGACAATTTAAATGATTAATTCAAACAGGTAGTGACCAAGGCATGATGTAGGCTCCGAGTACAGGAAAGGTCACAGTTGGTGCACAAGAATCTGATTGTAGACTTCTCTAGTTATGGATGCCAATTGCACAACGAACTGTAGCCATGAATCTAGGGGGACCCACAATGCATTCATCACCTCCATCCACGGGAATACCACCATATCCAGAGAATCCGTTACGTTCCCCCCAGCAACACGTGGGGGCCGAAGCGCTTCTGATTGGTTGAACTGCCGGCACACAGTCAATGGGAAATGGATGCTCTCTGATTGGCCCGCTATTTGACAGCTCAGCTATATAAGAGCTGTCAAAGGAAAAGAAGCCAGCTCGCTCACACATTGTTAGCACAGAGTCCACCATTAGCTTATTACTGTTAGCAATAAAGTTCTGTTAAACCGTTAACCTGTCTTTCCTCCTTCCTTGCCTGCCCAGTTCTATAAACATTGGCGATGAAGGTGGGATACAGGAGGAGGCAACAAGTATAAGCAAAGTCACTAACAAAAGAGCGGTCAGTAAGAGCTGACTGAGGCAAAGAGACATTGCACAATGAAATACCTGGGCACTCCCTTAAAGAAGAGATGGCAACCGTGTCTACTTTCACGCAGTTTAACCAGCCAACAAAAACTTGGGACTCCTTTTTGGATCATATTAATTGTTTTATGGTGGCCAAGGATTAGAAGGGGCTACCGGGGGAACATAAGCAAGCTGTTTTCCTCAGTATTTGTGGCCACGATATGTTTGAAACAGCTAGGGCTCTTTTAGCACCTCAGAAGGTCATAGATGTTTTGTGGGAAATTTTGCTAGCAAAGTTGAGGGGGCATTATGCTCCTATGCCCCCAAGAATAGCTAGGCGCCATGCTTTTAGACAAATATGCAGCATTAGAATAACTTTATTGTCACTTTGAACGTCCACTAATCGGCATACTGCTGGCTCTTTCTAAAATCTACAATGATCTCTTTTGTTTTTATTAACATTTAGAATCAGGTTATTTTTATTGCACCAGCCCACTACAGCCTTCACCTCTTTCCTATAAGCATCTTCATTGTCGTCCCAGATAAGACCCACCACTGCCGTGTCATCCTCATACTTCCCAATATGCTTTGCAGGAGATTTGACACAGCAGTCGTGGGTTATCAAGGTAAACAGTAGTGGACTCAAAACACAAATCTGCAGGGAACCTGGACTCAAGAAGATGGAGTTGGAAACTTTTTTTCCAACTCGCACCCATTGGGTCCTGTCAATAAGAAAATCCAATAACCAATTACCCAAAGGTAAATCCTAATAGGCCCATTTTGTTCACCAACTGCTGAGGAATCACTGTGATGAATGCCAAACTAAAATCAACAAAGAGGCATTCTCACATGAGTATTCTTCTCCTCCAGGTGTGCCAAGCTAAGATGAAACATGCAGGAAAGTGCATCATCTATAGAGCGCTTTCTCGAATAGACAAACTGTAATGAGTCAAATATAGGGGGAAGGCATGAGACCATCTAGTCCTTTACCAATCTAGTAATTTCTTCTCTGGGGTTCCTGAGTTTTTTAGGGCCCTATGTGCAGAGGTCTATGGAGGTTCTCATTCATCCAGGTCATGGTTGTCCCAAAGGTGCTTTTATTTCAAAGGCATCTGGACTTTCGAATTTTACTTTAGGACATTTTGCTTCTCATCCAAGAAGCTTCATCAGAGGCAGAGTAAGATTTTGGGGGAATGTGGAGTCATTACTGCATTTATTTATGAACTAATTGCCTCGTGGACATCACTAGCTCTTGATGTCCTGTACCCAATCACACACTTGCTGTTGTCCAGGCCTAATCATTTCACTGGCTTCTGTTCTCAATCCCTTGTATGCATACATTTACATAATATAAAAAGGAGGGAATCCTCCCTTCTTTAGGCCCATCCTTTTGCCCTGAATATCAATAAGAAAAAAATGTGCTTCAACAGAAAGGTCTCCTGGTCTCTGGTTCAAATGTATCTTTAGAAAATCCACACACACACAACCATAGCATCCATGCATACCCACACGCTTTCCCATACACTGAACAGCAAAAGGAAAAGGGGAAAACACATCTATTATAACTGGGAGTCCATTTCTACCACATAAAGAAATGACTCATTTTTTAAAATTTAATTTAAAAAACATTAAAGTATCAAACACCATTTAGTACATTTATTAACTGAGATTTCTGGGAAACACATGAGTGGTGCGGTGGCCTAGAGGTGGAGCTCTCGCCTCACAATCAAGAGGCTATGAGTTCGATCCTAGATAGAGGCATATATTTCTCTCTCTGAGCACAACGACAATATATCTGCTGAACAAATCTCTGAATTGGCGTCTGGAAGGGCATCCGGCCAAGAACCACTCTGGTAGCTCCATTTACTTGTCCAGACTCCACCCCATGAGGAATTATGGGGTCATTAAATGAAGAGGATGATGATTTCTGGGAAACACATACACAGAACTCAATTTTCTATTTTATTTTGACATCATACATTCTTTTGTATTCAGATCTGGTCTTAGGAAAATAATGTAACATTTGGGGAGAAAAATTAATAGCAACAGGCTGGCACTGGAAGCCAACATGGAGAAGACTTGCACAGCAACCATATACTTCCCCTTGGTACTCAGGTAGGTGGGTACGAAAGATATCCAGACACTGCAGAAGACCATCATGCTGAAGGTGATCAGTTTAGCTTCGTTGAAGGCCCCCGGGAGATTCCTGGCCAGGAAGGCCATTGTGAAGCAGATGACAGACAGGAAACCCATGTAGCCAAGAGCAAGGTAGAACATGGCAACAGAGCCTTCATTACATTGCAGGATGACCCGAGAAGACTCTGAGAACATGTCCGACACTGGGAATGGGGGAGAGGTGCCCAACCAGATGCTGCAGATGACAACTTGGACCCCAGAGCAAGAAAGTATGATAGAGTTGGCCAAGCTCTTCCCCAGCCATCTTTGCACTTTACTCCCTGGTTTTGTGGCCAAGAAGGCTAACACCACCATGACAGTTTTGGCCAAGACAGTAGAAATGGCAACTGTAAAAATGTTGCTGAATGCTGTTTGCTGGACAAGGCACGTGGTTACTCTTGGCTGGCCAATGAATAAGAATGAGGTCAAGAATGAAAACAGGAGGGAGATGAGGAGGATGCAGGAGAGATCACGATTGCTGGCTTTGACCATGGGAGTTGCTTGAAATTTAATGAATACTCCGAAGATGAAACCTGTTGCCAAAGCCAGGAACAAGGCAAGGGAAGCTAGGATGATCCCCAACATTTCTTGGTAGGACAGGAAAGTTTCAACCTTAGGCATACATCCATCTCGGTTGATGCTTGGATGCTGACCCACTGGACATTTCATGCATTTTTCAGCATCTGAAAAGAGCAAGATTAACATCTTCCATAAAGCAGATTCTTCCATCACATGCAGAGTTGGAATAAAACTAACGATTATGTCGAAGAATGTGTGTGTCAGCCCTGGAGCCATTTTCCCTCTCCACCTTCAGGACTGCCAAAATTGAGATGAGTCGAGCTGTGGGAATGGGAGAGGGGAGGTAGAGATAGCTGGGGGATTGTAGCCAAATTAAATTCTTTCCTCTGAGAACCAAGGACTTCCCCACCAAGTGAAAGGAGATGGGATCTGAGACCAAGGGACCCTTGGACTGTGATCTGATTGGACCATGTGATGGACTGCATGGGAGGGGGAAAATTTACTTTTAACTAGGGGGAAACTCAAGGGGGATTTAGCGTCAGGTTTCCCCAGATGTGCCAATATGACATGCCTAATAAATCTATACTTTGAGGAACATTCCTGCCTGGGAGTTTTGATTCCATTGAGTGTGTTTCTTGGAACCCTGACAGTGTATGGAGAAAGGAAGTATGCAGCAATAGTTAGCAAGTTTAAGCAATCTATTGCAGAGGACGGGAGAGGAGAGGGAAGGGGAGGGGAGAGGAAAGGAGAGGAGAACAAAGCAGAGCATCAAAATTTCTCCATTTCTGCAGAGACACCAAGAAAAAATGTTAGAGGTTCACCAATAAATAAGATGAAGAAAGAGAAATGCCATTTCTCTTCTAATTCCAATTCTTGATTGATCTGCTGTTTTTGATATCCTGCTCCCTATTTAAATTACCAGTCTATTTCTTTTAACTCCCTATAATTTATACATATTAAAAGAAATTATTTTTTTTTAAAGTCAGCTTTAAAAATGCCTTTCAAAACATGCTTTCATGAGCCAGTCAGAGGCCATGGTCTTCCCAAATGTGTGCCTCTTTTTCCTGCTATCACTCACCTTCCATGGTGGAGATGGTTCCTTCTGGACAAGGGAGACAATGGTAGCAACAGATGGGTTTCCCTTCCAAAACCACCTTCATGAATCCAGGATGACAGCTTTCCACACACCTGGAAGTCGGTAAGGTCTGAGGAATGAAAGGAAGTACATCCAGAAAAATCAATATTTAGACCAACTGAATATCTCATAAAGATGATATTTGGATTCTTGAGAACCTGATCAGGTGGCATGAAAACTCAAAAGCAACGAAAGAAAACACACACAAACCCCAAAATTGTAATCTTGTTTTTGTCACATTTAGTAGAATAAAATAAATATTAATCTCAGAGTGTCAACATTTCTACCTGTCCAATGTTCCTCTGGTCAATGGTAACTTTAAAATCCTGTGTTGTCTGTTTTTCTAGACTTCCAGTTTTCATTCTCTTAACAGATTTGTTTGGAAAAACAATCCAGTTCAAAATGTCCAGGTCAGCTGTCAGATCTCCTTTCTCATCCAAATATATCCCAGCTATGGAATTATTGTGAAACTGAGGGCTTTGAAGGAAAGGGTGGAGCTGGAAAGGAAAGAGAAAGAAAAGTTTAGAAAGGACATTGGAAGCGTTTGTTTGTTTGTTTGTTTGTGTTTGTTTGTTTGTTTGTATCCTGCTTTCATTACATTTACAGATAATTCAAGGTGGCAAATTTATGCAACACACCTTCCTCCTCCTACTTTCCCCACAATAACATCCCTGTGAGGTGAGTTGGGCTGAGAGAGAGTGACTGACCCTAGGACAGCAAGCCAGCTTTCGTAGCTAAGCTGGGACTGGAACCTTTTGGTCTATGTTGGGGAGTATCGGAACATTTCTCTCTCTCTCTTTCATAAACCAGATTTTATTTTCAGTTTCAAACTTGGTTAGGAGAGTATCAATAAACATAAGAATAATAACAGTTGCTTTTATCATCAGATACTAAGCATCTGGGATGCAGATAATTAACAATCTGAACTGGTCTCTCCACACGTCATCCTTAGTGAATTATGCAAACCAGCATCTGCATTTCCAGTGTTGGATGTGGGGAGCACAACTTTCTCCCTCTGTTCTGACCACTGTTTACAGAGGAATGATTGAGAGTGCTTTAACAAACTGCAACACTGTTTGGTTTGGTAGCAGCAGTGCCTCAGATAGAAAGCCCATACAGAGAGTGGTAAGGACAGTCGAGAAGATTATAGGAAGCTTGCTCCCTGTTACTCAGGATACTGCTTATAAGCGCTATTTGCTTAGAGCTCAAAACATTGTTATAGACCCCACACACCCACTTTATAGTCTGTTTCTGTTGCTCCCCTCTGGGAGGAGGTTTCAGAGTATTTTTAGCAGGACTACCAGATTCCGTAACAGCTTTGTTCCCAATGCATACTATTATACTACTATAATAGTACTATACATACTATTATACATAGTATACATCATACTATGTATTTTCATACATAGATGCATACATATTATGTATTTTCATCCAATATTTTTTTTCCTTTTGGAGCATAACCACCTTGTGTGAAAGAAGGTACCTTGCTTTTGTCCACATTTCCAACAATTGGGGTTTATATTTTATATTTAACAGCTGTTAAATTGTGCAAAGTATATAGGAATTTCAAATGTATGAATAAAACAGAGTTGGAAGTGACTGTAGAGGTATTCTAGTTGAACTCTCTGCTCAAGCAAGAAACCCTATACCGTTTCAGACAAATGGTTGTCCAACCTCTTCTTGAAAATCTCCAGCAATGGAGCATCTACAACGTCTAGAAGCAAATCGTTCCACTGATTAGTTGGTTTCAGGAAATTTCTCTTTAGTTCTAGGTTGCTTCTCTCCTTGATAAGTTTCCATCCATTGCTTCTTCTCCTGCCTTCAGGTGCTTTGGAAAATAATGTAGGTTTGAAATACAATTGTAAGGGAGAACGTTTTTATCTTCTTTAGTGGACTTGTGATAACACGGCCAGATTCAAATTTTGATACAGAAGATTGTAACATGAATGTAAAACTGAAACCAAGACTTTTCTTTAAGGACTTCTGGACAAGGAAATTGAAAAAAAAACAAAAAAAAAACCACCTTGCAACTTTGTGATTGTATATGTTGACGGCAGTAAGAATTCTTTATGCACAAAAATGGAAATATATATCAATCATCCCAATGGAAGAACAGATGGATCTTGCAGAAATGGGTCAAATTAACTGTTTTAGTAATTTAAAAAACATCTAGTTTTGTTTCTACTTGGAAACCACTTCTGGACTTTGTGGTCAAGAAAGAAAAAGAAAGTTATACTTTGGGATTTGCTGATTAGATAAGACAGTTATTTTAGAAACGGCTGGTATATTAAGCATGTAAAAATAAATAGATGAGGCTGTAGCTTATTTTTATACTACTGCACTGAAAAAAGTTGGAAGTTTTTAAAAATCTCCTTTTTCTCCCTATCCCAAATGAATAGAATAGAATAGAATAGAATAGAATAGAATAGAATAGAATAGAATAGAATAGAATAGAATAGAATAGAATAGAATAGAATAGAATAGAATTCTTTATTGTCCAAGTGTGATTGGACACACAAGGAATTTGTCTTTGGTGCAGAAGCTCTCAGTGTACATAAAAGCTATAAGTGATAAGTCATGATTATAGTCATCATAAAAATACATTCATCATAAATCATAAGATACAAATGAAAGAAAAAATCATAGTATTTTCTTTAAAAAAATAAAAAGAGGAAATTATTACAAAAACACAGATCGGGGGAATGGAAAAGAAAAAGAAAGCAAAGATAGACTGCAATTGAGTTGGATCTGAGTTTCATTATATTTCAGGATAATTTGATTTTTCCGAATACGTAACCAAGGCATCCACTTACAAAACTGATACCCATTTGCAGAAGATTCTGTACATGCATGATTGAAACGAAATACCTGCCAAGCCATCAGTCTTGGAGCTTCTACCTTTATGCCTCGGTGCCTCACCGATCTCTTGAATGTGGAGATATGAGCTGAATTTAAGGCCCTGCCCACAGCCCAGATGGTGCTGTAAGTGAGATAACTGTCCATAGCCAGGATCCGATCCATCTCCTCGTCCCTCAGAGCCACCAGTTCTTCTTTCTGTCTGCACCGCCTCCAGACTTTCACCGAAAAGTCATCCTTACTGGAGGAACATGTAAAGGTTTTCTTTGAAAAGTTTAATACTGAGTGAACAAAGAGACTAAAAGCATCATAATTCGCCCATTTCGTTTTCTGTATTAGGAAGGAAAAAAGCCCACCAATGTATTTAATGGACACTTTAGCAAACATCAACTCGAGACTCAGGTCCCAGTGTGCTGTGGTGATCCAGACTTTCCCTACAATAGGTCCCTGAAAATGTTGAAGTATTGTTTGTAGAATCGACAATCCAAAATGGAAGGAAATTATCTCTGAACCATAAATGGCGACATTGACTTCTCTCCACTTGTAATATTTGCTAAGGGTTAAAACTAGCCGATACAGATTTAGCGGAAAGCTTTGATAGATAACTGCACAAATGCCATTCCTTAACATCAAAGAAGACATTGTCCTCATGAACCTCTCCCCCTGGTCAGTTTCTGGAGCAATGAGACCAACCATGGTCCACTTGAAATAGAGGAGAAGCTGGACCATCCCTGAGTACTGGATTCCTTCCGCAGGGAGCATCGGGTAGAAGAAAGGAAACTGAGTTTTATCCCTCAGAATCTGGGAAGCCAAATTGTAACTGATCTGAAAAGGATTAACAGAATGTCAAATTAAAAGTTGGAAAAAATTGGAAGGGACCTTGGAGTCTTCTAGTGCAACCCCCTACTCAGGTAGGAAACCAAATGATTGTCCAATCTCTTCTTAAAAACTTACAGTCTTGGAGCATTCACAGAGCATTCTGGAGGCAAGGTGTTTGATTCAAAATTGCACATAAACAAAGAAGAGGGGGGTCAACTTATCTACCGAAGCACCAGAAGGCAAGACAAGAAACAATGGATGGAAACTAATCAAGGAGAGAAGCAACTTGGAATTAAGGGGAAATTTCCTAACAGTGAGGACAATTAACCAGTGGAACAACTTGCCTCCAGAAGTTGTGGGTGCTTCATCACTGGAGGTTTTAAAGAAAAGACTGGACAGCCACTTATCTGAAATGGCATAGAGTCTCCTGCTTGAGAAGGGAGTTGAACTAGAATACTTCCAAAGTCCCTTCCAGCTCTATTCTGATTGATCTTCTAACAGTTCCTCCAAGAAAGACATACCTGAGGGATTTTGTAGGTGCCCAACAAGGTTGAAATTTGGATGGAGATGCCAGACTCAGCCCCTTCCAGAACAGCCACCGTGTTTCTCTGCCGTCCACATCTGTAGTTGGGAACATTGGCCTCCCCGTCCGAAAGCAGATCCAACAACGGATCTGAAGTCATTTGTACCTTGAAGAAAACTTGATAAATATTGTAACCCAGAGTGATATTAGGCAAGAGGTGGACATTCTTGTTGATCTCCTCAGTGGCAAAAAGGAAGGGCAGAAATTTCCAATAATGATTGGATGATGGAATGCAGATGCAAAAAAAAAAAAAAAGATGAATATAACATACAACTTTCTTTCCTGATAATACTGTACTTTTCATCCACTCATTACATTAAAAAAACATTTATTACATTTCTTGTACATTTTTCATATAATAAATATTTGTGGAATTGGACCAAACCTACTGAGAATGGCTCAATCTGGATGATGTTTAGAAGCTTGTAAAGACCAGATTTTTCTGCCAACCTCTGAGGCAGAGTGAAAATTGAGCCACATTGGATGGACATTTGTTGGATTTGTTGTTATTGTTGTTGTTTCTAGGTTTGGTTTGGTTTTTTGGTCTTTTCCTGTTTTGTCTTATTTTTCTTTTAATTGTAAGCTATCTAGAGTCACACAGTATTGAATTCCAATAAACAAACAAATATAATAGAGATAATATCCAACAACCCAACCAATATAATAGAGATGTTTTCATTTCTTTAAAATGTTTCATTGTTAGATCCCTGGCATGAACTTTTGAATGAGAATCAGAGATATTTGCAAACTCTCTGAATGACTATGTTCTTAATTGGCATTCTTGGAAACTAGGAGTAAATGTTGGTGTGGATAAATAAGAATGGCGCTATTGCATATCTGATGCAAAGAGAAAATACGGCAGCCTCTGTGGTTGGATCAGGCCTCCTCGGAGTCCAGCTCAGCTGAGGGTTGAGGTGGAAGGGAGATGTCCTTCTGTTCCTCTGGAGCAGGAGCAGAGAAAGGAGAGAAAGCACCTGGTGTTTTTGGAGAACTGGAACTGTAGACATTCATTGAAAATGGAGTGGCTCTAATGCAGTGCAGGACTTACTCAAGGAATTTGATTGAAGGACTTTGCTCAAAGCTTAATGGTTCAAACTTAGTGTCCCTTGCAGAGATTATGCCGCTAATGAAATAATCTCCTGACTTGTAGTGATTGTCTGGATCCACCTCGCCCTGCTCCAGAGTCAGGAGGCATTTGGCTTTGCGTATCTCACAGGCTCCCCTTGGCCACAGAAGCAGGAGAAGTTGAGGCAGTAGCAACATGATTTGAGCCTTCTCAGTGGCACCTGGTTTTTAACAACAGATGAGATGAAGAGGTGGAAGAAACCAAAACCCTTTCCAGGAAAGTAGCTTCAGATCCAGTCAGAGCCCATCCAAGAGACATAAACACAGCACCTGCCTGCCCTGAAATCCAGCTCCAGATTCCCTTTCCATCTCCAGAGTCATTTATACATCTAGTATTGACAATATAGACCCCACCAGACTTTGCTTTGAAACTGGTATTGATATCAAATCAGTTTCTGACCTGTTTGCGTAAAATGTACTGAAAGTTTGCAGAAAGGTCTCTAGGGTCCTAACATAAAAACAACAAAATCACTATAATTTGGACAATTGCAAGGAAGAGAAGCCTCTGAGCCCTGAATGAGTCAACAGGAGGTGCTCAAAGGGAGAACTCAAAGTTGTGGCTGCAAACTTTGAAGATGGGACAATGTGGGAAACTGGAGAATTTTGGCCCAAATTTATGTATATACATATATGTGTGTGTGTGTGTGTGTGTGTGTGTGTGAGTGTATGTGTGTGTATGTGTGTGTATGTATATATATATATATATATTTGTTTTCGTAGATTTTCACGGGTAGAGGTATGCAAGTTTTGGTGTATTTGGGACTTTTCCCGTGTAAGATTGAGAGTATCTTGGTGATGTTTCGATGAGGTCCCACTCGTCATCTTCAGGCTGGTGTCTTCAGCTTCGTGCTTGTGTGAGGAAAGCGTGATCGGAGCTGCCGTCTCTCTATAAATACTGGCGGGGAAGTGTGGGGTGCTGGCTTTGTTGCTGTGTGCGGGTTGGTTCCCTGTGTTGTTACATCTTGATTATAAAATTTAATATTTTATGAATGCTTATAATAATTGATATATACTTTAAAAATATATCCATCTAAGCAAATGAAAGAGAAAAAGGGTATGATAATTGGTTAAGATTTAAGATTTAAGTAACGGGTTTTTGGGGATAATGGCATAGTTAAATAATAGATTTGAGGGAAATAACTGAGTAAAATATTAAGTTGTATTAATTGAAAAATAAGATTTGTTAGGGATTTGTATGAATTTGTGACCAGATCAAGAGCTTTGTTTTGAAAAGATGTGTTTTATTTTTATGTTTTAAAATAATAAAAAACTTTATATATATATATATATATAAAAAAGACAGATTTTTCCCATACCAAAGATTCTTTGTAATTAACTTCATAGTGTTTAAATCAGCAGTCACCAACTGGTGGTCCGTGGAGCACTGGTGGTCTGTGAGAAAATTTTGGTGGTCCGCAGAAAAATTATTTGCGGTTGTTATATAGCACTAAATCAGGGGTCCTCAAACTATGGGCCCTGGGCCGGATACATGCAATGAATGCATGTGTTGCTGCTGAGAGTCTCCCCCTTCAGGGTCCACTTGTGTGGGGCACAGGGGGGCAGAAATTCTGACTTGGGGTCTGCTTCAGTCTCCTGGTGCAGGGCTTTGGGTGAAGGCTGGAGGGAAGTGCCACTGGTGGTAAAGAGCCAGAGGGCCTTGTTCCAGTGGGAGTGGATCATGGCCTGGAACTGGCTGACCATGTCAGCCTGCTGAGCCTCCAGGCCCCAGTACCTGGCCTTGCACTCATGCAGGTCTTCCCTCTGCTAGGAAAGCCTATGCTCATAGTCCTCAGTGAGGTGCTTCTGCTGATCCTCCTTCTTGGCCAGATCCAATTTGAACTGAGCGAGATGTTTTGCCAACTCTTTCTTATGGTGGCTGCTTAGCTCCAACAACTGCTTCCTGTTAGGGCCCTAAGGAGCCCAGGGAGGCAGGTGAGGAGTGACTGGGAGGGGAGGGTAATAGAGGCCGGGTAGGCACCCTCAATGTGAGTGACATCAAATTGGCCATTCCCACCGAGTCACATGACCAGCTAGCCATGCCCATCCAGCCAGTCATTAGGCAGATCATATTAGTGGTCCGCAGGATTTAAAATTATGAATTTAGTGGTCCCTGAGGTCTGAAAGTTTGGTGACCCCCGCTTTAAATCACTTTCACAAAGCATTTATAAAGTTTTCCAGCCACAACTCTAAAATCACATCTTTGCTGTATATTACAAAAGATTGCAAAAAAATAAAGTTTTTACAATGTTGGAAAGATGTGATGTTCTTTCTTTTTAAATGGACTGAAGAGGATCCCACCCACTGACTGGTAAACTTCTTTCAAATGTTTGTTTGTTTGTTCGTTCGTTCATTCATTCATCCATCCATTCATTCATTCATTCATTCAGCTTATTTGCCACCCATCTTGTTTTGAAACAACTCTGGAAAACTTATATCATTAAAATCCTAAAAGAGAAATATTTCTAAAATAATTAAAATGGAAACTACAATCAAAATAGAATTATAGTTAAACAATAGGGAGGGAAGGAGCTGGATATGTGGGGGGTGGGATTGCCTCTTAGTTCATCAACCATCTCCATTGTGATGCTCCATCATTGGGATCTGAAACTATCTACAGAATCAGGTCTTAAAGCTTAAGGAACAAAATATGGTATTTTATTTGATACCCATAATATCCAAAATTTGAGGTAAAGTTCTGTCCCCAGTGAAATGGAAGTTCCACCCCTTGCAACAAAGGCCTTTTTACAAACATTTTATTTTGCTTTCTTTTGTTCAATTTCACCATCATTTGAGACTACAGTTGAAGTGTAATTTTCTAGTATGCTGATGTCCGAAAGGTGCTTTTTTCAATAGGTAACTGGACTGTTTGTTTTTCTTTGAAGACATTTCACTTCTCATCCAAGAAGCTTCTTCAGCTCTGACTGGATGGTGGGGAATGGAAGGATTTATACTCCTTGCAGACATCTGGTCATTTGCATCCTTTTAGAGCAGGGGTGTCAAACTCCTGTTGTCTCGATGGCAACATGTGACGTATCAAGACTTGTTTCCCCTCCTCTAAACCAGGTGGGAGCAGGGCCAACACTTAACGCATCCGGCCCGCAGGCCACGAGTTTGACACCCCTGTTTTAGAGAGTCATTGAGGCCACTTGGTGGTTGATCTGTGTCCTCGGGGGTCACCTAAGTAGTGCAAGTGGGTGTGGAGCCTTCTTGGAACTGCTGAGAGGACTGTGTTGAGGACTGGAGATAGATGATGTCATATTCCTCCCCCTCACCCCAATCTGGGAAGTCTTGTATCCTCTGAAGATGCATTATATTAACATAACTAACTCATTTGTTAACTTGTCCTTCACTAGTTTCATCACAATTTATATTATTAATTAATTTAATTTACACTTTGATAATGATCTTAAATTAGTCTAACATTTTTTGTATGCTTATTTCTTTTGATTTTAAAAACCTTAATTGTCAAAACAAGCATACAAACTCAATAATAACTGCAATAAACAATTAAGTGTTATGAGCCTAAGAAACTACTTCATGATCAGATACTGACTTTTATCATTAAATGTTCCTTAGTATTTAGATCTGGTCTCAGGATGATAATGTAGCACTTGGGGAAGAAGATGCAGCCCAGCAGGCCAGCCCCAGAAGCCAAGATGGAGAAAACCTGCACGGCCACCATGTATTTCCCTTTGGTGCTCAAGTAGGTGGGCAGGAAGGAGATCCAGACGCTGCAGAAGACCAGCATGCTGAAGGTGATCAGTTTGGCTTCGTTGAAGGCCCCAGGCAGGTTCCTGGCCAGGAAAGCCACTGTGAAGCAAATGGCAGCAAGGAAACCCATGTAGCAGAGAACCACATAAAACATGGTCACAGAGCCTTCATTGCACTGAAGGATGATCACTCCTGATTGGGAGTGCAGGTCAAAATCAGGAAATGGAGGAGAAACTCCCAGCCAGATTGCACAAATGACAATTTCTCCAGCAGAACCAGAAAGGATGATGGAGTTGGCCAAGCTCTTCCCCAACCATCTCCTCACCCTGTTCCCTGGTTTCGTGGCCAGGAAGGCCAGCACTACCATGATTGTTTTGGCTAACACACAAGACACAGCTACTGAGAAGATGATGCTGAACATTGTTTGTCGGAGAAGGCAGGTGGCTTTCCTTGGTCGGCCAATGAAGAGAAAGGAGGACAAGAAGCAAAGCAAGAGGGAAACCAGGAGGATGTAGGACAGGTCACGATTGTTAGCTTTGACAATGGGAGTTTCTAGGTATTTAAGGAATATGACTAAAACAAGGCCTGTTGTTAGAAACAAGACAGCAGCAAAGGAGACCAGGATGATGCCCAGAAGTTCTTCATAGGACAGGAAGGTTATTCTTTTGGGGATACATTGGATTTTGTCATCAGTGGGATATTTGTCATCTGGGCACCTGGTGCATTTTTCAGTATCTGAGAAAACAGTAAGTAATATTATTTCTATAGTCTCTTCTTTCACATTCCAAGAAAGACCTTCTTTGGACGACAACTGATACCGAGAGACAGGAAAGCCAGAGTTCCTCTGGTGTTACTCACCTTCCTGTGTGGAGATGGTCCCCTCCGGACAAGGAATACAATCATAGCAGCAAATTGGTTCTTCTTTCCGGGCCCGTTTTACAAATCCAAGGTGACACTTCTCCACACATTTGGACTGAGGCAGAGACTAAGCAGAAAAACAACATTCATTCTAAAATATCTGCCAAATATTTGTTTATTAGATTGATTGATTGATTGATTAAAATAAAATGAAACTGTGCTTAAGAAAGAAACTTCTGAGCAGTAGATCAAGAAAACATAAAACATTGTAAAGCCCCTCCCCTTTGAAAATAATCCAAATCCTTGTTTCAGTTAAGATATAAAGAAAAAACCCTCACCAACTAGGGCTGTCAACTTCAAATGAGGTATGATTTAGTTATATCTGTATATTTATATTTTCAATTCATACAGCTGCCATTCTGGTGAAATAAGACTAAACATCACTGTCTAATTTCTAGAACTATAGTGAGGATGAGTGGAGGTGAAATCATGAGAACATGTCACTTAAAAAGGGTAAGCCAGGCATGTTTTCCTGCAGCCCATGCAACATGAGACATGAGCATGAACCCTGTGTGGGAAAGAGATATTTCTAAGGCCAAGTGAGCAGGGATGGGTTGTAAAAGTTTTTACTACTGGTTCTGTGGGCGTGGGTTATTTTGTGGGCATGGCTTGATGGTCATGTGACACTGGGTGTGGCTTGATGGTCATGTGACTGGGTGTGGCTTGATGGTCATGTGACACTGGGTGTGGCTTGAAGGTCATGTGACTGGGTGTGGCTTGATGGTCATGTGACACTGGGTGTGGCTTGATGGTCATGTGACTGGGTGGGTGTGGCCAACTCAATGTCACTCATGTCAAGCGGTGCCTCACTTGGCTCCTCCCCTCCCAGCCATTCCTTGTCACACCCAGCCTCAACGTATCTATAGTTCTGTAAAAATGTTGTTCACCTTTTTTCAACTTTATTATCTACATACTATAGATGCTCTTTCATGGGCCACTGAAAGGAGGAAATGGCTCCCATGCTTTGCCCAAGAGTGTGATAGGCAACAGGCTTTTAAGGGGCTGCCAGAAAGAAGGGGGGGGCAATGTATTTTCCAAAGCACCAGAAGGCAAAACAAGAAGCAATGGATGGAAACGAACAAAGAGAGAAGCAACCTAAAACTAAGGAGAAACTTCATGAGAGTGAGAACCAATATAGGTGCAGAAATATTTCAGTCATAATTTCACATATAAAATAGCCATTTGTGCATATTGTTCAAAACAGTCATTACTATTATGGATGATATTTATGGCTGAAGCCTAAAAGTCAAAGATCACAAGAGTGCTTCTTTCTGTGTATGTATACAAAGCATCACATACCAGGAATAGCATATTAAGATGGACTTATGCAACCTGATGTACAAAATAAACACACACATATTTATGCTCTGGACTATAGACATTGAATGCATGTAAATCCCTGAAAACTATGTGGTAGCCCTGGGTAAAATTAAAGCAATAAAATCATTCTAGGTGTAGAGACAGTGTAAAATATTAACACATGATAAATAATGGA
This sequence comes from Arizona elegans, assembly GCA_022577455.1. NCBI lineage: Eukaryota > Metazoa > Chordata > Lepidosauria > Squamata > Colubridae > Arizona > Arizona elegans. The sequence goes on from JAKOOJ010000012.1 coordinate 930,280, forward strand.
ACAATTAAAAATAATAGCACAGAATTTTCTCTCGCCCTCCCTTCCTTCCTCTTTCTTTCTTTCTTTCTTCTCTCTCTCCTACACATGCACTCTCTCTCTCCCTTCCTTTCTTTTTCTTTTTCTTTTTCTTTTTCTTTCTCTTTCTTTCTTGTCTCTCTCTCTCTCCCTTCCCTCCACTTTCTTTCTTTCTTTCTTTCTTTTCCTTTCTTTCTTTGTCTCTTTTTCTTTCTTGTCTCTCTCTCTCTCCCCCTTCCTCTTCCTTTCTTTTTCTTTCTCTGTCTCACCTCTCTATGTCCTTTCTTTCTTTCTTTCTTTCTTTCTTTCTTTCTTTTTTCTTTCTTGTCTCTTTCTCCCTTCCTCTCTTTTTCTTTGTCTCTCTCCTCTCTCTTTTCTCTCTCTCACACTCACTCTTTCTTCTCCCTTCCTCCCTCCCTCTCTCCCCCCCTCTCTTCCTTCCTCTTCTTCTTTTCTTTCTTTCTTTCTGGGAAGCCCAGCCAGGAAGCCTTCTTCATTCTCATTCTCCCAATTCCTTCCTTTCCCACTCCCGGATCCTTCTTCCCGCTCCCCCCCACTCGCTTCCTTTTGCTTGAAACTCCTTTCAGGGTGGGAAGGAAAACCAAATAAAAACAGGAAGGAGGCAAGGACAGAAAATGGTGCATGGCTGCAAAACAGGAGGAGGGCATTTTTCAGCCGCTTTCTGGGACTGAAAAGTTGAGGGGACCCAATGAAGCAGCAACCATCCAGGACTAAGATGACCTCCACTCCCACCCCAAACCATCCCACACCGCCTTCTTTTTCTCTCCCCACCTCCGCTCTTCTCTCTCCTGGGAAAATGGTGGCCAATCTTTCTTTTAAAAAAAGGCCTTGCTGCTGAGCAGAGAAAGAAGTAGCTGGGAAGGAAGTTGCTACGGAGTTAAAACAATGAAAAAATTGCCTTCCCCTGTTCCTGCCCTCCCTCCTTTTCTCCCCTCCAGTTTCTTTTAGCTTTGGCTCTGGTGCCGAAAGAGAGAATTCTCTTTTGCTTGTGAAGTCCTCCTCCATTTTTTCCCACCCAGCTGGAGAAAGGCAGGAGAGGGTTGCTGCTGCTCCTATCAGTCCCAGCACAACAGCTGAATGCAACGCTGGTGGTTTCGGGAGGCACTGGCTGGCAGGGAGATGGGAGCCGGCCCGGCATCCTTTGTAGCCATGCAGCTGCAAAGCTTCCCGAGCTCCCCACATCCCCCACCCCACCTGCCACCCCAAACTGTGCCCCACTGTGAGACGTGCATTTTACCAGTGAGTGACAGCTCCAGGTCATCTCTCAGCCGTTGCATGCAGGGAAACACTTTTCCACAGTAAAGAAAAACTTCTTACGACTGCGAGGCAATTAACTTCTCCCACAGAGGAGAAGTTTTTCTTTACTTTGCAAGGTTTTTCCCTGCACACAATGGCTGAGAGACAACCCGGAGCTTCCAGTCTGCGCTCTGCCAGGCGAGCAGCAGAGGAAGGGATCTGCCAGCTTCCTGTAATCTGCAGTTTACTTGAGAGCACCATGTTCACGAGTAAACCTGCTCACAAGTAAACCGCAGAATAGAGGCAGCCAGCAGCTCTCAGGCAGTGAAAGAAACCGCCTCCTCCTGCCTCTGTGCATCGAGGAGGCTGAGCAGCAGAGGGAAGAGCACAGGACGGGAGGTGCAGGAAGTGGCTGCCAGCAATGCCCTCAAGTGAACATGTTGTGGGTGGGGAGACACGAACCCCCCCCCCCGCCTTAGGAGCCTCAGTTTACTCATGAGCACCATTGGCCTTTCTCCCTTCCTCTCCCAGCCAATATTGCTCATGAGTAAACTTCAGCTAGGATCTCCCACGTGCTTCCCTCATAGGCCAGACCAGCTGGGGAAAACAAACAGGAAGAACTCCGGTGCCACGATCTCCATCATGTTCCCCTCCCTCCCCACACACTTCAGTCCACCACCCACTGCTGATATCACCCCTCCACCAGCTCTCCCTCCCCTGCCCACCCACTGGCCAATGCCCTTCAGCCTTACTTTTGCCAGCAGCGGTGAGCAGAAGAACGTGGCTAGATTCTGTAAGTAGTGGGTGGGCAGAGCTGGTGGACAGGCAGGGCGAGCGAGCATCGGGTAGGCAAGGAGAACAAGAGGAACCGGTTCGGGGGCAGGGCCAGTCAGAGGTCACTATCTGTTTGGGGAACCACACCAAATTTCCACTAACAGTTCTCCCAAACTGGTACAAACTGGTAGCAACCCACTTCTGCAAGTGAGGTATTTAAGACAAGGTCCTTTCCATTGAAGAATTACAGTTTTGTTGTTAGTCGCTACTTGTTTCCAACTCTTTCATCCCCCAAGAACCATAGCACTCCAGGACCCCTGTCCTCCACTGCCTCCCAAAATTAGAACTATCTAAGCCTGCTCTTTCAGGGACCCTAACACCAACCATAGAGAGAGAAAAATTGCCAATATTTTCAACCACCTTGTTGAGCAACTTTAGCCGTGAAAGAGCATCTTGGTCGATAATAAGGCTCTGTCTTTCAAAACTCCCCAGTTGCTCTTTGATGGAATCCTCCTTGGAGAAAAGCAACCAACTTATGATATTCAGATCTGCTGCTACATTTCCACTTTGGTCCAAGTACAGTTTCTCCCAAGAAAAATTGCAAAACTCATTCTTCTCCAGAAAGGTATGGAACTAGAATTGAAACATCCAGGAATTTTGAAAGCAACTTGAAACATCCTAAAAGGAGGAGCCATTTTAAAGCTGAGTTTGTGAATAAGAGAAGTTCTGTCCCCCACTTTCACTATTTGCCTAAATAGCAGTAACACTGGGACTTATATACCACTTCACAGTGCTTTTACAGTGCTCATAAGTGGTTTATAGAATCAGCATATTGCCCCAACAATCTGGGTACCCATTTTACCAACCTTGGAAGGATGGAAAGCTAAGTCAATGTTGATCTGGTCAGGATCAGATTCCTGGAAGTTAGTAGTGAGTTACGGGTAGGGTGAGGGTGAGGGTTAGGGTTAGGGTAAATGCCATAGCTAAATGCAAAGACTGAGTAGCCATTAGTCTGAAAAGCCTTAATTGAATTCCTGCAGTGAAGAGGGGTTAAGCTAAATGCTCCCAGGTTTAGCTGACAGTTATGAGTATAAAATTCTATCATGCTAATTACAAACCCATAAGTACAGGAATTTATTTACAATCTATACATTTTAAATGATGTCATAATAGCAGTGTTTAATATAAAAATATAATTGTCACAGTGCCTGCTCTTTGGAACATAATCCTGTGAACTAAATCTGGCCTCCGCTTGGCCAAACCTTTTGGTTTTTTGGAGAACAATGGTTCCCCTACATCAGCATTGGATTTTTTTCTAAATAGGAAATAGGTATGATGGATCCTTGTCAGGACCCCATACCTGCCATGGCTCTAGCCTTGCAGCCCCCAATCTCTCTTTCTTCTCCATTTTTCTCCTCCTAGGTATTGACGAATATGCAACATTCAAGACATGAGCCAGAGTCTTAGCAACAGTATAAAGACGGCGGTTATTTTGTATCTGAATTCTATTCTTTTTCTCTTGCATGTCCAGTGGTGCTGTCTGGGTGCATCGTCTCCGGCCCTTGACAGAAAGGACATGCTTTGAAAAAGAACAGTGAAAAGACTGGTCTTCAAATTTCGAATCCTGAAAAAGATTGGGTTGAAAGGCATCATCATTTGGCCATTTTCTTTCCTGAAAAGCAAAGACCCAAATGCTATGGATATATTTGGAAAGTGTTTGCCCTTTTATTGTCATTTTCTCCATGATTGTGGTGATCCAGACTTTCCCTCCAATGGGTCCTGGCAAACCTTCAATTGCTAAATGGATGTGCTTTATTCTATCCACAATGGAAGCAAATTCTATGAAGTGAACAAAGACATTGACTTTTCTCCACTTAGAGATGGCATTTCTGAGAGCTCCTGTAGGTCTAGGCATTGAGAATTGTTGTGAGATAACCACACAAATTCCATTTCTGACAAGTATAGGAGTGAAAGTTCTCATGAAATTCTCTCCCTCCTCTGTGTCTGGTGCAAAGAGACCAATCAAAGTCCATCTGAAATGGAGGAGGAGTTGGACAATTCCTGGGTACTGGATCCCATTTTGGGGGAGCATCTGATGGAAAAAAGGAATTTGTCTTTTATCACTCAGAGCCTCTGAAACAATTCCATCACTGATCTGAAGAAGCAATGAAGAATGGTATATTATGATTAGATCAGATCAAGTCCAAAATGCAAGCTTTTAACACATCCTGTGTGGTTCTCACAAACATATTAGAATAGTCGATTGTTCTTAACCCTTAAGCCATATCAAGATAAAGAATACAAAATGCAGAATATTAGCAAGATTAAATATAATTATTTGTCTAATCTGGGGACTAAGATACTGCTCTTTCTCTATTCTAATAAAATTGACATTCAGATAATAGACATGCTATGTCTTCTAACTCTAGAGCACTGCAAATGCAAATCAGTTCATTTTAGAGATTTGCTTAAATGTTCCCTATTTAACATTGTGTCCAGCTACTCAAATCTTGCTCGAGTAAATGTTTAGGCCTCCTGTGGATCTCAATCCCTAGCCATGACAAAGGCCATGGTGAAAAGCAGCTCATGAATTCCATAGAAAAGATACAATTGAATCTATTACCCACCCACCAACAACCAGCTCACTTTGACAGATAGAGAAAAACACAAACACACCTGTGGGACTTTGTAGGGGCCTACTAATGTTGACATCTGAATGGAGATGTCATCAAGAGATCCATCAAGAACAGCCATCAGGTTGTCCTTCTTTCCACAGCTGTAGTTGGGAACATTGGCTTCTCCAGTAGAGAGCATGTCCAGCAAGGCATCTGAAGTCCCAAGGGTGCTCAAATAATTGTCATGGATGTTGTAGCCAAGTGTGAGATTGTACAGAAGCTGAGAATTCTTGTTAACTTGTTGAATGGCAAAAATGAAGCATAGGATTTTTTCTGGGTAAATAAATGAACTACTGTAAAAAAATATGTTCATGATAGCATCATCTCTAACAACAACAACAAAATTCAGTCTTAAGCCAAAAGTGTCCAACATAAGAATACAATTATAGTCACCCAACACCATTTAATTTTTATGAGTGTTGAGAAGGTGGGATGGAGATTTAATATGTTCACAAATATATCATTATTTGTAATAGTGCTCATTTTTAATTTGTGAAATGACCAAGATTCAAAGTGTTTCAATCATTAAAATGGAATCATCAGCAAAGAGGACTTATAAATGATCCAGAAAAGCAATTCTAAAAACAAGCCATCCTCTATTCCTGCAATATAGGAACAAGTGAAAGAAAAGCAGAAGAGTGTTAGGACTGCAAATGGAAGGAATGCAACTCCATCACACTGAATGACTTACGAGGGAGCTTGAGTATAAGGAGCTGTGTTGAAAGACAGCATTATTTGGGATATTATTGTGGCAATGGAGACTATGCCAATGAGGTGGTCTCCTGGCCTGTAATAGCTCCGTAGGTGTTTTCCCTCATGTTCCTCCAAACTCAGCAGGCACTTCATTCTCAGCTTCCCAGAGACTGGCTGGGACATCAGCAGCAGCAGAAGCAGAAGGAGGAGATCCATAATTCATGGGGCTGAATCAATCCCCTTCCTCTTTCTAAGGAAGAACAAGAGCATTTGAAGAATTCAAAGCACCATTCAAAGATGGAAATGAGACTGATTTTCTTGACTGAGAGAGAGATAAACAGAACTTCACCTAGAAAGGAGAGAAAGAAAAGGTACATTCAAGAAGCACAGTCCCTGAATGTCCCAAAATTGGTGCCACCCAAATTGGGACCTTATCCTTTCCTGATGCAAGATCCCTTTCAAGTTGCTTCAGTCTAATGTTTACATCAAAGGCGATCACTGGAGGAATATCAGGAGAGATCTCACAGACCAGGATTTTAATAATTACTGTAAGAAGCAACATCTCCTCTGGGGATCCTGAACTACCTCAGGGCCTCCATGTGTGGAGGAGAAGCTGGACTCAGTGTACTTCAGTGACTTCAGTGTCTTCAGTGTATTCTCTTGTCTCCAGAAACTCCTGAGGAAGATCCACCAGAATTATAGACTTTGGTTCCACCTTAGTGTCAGACCTTTAAGCCATCCTTCAGGCCCGCCACATTTTCTAGTGTGGGAAAAGGGGGGGGGGATTTCATAGAGTACAGGAAATATGTAGTCAAAATAACATTCTTTTCTCAGAGAGCCAAGGCCACCTTGCCCTGCACCTGCAATGAGGTGACTGGGAGGCATCTGCAGTTTTGGATGGTGCCTGATTGGATCATGTGATGGACATGTGGGTGAAGGGGGAAGGGACTTGAACTTTCTTTTGGGTGGGGAAAACCTGGAAACTTTCAGGTTTGGGTTTTCCCAGATGTGCCACTATGACATCTCTAATAAAATGGAACTTTTAGGGAATTCAAGCTTCGGAGTCTTCGTTCGTTGGAGGTGTTACTTGGAACCCTGACACTTAAGTTGATGACGCTTAATTCTAATATTGCCTGTCTTCTAATTTTAAGGAAGAAATATGTAACCATGAACCCTGCCTAATGTTAAGTATAGGATCTGTTTGTAATTTACGTTTCGTTTAGATCTCCCTGTATTAATCACAAATTGGAAGTGATTTTAAAATTGCTCATGCGATAGTGAAATTTACTTGTCTTAGAAATATCAATTTTGGGGTGATATTTGAGACAAAGGGTCTGGAAATAGAAAATTGGCCAACTGTATCATTGGGTCAATATGGAATACGTTATGGGGATAGACTTTTTTTCTTTCTACTTGCCCTTCAGTATTCATGTAAGACACTGAGAACCAGGGTTGAAATGCTCCTGGTTCAGATCGGATCACCTGATCCAGTAGCAATGTTGGCAGGTGGTTCGGAGAACCAGTAGCAAAAATCCCTCTCCCCCAATGCCCAGTTAAGCTGCACAATCATCAGAGGCTTTTTTAAATTAATTTTAAAAGCATTTTTTCTACAACCTCTTTGGCCGAAAAAATGCTTTTAAATGTAAAAGAAAAAAAAGCGTCTGATGATCAGGCAGCTCAGCTGGGATCATCAGAGGCTTTGAAAGGAATTTTAAACAATTTCTTCGGCTGAAGAGGTTGTAGGAAAAAATGCTTTTAAAAGTTTTTGACGATCCCAACTGAATTGCCTGATCATCAGAGGCTTTTAAAAGTATTTTTTACAACATCTTCAGCCAAAGAGGTTGTAGAAAAAATGGTTTTAAAAGGTAAAAAAAAAAAAGTTGGCCACACCCATTCAGTCACATTACCCCCACCAAGCCACGCCCACAGAACCGGTAGTAATAAATTTTACATTTCACCACTGCCGAGAACCTTTATACTTTGAAGTGTCTTTGTTTATTAAACAAACAGCAGACAGTATGATGTCCCCCTTGGACAACTTCCCAGATTCTTCCTCAGAAGTCAGCTCAAGGGAGGATGAGCTCATTCCTGGCACGTCAGGAACTGGGTTCATTAATGGCTCTGGACACCTGGACAAAAGGGTTTTAGACTTTCCCCAGTTTCAGCTGGAAAACGTTTTCCAAAAATGACTCTAAAATCACCTCTTTCCTGTATATTACAAAAGATTACAAAAAATAAAGATTTTACAAATTGAAAGATGTGATGTTCTTTCTTTTTAAATGTACTGAAGAGGATCACACCCACTGACTGGTAAACTTGTTTCAAACATTTCTCTGTTTATTTATTCAATCAGTCAGATGATAATAAAATCTCATTTCTTATCTTGTCCTTCCCTAGTTTCATGACATTTTAAATTATTAATTAATTCATTTTACACTTTCATGATTATCTTAAGTTAGTCTTACATTCTTTGTATGTTTATTTCTTTTGATTTTAAATAACCGTAATTGTCAAAAGAAGCATACAAACTCAATAATAACTGCAATAAAGAATTAAGTGTTATGAGCTTAAGAAACTACTTCATGATCAGATACCGACTTTTATCATTAAATGTTCCTTAGTATTTAGATCTGGTCTCAGGATGATAATGTAGCACTTGGGGAAGAAGATGCAGCCCAGCAGGCCAGCCCCAGAAGCCAAGATGGAGAAAACCTGCACGGCCACCATGGATTTCCCTTTGGTGCTCAAGTAGGTGGGCAGGAAGGAGATCCAGACGCTGCAGAAGACCAGCATGCTGAAGGTGATCAGTTTGGCTTCGTTGAAGGCCCCAGGCAGGTTCCTGGCCAGGAAAGCCACTGTGAAGCAAATGGCAGCAAGGAAACCCATGTAGCAGAGAACCACATAAAACATGGTCACAGAGCCTTCATTGCACTGAAGGATGATCACTCCTGATTGGGAGTGCAGGTCAAAATCAGGAAACGGAGGAGAAACTCCCAGCCAGATTGCACAAATGACAATTTTTCCAGCAGAACCAGAAAGGATGATGGAGTTGGCCAAGCTCTTCCCCAACCATCTCTTCACCCTGTTCCCTGGTTTCGTGGCCAGGAAGGCCAGCACTACAGTGATGGTTTTGGCTAACACACAAGACACAGCTACTGAGAAGATGATGCTGAAGATTGTTTGTCGGAGAAGGCAGGTGGCTTTCCTTGGTCGGCCAATGAAGAAAAAGGAGGACAAGAAGCAAAGCAAGAGGGAAACCAGGAGGATGTAGGACAGGTCACGGTTGTTAGCTTTGACAATGGGAGTTTCTAGGTATTTAACAAATATGACTAAAACAAGGCCTGTTGTTAGAAACAAGAGTACAGCAAAGGAGACCAGGATGATGCCCAGATGTTCTTCAAAGGACAGGAAGGTTATTCTTTTGGGGATACATTGGATTCTGTCATCAGTGGGATATTTGTCATCTGGGCACTTGGTGCATTTTTCAGTATCTGAGAAAACAGTAATATTATTTATATATTTTATATATTTCCTTTCACATTCCAAGAAAGACCTTCTTTGGATGACAGGTCATACTGAGATACTGGAAAGCCAGAATTCCTCTGGTTTCACCCACCTTCCTGTGTGGAGATGGTCCCCTCTGGACAAGGAATACAATCATAGCAGCAAATGGGTTCTTCCTTCCGAGCCCGTTTTACAAATCCAGGTTGACAATTGTCCACACATTGGGACTGAGGCAGAGACTAAGCAGAAAAACAAAATTCATTCCAAAATATCTACCAAATCCCAGTGACCAGTAAGATCCCACAGAGTTGGTCTCCTCCAGGTCCCATCAGCTAAACAATGCTGGCTGGTGGGCCCGCAGGGGAGGGCCTTCTCTGTGGCTGCCCCAGCTCTCTGGAATGAGTTACCTCCTGAGATCCGGACCATCCCCACCCTATTGTCCTTCTGAAAAGCAGTGAAGACCTGGCTTTTCCAGCAGGCCTCGGCCATTGATCTTGCTATTGCGATATGGTGAGATCCCACCATTAATGGTGTGAATGGGTTTTAATTGTTTTTAATGTTTTAATTTTTAATGTTTTTATATATGGTTTTTAAATGCATTGTAAGCCGCCTTGAGTCTTTGGAGATAGGCAGCATACAAGTTGAACAAATAAATAAATAATAAATAAATAAATAATTTTTTATTTCTTTGATTGACTGATTAAAATGAAACTGTGCTTAAGAAAGACACTTCTGAGCAATAGATCAGAAAAACATAAAATATTGTAAAGCCACTCCCCTTTGAAAATAATCCAAATCCTTGCTCCACTTAAGATATAAAGAAAAAATCCCTCACAAACTACGGCTGCCAAATTCAAATGAGGTATTATTAAGTTATGTCTGTACATTTATATTTTCAATTCGTACAGCTGCCATGCTGATGAAATAAGATTAAAGATTACTGTCTAGTTTCTAGAATTATAGTGAGGACGAGTAGAGATGAAATCATGAGAACATATCACTCAAAAAGATTAAGTCAGGCATCTTTTGCTGCAGCACATGGGACATGAGTATGAGCCCTGTGTGGGAAAGGGATATTTCTAAGACCAAGTGAGGTATTCAAGACAAGGCCCTTTCCATTGAAGAATTACAGTTTTGTTGTTAATTGCTAGTTGTGTCCAACTCTTGGATAATTCTTTGTTTTAATGTAAGACAATCAAGATAAAAAATTGCATTCAAAGGGTTTTGAGATGGCTTACAAGCCAAAGACCAAATATAAGTAGAATTATATTACAAATTGACCCTCATTATTACAAGTATTAAGAAGGACTTGGGAGGTGGGCAGACAAGGCAAATTTAAGTCTTTCATTTTTCTAAATTAAGGCATTATCTCAAATTGTACAAGTCATTGTGGATCCATTTTGATTAAACGCCTTGGATGACCTTCCTAGCAGCAGGAGGCCTATCCCAGTGGGGTAAAACAAAGACATGAATAACTGTGGTCAGATATGGGCTGTTAAAAAAAATATCTGAGCCTGCTCTTTCAGGGGACCCTAACACCAACCATATAGACCAAGAAAAGTTACCAATATTTTCAACCACCTTGTTCAGCAACTTTAGACGTGAAAGAGCATCTTGGTTGATAATAAGCCTCTGTCTTTCAAAACTCCCCAGTTGCTCTTTGATAGGATCCTCATTGGGGAAAAGTAACCAACTTATGATATTCAGATCTGCTGCTATTTTTCCACTTTTATCCAAGTACACTTTCTCCCAGGAAAAATTGCAAAACTCATTCTTCTCCAGAAAGGGATGGAACTAGAATTGAAACATCCAGGAATTCTGAAAACAATTTGAGACACCCTAAAAGGAGGACCCATTTTAAAGCTGAGCTTGTGAATGAGAGATGTCCAATCCACTCTTCACTATTTTTTTTTTAAAAAAATGATTTATATGCCGCCCTTCTCCGAAGACTCAGGGTGGCTTACAGTGCATTAAGCAATAGCCTTCATACTTTAGTATATTTATACAAAGTCAGCTTATTGCCCCCACAAACTGGGTCCTCAATTTACCTACCTTAGAAAGGATGGAAGGCTGAGTCAACCTTGAGCCTGGCAAGATTCGAACTTACTTTAATTGCAGACAGCTGGTGTTAAATTACAGTGCCTTGTCTTCAGAGCTATTCAGGCTCCTATTTGCCTGAATAGCAATAGCACTTAGACTTATATACTGCTTCACAGTGCTTTTACAACCCTCTCTAAGTGGTTTATAGAATCAGTATATTGCCCCTAACAATCTAGGCACCCATTTTACCAACATGATAGACAGGAAGGCTGAGTCAACCTTGAGCTAGTCAGGATCAAACTCCTGGCAGTGAGCAGTGAGTTAGGGTTAGGGTTAGGGTTAGGGTCAATGCAAAGACTGAGTATCCATCAGTCTGAAAGGCTTTAACTGGATTCTTGCAGTGAGGAGGGCTTAGGCAAAATGCTCTCAGGTTTAGCTACAATTTATGAATATAAAATTCTGTCATTCTAATTACAAACCCATACAAATCTGGTTTCCCATTTTGCCAACCTTGGAAGGATGGAAGGCTGAGTCAACCTTGAGCTGGTCAGGATCGAACTCCTGGCAGTGAGCAGTGAGTTAGGGATAGGGTTAGGGTTAGCATTAGCATGAATGCCATGGCTAAATGCAAAGACCGAGTAGCCATCAGTCTGAAAAGTTTTAATTAGATTCCTGCAGTGAGCAGGGATTAGGCTAAATGCTCCCAGGTTTAGCTGAAATTCATGAATATAAAATTCTATCATGCTAATTAAAACCCATAAGTACAGGAATTTATTTACAATGTATACATTTTAAATATTTTTATAATAGCAGTGTCTAATACCAAATATAATTGTCTCAGTGCCTGCTCTTTGGAACATACTCTTTTGAGCAAAATCTGACCTGAGCTTGGCCAAACCTGTTGGGTTTTTGGAGAACAATGGTTCCCCTACTTCAGCATTGGATGTTTTTCTAAATAGGAATTAGGTTTGATGGATCCTTGTCAGGACCCATACCTGCCATGGCTCTAGCCTCACAGCCCCCAATCTCTCTTTCTTTTCTGTTTTTCTCCTCATAGATATTGAGGAATATGCTACATTCAAGACATGTGCCAGAGTCTTAGCAACAGTATAAAAACGGTGGTCATTTTTTATCTGAATTCTATTCTTTTTCTCTTGCATGTCCAGTGGTGCTATCTGGGTGCATCGTCTCCGGCCCTTGACAGAAAGGACATGCTTTGAAAAAGAACAACGAAAAGACTGGTCTTCAAATTTGGAATCCCTAAAAAGATTGGGTTGAAAGGCATCATCATTTGGCCATTTTCTTTCCTGAAAAGCAAAGTTCCAAATGCTATGGATATATTTGAAAAGTTTATGCCTTCCAATTGACACTTTCTCCACAATTGTTGTGATCCAGACTTTCCCTTCAATGGGTCCTGGCAAACCTTCAATTGCTAAATGGATATGGCGAGCTCTATCCACAATGGAAGCAAATTCTATGAAGTGAACAAAGACATTGACTTTTCTCCACTTAGAGATGGCATTTCTGAGAGGTTCTGTAGGTCTAGACATTGAAAATTGTTGTGAAATAACCACACAAATTCCATTTCTGACAAGCATAGGAGTGAAAGTTCTCATGAAATTCTCTCCCTCTTCTGTGTCTGGTGCAAAGAGACCAATCAAAGTCCATCTGAAATGGAGGAGGAGTTGGACAATTCCTGGATACTGGATTCCATTTTGGGGGAGCATCTGATGGAAAAAAGGAATTTGTCTTTTATCACTCAGAGCCTCTGAAACCATTCCAGAACTGATCTGAAGAAGCAATGAAGAATGGTGTATTATGGTTAGTTCAGATCAAGTCCAAAATGTAAGCTTTTAACACATCTAGTGTGGTTCTCACGAACATGTTGGAATAGTCCAGCAGTCACCAACTGGCAGTTGACGAACCACTGGTGGTCTGCGAGAAAATTTTGTTGGTGTGCAGAAAAATTATTTGCATTTTTATATTGCACTAAATACTATTTATCTTTTTTTAAAAAAAAATCATATTAGTGGTCCACAGGATTTAAAATTATGAATTTGGTGGTCTCTGAGTTCCGAAAGATTGGTGACCCCTGGAATAGTCTATTGTTTTTAACCCTTAAGCCATATCTACATAAAGAATTCAAAATGCAGAATATTAACAAGATTGAATATAATCATTTGTCTAATCTGAGGTCTAAGATACTGCTCTTTCTCTTTTCTAATAAAATTGACATTCAGATAATAGACGTCCTATGTATTCTACCTCTAGAGCACTGCAAATGCAAATCAGTTCATTTTAGAGATTTACTTAAATGTTCCATATTTAACTTTGTGTCCAGCAGCTGAAGTCTTGCTCGAGGAAATGTTTAGGCCTCCTCCCCACTGTGGATCCCAATCCCTAGCCATGAAAATGGCCATGAGAAAAGCAGTTCATGATTTCCACAGAAAAGATATGATTGAATCTATTACCCACCCACCAACACCCTGCTCACTTTGCCAGATAGCAAAACAAAAGAACAAACCTGTGGGACTTTGTAGGTGCCTACTAATGTTGACATCTGAATGGAGATGTCTTCAACAGATCCATCAAGAACAGCCATCAGGTTGTCCTTCTTTCCACAGCTGTAGTTGGGAATATTGGCTTCTCCAATTGAGAGCATGTCCAGCAAGGCATCTGAAGTGCCAAGGGTGTTGAAATAATTGTCATGGATGTTGTAGCCAAGTGTGAGATTGTACAGAAGCTGAGATTTCCTATTGACTTGTTGAATGGCAAAAATGAAGCAAAGGACCATTGTTGGATCAGGAAATGAACTACTGCAAAAAAATGTTCATGATAACATCATCTCTAACAACAACAACAGAATATATTTTCATTTGTTCCTCTTTCTCTCCACAAGCCCATTCAGTCTTAAGCCAAAAGTGTCCAACATAAGAATAAAGTTATAGTCACCCATCATCATTTAATTGTTATGAGTGTTGAGAACGTGGGATGGAGATTTAATATTTAAAATATATCATTATTTGTAATGTAATCTGTAATTAGATTATTTGTAATTATTTTTAATTTGTGCAATGACCAAGATTCAAACTTATTCAATCATTAAAATAGAATTATCAGCAAAGAGGAGTCATAAATGATCCAGAAAAGCAATTCTAAAAACAAGCTATCCTCTATTCCATATTAGGGTCAGGCATTGAATATCAATGAATGGTTATAAAAATAGGGAAATGGATTGGGCAGAGGCAACTACAAACCTTTCAATAAGCTAGTTGTGATTAACTCAGGATTTTACGAGAGGGGAGAATAATTTGGACTTTGGGGGGCAGGGTTGTTCCATCTTTGGATTTGGGTCTCTTAAAATAAGATGTAAGAGAGAATCCATGGAAATCTAAATGATGCAAGAAATTAAACAGGTCCTGAAATATAGGAATAACTGAAAGAAACGAAGAAGAGTGTTAGGACTGCAAATGGAAGGAATGCAACTCCATCACACTGAATGACTTACGAGGGCGCTTGAGTATAAGGAGCTGTGTTGAAAGACAGTGTTATATGGGATATTATTGTGGCAAAGGAGACTATACCAATGAGATGGTCTCCTGGCCTGTAATAACTCCGTAGTTTTCTTCCCTCATGTTCCTCCAAACTCAGCAGGCACTTCATTCTCAGCTTCCCAGAGACTGGCTGGGACATCAGCAGCAGCAGAAGCAGAAGGAGGAGGTCCATAATTCATGGGGCTGAATCCCTTTCAAGTTGCTTCAGTCTGTGGTTTACATCAAAGGCGATCACTGGAGGAATATCAGGAGAGATCTCATAGGCCAGGATTTTAATAATTACTGTAAGAAGCAACATCTCCTCTGGGGATCCTGAATTACTTCTCGGCTTCTGGAGAAGCTGGAGAAAAGCATAGCGAAAAATCATAGATATACCCCTAGAGGGCACTGATCTGAAAAGGTTGTTGTCCTTCCTTTCTGAACATTTCTAGATGCTGAAGAAAGATAGTTGACACCCAGGAAATTGGTTATTGTCCTTCAATGCACACTCTTGTCTCCAGAGACTTCTGGGGAAAGTCACCCAGAACTATAGTGTTTGGTTCCACCTTAGTGTCAGATGTGGAAGCCATCTTTTACATTTGGGCCTTCAGGCCTGCCACATTTTCTACTGTGGGAAAATGGGAGCGGGAACTGCATAGATGGTTGGGTGCTATGGGTGATATGTTGGGTGTTTAGGTGAGATGGTTGGATGATATGGGTGATATGTAGTCAAAATAATATTCTTTTCTTCTGTAACAGAGGCTTGTGTTTTAAGGGCTTCCGGCAACATTTCAAGTGTTAATATTGGTGATTCCGTTGGAACAGAGAGAGATTGCAATTTGGATGTTTGAGCTGGCGAGGTCCCAGCACTTTTGGGGACAACAGTCTTTACTTGTTTTGAAGCCATTTTTAGTTTTCAATTTGAATTTATTTAGTAGCAAGAATAATAAATCCACCAAATCCAAAAATTCCCAGTCTTTAAATAATATCAATCCTTTTTTTTTTTTTTTTTTTTGAAAAATCACTGCTGTAGTCTTTTTAGCCTTTAATCTTTTTTTTTTTTTCGAAGCAAAAATCTCTAATTTTGAACCGGGGCTACCAGCACTAAATGGAACTTTCCTCTTTAATTTTTGCTTTCACACCCCATTGAAGCTCAATTGCCATCTTGGTTTCACTTTCTCCCCTTAATGAGTCAGAAGGAAGTAATACACATTTGGAGTTGAATTCAGTACTTGCAAATCTGATCTCTCCTGAGTTTGCTCAGCCTGCTTCCGAATGATGTTTATTCCAAGCATTGTTTGCAGGGGTGGTCGCGGCGTCTTCTTTTGCTTAAAGCAGAAACTTCCCGGATCCGGAGCTCTGTCGGGCTTCCAGGGAGCTCTCACCCTTCGAGCCCCAGAATTGTTCCTGGGGCTCCTTGGGGAGCTCTACCTATGCCCATCTGCTCTCTTCCTCCCCTTTTCCCAGGGAGAAAGTTTTCAAGCCACTAGACAGCTGATTTGCGCTGTTCTAGCGGCTTTATGAGATCACGGGGCTGGTGCTCACAATTCCTGTGGTGCCACCGGAATTACTTCAGTGTTTGAGGATAAAATTCAAGATGTTGCTGAAGAGATAGTTCAAATTAAAGAGATTATTCAAAAACGGAATCAAGAAATCAGAGAAGATATTATCATGGCAGTTCAAGGTCTGGCAGGCCATATTGAAGCAATAGATTAAAAAGTGGAAGAAATTAAGCAGTCTAATGAGAACTTGGAAAATAAAATGGGAGAGGTCCAGAATAAGATGGAAAGAGCAGAGGCTGATGTGATAATGATACAATATAGAGAGATGGAATTTGCTTTGAGAATAAGAGGCCTCAAAGAAAATAAGCAAGGGAATTTGAGAGATATCTTTTCAGAATCATTTGCACAGATAATGGGAGATCAAAAAGCAAATCTTGAATGGCAAATTGACAAATTTATCATGTCAATTCATGGGTTGCCAGACAGAAACATCTACCAAGAGACATTGTAGTCTATTTTACAACAAGGAGAATACGCAATGAAATCCTACAAGTCACTTTTAAAAATAAACTTCAAGTGCAGGGGCAGGAGGTTTTAATACTGAAAGAAATCCCCCCCAAAATGTTGAGAGCCAGAAGGGATTACACCTTTCTGGTGGAAGAACTGAGAAACCGTCAGATACAATACAGATGGGAGGTTCCAGCCGGACTAGTGGTGAACTATTCAGGAGAAAGATATCGCCTTAACTCAGTGTGGAAGGCAAGAGATTCTACAAGTTTTTGCATATCAAAATAATACAATGGGATTATAAATCATGTATATTAATGGGTGATTGGAATGGAGTACTGGACACTCAAAAGGACAAAAAAGGATTACTTCAAAATATCCAAAAACGTGCAAGACTGCCCAAATCTTTTTTTGATATGATGGATGATATGGAGTTGAGAGATATTTGGCGAGAATGAAATCTGGAAGAAAAGGATTTTACTTTTTTTTTCTGACAGACATCAATCCCTTTCCAGGATTGATTTCATATTGATTACTAATGATTTCTTTTCTAGGGTAAAGAAGACGAAGATATGTTCAAGAATTTTATCTGATCATAGTCCAGTGTGGATAGAATTAGAGCAGGAAAAGGGATCTAGAAGGTCTTGGAGGTTAAATGAAAATTTGTTTAGATATGAGGAAAATGTGAAAGAATGTAAAAAACAAATGAAATATTTTTTTGTTATGAATATGAACAAAGGTCCACCTATGGAAATGGTCTGGGATGCAAGTAAAGCATATATGAGAGGAACCTTAATACATTTGAATAATAAATATAGACATAGATAAGAAAAAAACTGGAGGGATTTAGAAGAGGAAATAAAAATGAAAGAGCAGGCACTCATACTGAATTCAACAGATAAGAAAATAAAGGAAACAATAAATTTGTCACGAGGGCAGTTTAAATGTTGATGGCAGACCAAGTGGCAACTAATTTACAATATGCTAAACATAATACTTTTTGTAATGCAAATAAACCAGGTAGATGGTTAGCCTACTTGTTAAGGAAGAAACAAAAGCTACGTACTATAGAGAAGACAGAATTCAAAGGTAAAGAGGTATATCAACAAAATATGATTAAAAAAGCTTTTTTAGAATTCTATACAAAGCTATATACTAGTGATACAATTCAAGGTAAAGACATAGACAGATATTTACAGGAGGAGAAGATTCCTGTAATTACACCAGAGCAGAGGGAAGGATTGAACCAACCAATAACTTCGGAGAAAATTATTTTAGCAATTAAAGAGTTGAAGGGGGGTAAAGCTCCAGGCACAGATGGATTGACAGCTGTTTATTATAAAAATTTGCAGTTAGAAATGGTAGAACCGCTTAAGGAACTATTTCAGAAGATCCAAGCCGGAGGAGATGTACCCCCTTCTTGGAGAACAGCTTTTATTTCATTGATTCCAAAGGAGGACCAAGATCATAGTCAACCTAAGAATTATAGGCCAATATCGCTTTTAAATACTGATTATAAGATTTTTGCTAAAATACTAGCAAATAGGTTAATGACAGTCATGCAACAAATGATTCATAATGACCAATCTGGATTTATAAGTGGGAGACAAATGAAAGGTAATGTAAGACAAATTGTAAATTTATTGGAATATCTGGAAAGGAACAACCAAGTCTCTGCAGCGCTTATCTTTTTGGATGCGGAGAAGGCATTTGATCGATTGAATTGGCAATTTTTATGGAAAATAATAGAAAAGATGCAGTTTGGAGAATGCTTTACACAATCTATTAGGGCAATATATCAGAGACAAACAGCATAAATAATAATTAATGGTGGTTTAACAGAAACTTTTAAAATTGAAAAAGGAACAAGACAGGGATGCCCTTTATCACCATTATTGTTTATTTTAACTTTGGAACCATTACTGAATAAAATACGAGGATCAAATAAAATAAAGGGAATTAAAATTAGACATCATGATTGTAGATTAAGAGCATTTGCGGATGACTTGGTTGTTACTTTAACCCAACCAGTACAATCAGTTACAGGCTTACTGGATATAATTACCCAATACGGTCAAATATCTGGATTTAAAATAAATAAACAAAAACAAAGATAATAGCTAAAAATATGACGGTAAAGCAAAAAGAAGAACTAGAAAGACTAATAGGATTTGAAATAGTAAAAAAGGTTAAATATTTAGGGGTATATATTACAGCCTCAAATGTAAAATTATATAAAAATAATTATGAATTGCTATGGCAAAAAAATACAGAAAGAGATGGAGAATTGGGGAAAATTACAATTATCTTTGTTGGGGAGAATAGCAGCAATAAAAATGAATATTTTTACCTAGGTTTTTATTTTTGTTTCAAATGATACCAATACTTAAAAAAGATGATAATTTGAGGGAATGGCAGAAGGGTATTAATAAATTTGTTTGGGCAGGGAAAAGACCGAGAATAAAGTTAAAAATAATGCAAGATATATGTGAAAGAGGAGGTCTTAAAATGCCTAATCTAAGATTATACTATGAAGCAGCTGTCCTAACAATAATTAGTGACTGGATTAATTCAACAGAAGAAGGAATATTGAATATTGAAGGATATGATTTGTTATATGGCTGGCATGCTTACTTATTATATGACAAAAAGGTGGATAAGACCTTTAAAAGCCATATATTAAGGAATGCCTTGTTACGAGTTTGGAAGAAGTATTAATATAAATTAAATTATAAGATACCTATATGGGCAATACCCAGACATGCGATAGAGAATATCAGTGTAGAACAAAAGCAAGAGGAGATTACCTATAAAGAGCTTCTTAAAATGGAAGGGGGTATATTGCAGTTAAAATCTATAAAGGCATTAAAAGAAGAAAAAATAATTCAAACTTGGTTTCAGTATGGACAGTTGCAAGCCAGATGGAAAGAAGACCAGAGAATTGGTATCATGCAGAAGGAGGAAAATTTGGTAAAACAAATTAGAGATCAAGGTCAAATGCATATAAAAAGATTATATAATATACTGATAGAAATAGACTCAGAAACGGAATTAGTTAAGGATTGCATGATAAAATGGGCACAAAACATTCAGGAACCAATAATGATGGAAACTTGGGAAAAAATATGGGTTAGAAATGTAAAATTTACGCAAACACAAAATTTAAGAGAAAATTTTTATAAAATGTTTTACAGATGGCATTTGGATCCTAAAAAGTTGGCTTGTATGTATCTGAATTTGCAATCAAAGTGTTGGAGATGTGATTGGGATGATGCCATTTATTATCACATATGGTGGACTTGTAAAAAAGTTAAAGCATTTTGGATTAAAATATGGTGGATTATTCAAAATATTCTTAAAAAGAAGATAAAGTTTACTCCACAATTGTTTTTTTGGGTATAATCACAGATTGAACAGTTATAGAGACTAAATTGATTTTAAATTTAATAACTGCAGCTAGACTTTTGGTGGTGCAATACTGGAAGAAGGAAGAATTGCCTACTATTGAAGAATGGGCATTAAAAGTGGCAAATTTGGCAGAAATGGCGAAGATTTCAGCATATTTGAAAGATCATTCACAAGAAAGATACATATAGGAATGGAGAAGATGGATTGGTTATACTCAAAACAAATATCAAACTAAAAAGTATCAAATAGCTTATGAATGAATAGAAAAGTTAAGAGTATGTATATTTAGTTAAGTAAAAGGCGAGTTAAAGTGTCGAGGGGGGATAGGAATCCGTAGTTAGTTAGTTTAGCCTAGCATATGACTGTTAATTGTTTTACCCTGTATTTTGTTCTGGGAAGTCCGGGGGGGGGGCGTAGGGGGGGAAGGGAGGGGGGCAGGGGAAATATTTGATTTTTTTTTTCTTTTTTGTAAAACTTTTCAATAAAAAAAAAGAGATTTTTACACCAATGTACTAAAGGCTGGATGCCCACAGTCCCCAGAAGCTAGAAGGAAGACGGAAGCAAAGGGGGCAAGAAAGGGGGAGAAGGAAGAATCGTTTGCACAGGCCCAAAGGGGAGCTTGGATTATTCAAGAAGATTTAATACAACTTTCAACTACTGCTCAAGCTTTGGAGGTATTCAATAAAATAGAACAACCTAATGATCAAAGACAGACCTGAACACAGTGGTGGGATTCAATTTTTTAAACAACCGGTTCTGTGGGCGTGGCTTAGTTGGGGGTGTGGCTTGGTGGTCATGTGATCGTGTGGGTGTGGCTAGCTGGTCATGTGACCAGGTGGGCATGGCTATCTGGTCATGTGACCGGTGGGTGTGGCTATCTGCATAGGGACTACAGAGGGCTGAAAAAAGTCATTTCTGACTGGTCCTTGCACTTTTGACCGGTCCTCACACTTATGACCATCCTCACATTTATGCCCGTTGCGGCATTCTTAACAACCGTGTCACTCATTTCACAACTGCTTCTCTTCATCATGGTGACAAGATAGGGAAAAACGTAAAATGTGAGGACAGTTGTAAGTTCGAGGACTGGTCAAAAGTGCGAGGACCAGTCAAAAATAACTTTTTCAGCCCTCTGAGTAGTCCATATGCACAAAAAGACTACCCAGAGGGCTGAAAAAAGTGATTTCTGACAGGTCCTCGCACTTTTGACCGGTCTTCGCACTTATGACTGGTCATCATTTATGCCCATTGTAGCATTCTTAACAACCGTGTCACTCATTTCACAACTGCTTCTCTTCACCATGGTGACAAGATAGGGCAAAAACATAAAATGTGAGGACAGTCGTAAGTTCGAGGACTGGTCAAAAGTGTGAGGACCAGTCAAAAATAATTTTTTCAGCCCTCTGAATAGTCCATATGCACAAAAGGACTACCCAGAGGGCTGAAAAAAGTCATTTCTGACAGGTCCTTGCACTTTTGACCGGTCTTCGCACTTATGACTGGTCATCATTTATGCCCATTTTAGCATTCTTAACAACTGTGTCACTCATTTCACAACTGCTTCTCTTCACCATGGTGACAAGATAGGGCAAAAATGTAAAATGTGAGGACAGTCGTAAGTTCGAGGACTGGTCAAAAGTGTGAGGACCAGTCAGAAATAACTTTTTCAGCCCTCTGAGTAGTCCATATGCATAAAAGGATACAGTAATAGAGAGGGATGAAGGAAGGGAAGGTAAATTAGAGTAGGAGTGAGGGTAAGAGAGGGAGGAAGAGAGGAGGAGAAGAAGAAAGGAAAAGGAAGTAGGGAGGAGAAGAAGAAGGGGAGGAAGAGAAAGTAAGAAGGAAAGAAAAGAGAGAGGTGGTAGGTTTGAGGAGAAAGATTGCTGTACAATAAAAAAGATGAAAGGGAAGAAAGCCAACCCCAAACAAATATAAAGATATTAAGATAAAGAATGAATGGTTAAACTTTAAAGAATAAAAGAGAACAAATATGAATAAATAACAATAATTAGAAACACACATACAAACATACAATGTATTTTCTTTGAACAGAGTATTTGGCTGGTTCACAAATTTAAACAGTGTTTGGTCATTTCAATTAAATTTACAATTTGTATATTTCCTTTTTGCCATATTTATTCCTCATCTATTTTTGTAAAAAACCAATATTACCCTTCATCTTCATCTCTAATCTTAATCCAATTCAATTTTTCCCTTCTATTCTATATTATACCCCTTCCTATTGTCATCTATTTTTATATCCATCCTCACATTGGTTAATTATGTAATATTATAGTTGTTTAATATAAATTCAACATTTTAATATAAATCAATTAGTTATATAACTACCTTTTTTGTATATTAATCAATATGAACATGAATATTCCAATTATTTCCATGCAATCCAATTTCTTACAAATCAATTAATTATATTTACCAATAATAATAAACCAAATAATTTCCCCCATATATTCCTCCAAACCACAACTTAACCATTTCTGCTTTCAACACAATATACAATTAATAGTATCTCAATTATTACAATTCCCTAGTTAAATAGAGCTTTTTTTCTTTTGTGTTTTAAAATCTTGAACTCTCCTCTTTTCCCCTAAATTTCCCATTGTTTGCACCTACCTTTTTTGGTGAGGAAAAAGAAAAAGAAAAAGAAATCTCTCTCTGCCTCATTTTGCCACGTTGCAACAACAGCAAAGCCAACAGCCTGCTTTACTTTCTGTTTCATTTTTCAGCATAGCTAGGGGGGAAAAAATCAGCACTCTTTGCAGGCAAGCAGCAGAGCACTGAGCAAAACAGCTGAGAGTCGGAGCCGATCTAAGCAAGCGCTAATTAGCCTATGCTGAAGCTCCGTGGACCAATAAAATTACAAAAAAACACCAAACCCTTTTTTAAATTGCTGGTTCGCCCACCCCTTGCCCACCACTATTTATTGGCAATAAATAGTGGTGTGGAGGGGCAGGGCAAGTGGCGGGGCGAGCCAGCAATTTAACAAAGGGTTCAGCCGAACCCCTTAGAACCAGCAGAATCCCACCACTGCCCGAGCGGCAGCCAAGCGTCAAGAAGAATTAAGATTGCAGCAACTACAGATGATGCAAGAAACTACAAAAACAGAAGCAGTGGGAGGAGCAAGACCAAAAAGTAAAATGCATGGAGATTTCCAGCAGATGCTCCAAAAGCTTCAGGCGGCCAAGTATGGCAACTAGATTTCTGACTTGGAATGTTAATGGTCTAAATTCACCACAAAAGAGGAGAAAAATATTTCATTATTTGAAACAGTTTAAAAATGATGTAATCTGTTTACAAGAAACTCATATTAGAAATAAAGACCAAAAATATTTAATAAATGCAAGGTTAGGTATACATTTTGTTGCATCTGCTCCCGAGAAGAAGAATGGTATAGTTATATACCTAAAAAAAGACTTAATTGCCAAATTAATTGAAGCAGATGATCAAGGAAGATTTATAGCAATTGAACTTTTAATAAAAGGAGAAAAAAAAAACTTTTAATTGGAGTATATGCACCGAACCAACAACAGGAAAAATGTTATAAGCTTTTACATTCCAAGTTACTACAATGGGATTACAAATCGTGCATTTTATTGGGCAATTGGAATGGAGTTTTGGACACTAAAAAAGATAAGAAGGGGGTCTTGCAAAATATCTCAACGCATGCTAGATTGCCAAAATCATTTTTTGAAATGATGGATGATATGGAGTTTAGAGATATCTGGAGAGAGAGGAACCCTGAAGAAAAAGACTTTACTTTTTTCTCTGATAGACATCAATCTTTCTCTAGGATTGATTTCATATTAATTACTAATGATCTTTTTTCCTAGGGTGAAGAAGACGAAGATCTGCCCAAGAGTTTTAATGGATCATAGTCCAGTTTGGATGGAATTAGAGTATGGAATGGGATTTAAGAGGTCTTGGACGTTAAATGAAAATCTGTTTAGATATGAGGAAAATGTAAAAGAATGTAAAAAATTTATGAAAGAATTTTTTATTATAAATATGTATAAGGGTACATCTATGGAAATGGTTAGGGATGCAAGTAAAGCATATATGAGAGGTACTTTGATATATCTGAATAATAAACATAGACGTAAACAGGGGGAAAAAAGGAAGGACTTAGAAGAGGAAATTAAAAAAAAAAAAGAACAAGATTTGATATTGAACCCAGCAGCCAAAAAAATAAAAGAGGCAATTAATTTACTGTGAGGGCAATTTAATATGCTAATGGCAGATCAGGTCGCAACTAATTTGCAATATGCTAAACATAATACTTTTTGCAATGCTAATAAACCAGGGAGATGGTTAGCATATCTGTTAAGGAAAAAACAAAAGTCACGGACCATAGAGAAAATAGAATATAAAGGTAAAGAGGTTTATCAGCAAAACATGATTAAAAAAGCATTTTTAGAATTTTATACGAGGTTGTATGCTAGTGATAAAATTCAAAGTACAGATGTAGATAGATACTTACAGAAAGAGAATATTCCTATAATTACAAGAGAGCAAAGGGAGGGTTTAAATTAACCAACAACTTCCAAAGAGCTCATGCTTGCAATTAAGCAGTTGAAAGTGGGTAAAGCCCCTGGGACGGATGGTTTGACAGCTGCTTATTATAAACACTTGCAGTTAGAAATGGTGGGACCACTTAAAGAATTATTTATCAATATACAATCTGGAGGAGATGTACCCTCATTCTGGAGGACAGCTTTTATTTCTCTGATTCCAAAGGAGGAGCAAGACCACACTCAGCCAAAAAATTATAGATCTATATCACTTTTAAATACAGGTTACAAGATTTTTGCTAAAATACTAGCAAATAGGTTAATGACAGTCATGCAACAAATGATTCATAATGATCAAACTGGTTTTATAAATGGTAGACAAATGAAGAGTAATGTAAGGCAAGTGGTTAACCTACTAGAGTATTTGGGGAAAAACAACCAAATCCCTGCGGTGCTAATATTTCTTGATGCGGAGAAAGCATTTGATCGATTGAATTGGAAATTCTTATTGAAAATAATAGAAAAGATGCAGTTTGGAGAATATTTTACACAATCTGTTAAGGCAATATATCAGAAACAAACAGCACAAATAATAATTAATGGTAGTTTAACAGATACTTTTAATATAGAAAAAGGAACAAGACAAGGATGTCCCTTGTCTCCATTATTGTTCATCTTGACTTTGGAATTTTTGTTGAGTAAGATACATGGGTTGGACAAAATAAATGGAATTAAAATTAGGCAGTATGATTACGGAGTATGAGCATTCGCAGATGATTTGGTTGTTACTTTAACCCAACCATTACAGTCGGTTGTAGGTTTAATGGATATAACTAAGCAATATGGGCAAGTATCTGGATTTAAAATAAATGCAGGGAAAATGAAGATAATAACTAAAAACATGAGTACAAATCAAAAAGATGAATTAGAAAGATTAACACGATTTGAAATAGTAAAAACAGTTAAGTATTTGGGGGTTTATATTATGACATCAAATGTGAAATTATTCACGCATATCTATGATCCGTTGTGGCAAAAAATACAGAGAGAGATGGAAAATTGGAAAAAATTACAATTATCCTTGTTAGGAAGAATAGCAGCAGTAAAAATGAATGTTTTTCCTAAGTTTTTGTTTCTTTTTCAAATGATACCAATACTTAAAAAAGATGAAAATTTGAAGATATGGCAGAAGGGTATTAATAATTTTGTCTGGGCAGGGAAGAGACCGAGAATAAAACAAAAAATAATGCAGGATATACGTGAAAGAGGAGGTCTCAAAATGCCCAATTTAAGACTATATTATGAGGCAGCTGCCCTATCAGCAATGAGTGATTGGATGAACTCAACAGAAGAAAGAATATTGAATATTGAGGGATATGATTTGGTTTACGGTTGGCATGCTTATTTACTATATGATAAGAAAGTGGATAAGACTTTTAAAAGTCACATATTAAGGAATGCTTTACTGTGTATCTGGAAAAAGTATAAGTATAAACTAAATGAGAAGTTACCAATGTGGGCAATACCCAGGCACGCGATAGAGAATATAAGTGTAGAGCAAAAACAAGATGTGATTATATATAAAGAGCTTCTTAACAAGGAAAGAGGTATACTAAAACTAAAATCTTTGAATCAACTAAGAGAAGAAAGGATAATTCAAACATGGTTTCAATATGTACAGTTGCAAGCTAGATGGAGAGAAGATCAGAAAATTGGTATTTTGCAAAATGAGGAGAACTTGGTAAAACAGATTAGAGATCAAAGTCAAATGCATATAAAAAGGTTGTATAATGCATTGGTAGAAACAGATTCGGAAAAGGAGTTAGTTAAGAACTGTATGATAAAATGGGCACAAAATATTGAAGAACCAATAATGATGGAAACATGGGAAAAATATGGGTTAGAAATGTGAAGTTTACGCAAGCCCAAAACTTAAGAGAGAATTTTTATAAAATGTTTTATAGATGGCATCTGGATCCTAAAAAGCTACCCTGTATGTATCCAAGTGTGCAACCCAAGTGTTTGCGATGTGAATGTGATGATGCCACGTATTATCATATATGGTGGACATGTAAAAAAATTAAGGCATTTTGGATAAAAATATGGTGGATTATTCAAAATATTTTCAAAAAGAAGATAAAATTTACTCCACAGTTCTTCTTCTTAGGTATAATTACAGATTGTACTGTTATAGAGACTAAGTTGATTTTAAATTTAATAACAGCAGCCAGACTTTTGGTGGCGCAGTATTGGAAGAAGGAAGACTTGCCTACTATTGAAGAATGGACATTAAAAGTAGTGAACTTAGGAGTGTTGGCCAAAATTTCAGCGTACCTGAAGGACCATTCAAATGAAAGATATACATCGGAATGGAGAAGATGGATTGACTATATTCAAAATAAATATCGGGCTAAAAAGCTTCAAATAGCTTATGAATGAAACCAACTATTTCTTTTTGAATGATGTTTTGTTAGTTGAAAGGGGAGTTAAAGAGCAAGAGGGAATCAAGAACCTACAGAAAGTTAGCATATTTTAGTTTATGTTTGTTAAATGTTACACCCTGTATTTGCTCTGGGAAGTCCGGGGTGGGGGGAGGGGGGTTGGAGGGAGAGGGGGGATGGGCGATGGGTGGTGGGTGGAGGAGGGAAGGGGGGAGGAGCGATGGGAAAAAATGTTGTAATATTTGATAAAACTTTTTAATAAAAAATAATAATAATAATATTCTTTTCTCAGAGAGCCAAAGCCACCTTGCCCTGAAGCTGCGATGAGGTGATTGGGAGGCATCTCCAGTTTTGGATGGTGCCTGATTGGATCATGTGATGGACATGTAGGTGCTGGGCAGGGACTTGATGTTTCTTTTGCGTGGGGAAAACCTGGAAACTTTCGGATTCAGGTTTTCCCAGATGTGCCAATATGACATTGCTAATAAAATGGGACATTGAGGAAATTCAAGCTTCGGAGTCTTCTTTCGTTGGGGCTGTTACTTGGAACCCTGACACTTAGGTTGATGATGCTTAATTCTAATACTGCCTGTCTTTTAATGTTAAGGAAGAAATCTGTAACTGTGAACCCTGCCTAATGTTAAGAATAGGACCTGTTTGTAATTTACTTTTCTTTTAGATCTCTTTGTTTTAATCACAAATTGGAAGTGTTTTTAAAATTGCTCATGTGATAGTGAAATTTCATTTGCCCTAGAAATATCAACTTTGGGGTGATATTTGAGACAAAGGATTTGGAAATTGATAATTGGCCAACTGTATCATTGGGTAAGTATGGAATACGTAAATATGTAATCATTGGGTAAATATGGAAAAGTCCTTCAACGGAATGTTGTTATGACTAAATTTGCATGGTTCCAACAACTGGAATTGAGTCCTTCCATCAATTGTGAGATACAGTTTAGTCTAACTGCTCAGGGAAAGCTCGGATCTGAAAATTGAGTGTGTCTTTGGGTTTCTACACCCTGTGGAACATGGATATGGGTTTCTTTTCAAAATCTGAGCTCTGTGTCAAAAGTGAAGTTTTCTGGCTGAATTGAGTCCTGCCATCAATTGTGAGATACAGCATAGTCTAACTCCTCAGGAAAAGCTCGGATCTGAAAATTGTGTGCAGTTTGGGGTTTCCATAACCAGGGAAATGTGAATATGTGTTTCTTTCAAAATCTGAGCTCTGTGTCAAAAGACTTATTTTTTTTTGCCCTTCCGTATACATGTAAAACACTGAGAACTTTTATACTTTGAAGTGCCTTTGTTTACTAAACAAACAGCAGACAGTATTTATTTATATATTTATTTATTTATTTATTTATTTATTTGATAATATTTATATGCTGCCCTCCTCCCAAAAGACTCGGGGCTGCTCACAGCAATAAAACAAAACAATAAATAATGCTAAAAATCCAATTAAAATCCCCAAATTAAAATTATAGCTCCCAAACAGATGAGAAGATTTGCTGAAAAAGCCATGTCTTCAGGTCACTACGGAAAGAGCGGAGGTCAGGGGCTGTCTGGAGCCCAGTGGGTAACTCGTTCCAGAGGATCGGTGCAGCCACAGAGAACGCCCTCATCCTGGGCGCCCCCAACCGTCATTGTCTGGCTGATGGCACCCGGAGGAGGGCAGTCCTATGTGAGCGCACTGGGCGGTGGGAGGCCGGTAGGAGGTGGTCCTGCAAATATTCTGGGCCCATGCCATGAAGAGCTTTATAGGTAAGCACCAGCACCTTGAAGCGGATCCGAAGGACCACCGGCAGCCAGTGCAGCTCACTATGATGTCCCCCTTGGACAACTACCCAGATTCTTTCTCAGAAGTGAGCTCATTCATGGCAGGTCAAAAACTCGATTCATTAATGGCTCTGAACACCTGGCCAAAAGATTTTTAGACTTTCCCCAGGTTCAGTTAGGAAAAGTTTTCCAAAAACGACTCTAAAAGCACCTCTTTGCTGTATATTACAAAAGATTACAAAAAATAAAGATTTTTTTTTTTTTTGCTAAGTGGGAAAGATGTGATGTTTTTTCTTTTTAAATGAACTGAAGAGGATCCCACCCACTGACTGGTAAACTTATTTCAAACATATGTCTGTTTGTTTATTTATTCAGCCAGTCAATCCTATATGATAATAAACTCTCATTTCTTATCTTCTCCTTCCCTTGTTTCATGACAATTTAAATTATTAATTAATTTATTTTACACTTTGATGGTTATCTTAAGTTAGTCTTAAATATTATATATGTTTATTTCTTTTGATTTTTAAATAACCTTAATTGTCAAAATAAGCATAAAAATTCAATAACTGTAACAAATAATTAAGTTTTAAGAGCCTAAGAAAGTACTTCATGATCAGATACCGACTTTGATCATTAAATGTTCCTTAGTATTTAGATCTGGTCTCAGGATGATAATGTAGCACTTGGGGAAGAAGATGCAGCCCAGCAGGCCAGCCCCAGAAGCCAAGATGGAGAAAACCTGCACGGCCACCATGTATTTCCCTTTGGTGCTCAAGTAGGTGGGCAGGAAGGAGATCCAGACGCTGCAGAAGATCAGCATGCTGAAGGTGATCAGTTTGGCTTCGTTGAAGGCCCCAGGCAGGTTCCTGGCCAGGAAAGCCACTGTGAAGCAAATGGCAGCAAGGAAACCCATGTAGCAGAGAACCACATAAAACATGGTCACAGAACCTTCATTGCACTGAAGGATGATCACTCCTGATTGGGAGTGCAGGTCAAAATCAGCAAACGGAGGAGAAACTCCCAGCCAGATCGCACAAATGACAATTTTTCCAGCAGAACCAGAAAGGATGATGGAGTTGGCCAAGCTCTTCCCCAACCATCTCCTCACCCTGTTCCCTGGTTTCGTGGCCAGGAAGGCCAGCACTACCATGATTGTTTTGGCTAACACACAAGACACAGCTACTGAGAAGATGATGCTGAACATGGTTTGTCGGAGAAGGCAGGTGGCTTTCCTTGGTCGGCCAATGAAGAAAAAGGAGGACAAGAAGCAAAGCAAGAGGGAAACCAGGAGGATGTAGGACAGGTCACGGTTGTTAGCTTTGACAATGGGAGTTTCTAAGTATTTAAGGAATATGACTAAAACAAGGCCTGTTGTTAGAAACAAGAGTACAGCAAAGGAGACCAGGATGATGCCCAGAAGTTCTTCATAGGACAGGAAGGTTATTCTTTTGGGAATACATTGCATTCTGTCATCAGTGGGATATTTATCATCTGGGCACTTGGTGCATTTTTCAGTATCTGAGAAAACAGTAAGTATTATTATTTTTATAGTCCCTCTTTTCACATTCCAGGAAAGACCTTCTTTCGATGACAGCTGATTCCAAGAGACAGGAAAGCCAGAGTTCCTCTGGTGTTACTCACCTTCTTGTGTGGAGATGGTCCCCTCCGGACAAGGAATACAATCGTAGCAGCAAATTGGTTCTTCTTTCCGGGCCCGTTTTACAAATCCAGGGTGACATTTCTCCACACATTTGGACTGAGGCAGAGACTAAGCAGAAAAACAACATTCATTCTAAAATATCTGCCAAATGTTTGTTTATTAGATTGATTGATGATTAAAATAAAATGAAACTGTGCTTAAAAAAGACACTTCTGAGCAGTAGATCAGGGAAACATAAAAGATTGTAAAGCCCCTCCCCTTTGAAAATAATCCAAATCCTTGCTCCAGTTAAAATATGAAGAAAAAATTCATCACAGACTAGGGTGTCCACTTCAAATGAAGTCTTATTTAGTTATATCTGTATACTTATATTTTCATTACATTCAGCTGCCACGCTGGTGAAATAAGACTAACAATTACTGCCTAGTTTCTAGAATTATAGTGAGAATGAGTGGAGATGAAATCATGAGAACATGTCACTTAAAAGGGTTAGCTAGGCATGTTTTTGTGCAGCACATGGGACATGAGTTTGAACCCTGTGTGGGAAAGAGATATTTCTAAGGCCAAGTGAGCAGGGGTGGATTGTAAATTTTTTTAGTACCGGTTATGTGGGTGTGGCTTATTTTGTGGACATGGCTTGCTGGTCATGTGACACTGGGTGTGGCTTGATGGTCATGTGACTGGGTGGGTGAGGCCAACTCAATGTCACTCACGTCAAGTGGTGCCTCGCCTGGCCCCTCCCCTCCCAGCCATTCCTTGTCACACCCAGCCTCAACGTATCTATAATTCTGTAAAAATGTTGTTCACCTTTTTTCAACTTTATTATCTACATACTATAGATGCTCTTTCATGGGCCACTGAAAGGAGGAAATGGCTCCCATGCTTTGCCCAAGAGTGTGATAGGCAACAGGCTTTTAAGGGGCTGCCAGAAAGAGGGGGGGGGCAATGTGTTTTCCAAAGTCCCAGAAGGCAAAACAAGAAGCAATGGATGGAAACTGAACAAAGAGAGAAGCAACCTAAAACTAAGGAGAAACTTCCCAACAGTGAGAAACAATATAGGTGCAGAAATAA
The DNA here is from genome assembly GCA_022577455.1 of Arizona elegans. NCBI lineage: Eukaryota > Metazoa > Chordata > Lepidosauria > Squamata > Colubridae > Arizona > Arizona elegans. The sequence goes on from JAKOOJ010000012.1 coordinate 961,671, forward strand.
TTCAGTCATAATTTCACATATAAAATAGCCATTTGCGCATATTGTTCAAAACAGTCATTAGTATTATGACTGATGTTTATGGCTGAAGCCTAAAAGTCCAAGATCACAAGAGTGCTTCTTTCTGTGTATGTATACAAAGCATCACATACCAGGAATAGCATATTAAGATGGACTTATGCAACCTGATATACAAAATAAACACACACATATATTTATGCTCTGGACTATAGACATTGAATGCATGTAAATCCCTGAAAAATATGTGGTAGCCCTGGGCAAAAGAAAGGCAATAAAATCACTCTAGGTGTAGAGACAGTGTAAAATATTAACACATGATAAATAATGGAACAATTAAAAATAATAGCACAGAGTTTTCTCTCTCTCCCTCTCTCTCTCTTCCTTCCTCTTTCTTTCTCTTCTATCTCTCTCTCCTTCCCTCTTTTTTTCTTTCTCTCTTACTGTCTCTTTCTTTCTTTCTTTCTTTCTTTCTTCTCTTTCTCTCTCTCTCAAACACACTGTCTCTTCCTTTCTTTTTCTTTCTCTTTCTTTCTTTCTTTTCTCTCTCTCTCTCCCTTCCTCTTTCTTTCGTTCTCTTTCTTTCTTTTTCTTTTTCTTTCTCTGTCTCATCTATCTCTTTTCCTCCTTTTCTTCTTTCTTTCTTTCTTTCTTTCTTTTTTCTTTCTTTCTTTCTTCCCTGTATCTTTCTCCCTTTTTCTCTGTCTTTCTTTGTCTCTCTCTCTTCTCTCTCTCACACAGACATACTTCCTCTTTCTTTCTCTCTTTCTCTCTCTCTCTCTCTCTCTCTCTCTCTCTCTCTCTCTCTCTCTCACACACACACACACACACACACACACACACACACACACACACCTGGTCTGGGCACAAAGTATCCATTGTTACAGAAGTTGTGTGCAGAGAAACACTTTGCCACAGTAAAGAAAAATTTCTTGTGATTGCCAGGCAATTAACCTCTCATACTCAGGATAAGTTTTTCTTTACTTTGCAAGGTTTTTCCCTGCACACAATGGCTGAGAGACAACCTGGAGCTGCCAGTCTGCCCTCTGCCAGGTGAGCAGAAGAGCGAGTAAACCAGGGATCTGCCAGCTTCCTGTAATCTGCAGTTTACTTGAGAGCACCATGTTCACGAGTAAACCTGCTCACAAGTAAACCGCAGAATAGAGGCAGCCAGCAGCTCACAGGCAGTGAAAGAAACCGCCGCCTCCTGCCTCTGTGCATCGAGGAGGCCGAGCAGCAGCGGGAAGAGCACAGGACGGGAGGTGCAGGAAGGGGCTGCCAGCAATGCCCTCAAGTGAACATGTTGTGGGTGGGGAGCCTTGACCCCCCCCCCTTAGGAGCCTCAGTTTCCTTGTGAGCACCATTGGCCTTTCTCCCTTCCTCTCCCGGCCAATATTGCTCACAAGTAAACTTTCCATTGAAGAATTACAGTTTTGTTGTTAGTCGCTACTTGTTTCCAACTCTTTCATTCCCCAAGAACCATAGCACTCCAGGACTCCCTGTTCTCCAATGCCTCCCAAATTAGAACAACAATTAGATGACATGGAAAGACAGATCCACATTTATTTATTCCTTAAATTTGGAGAAATCTTTGTTTCAGTGGAAGACTTAAGGTAGCTGACAATCAAAATAAATAAATTCCATTCAAGGGGTTTTTAGATGGCTTACAAGCCAAAGATCAAATCTAAGTAGCATTTTATTACAAATTTACCCTCATTATTACAAGTGTCAAGAAAGACTTGTGGGGAAGCAGTCAAAGTAACTTTCAGTCCTTCATTTTTCTAGTTTAAGGCATTATCTCATATTGGACAAGTCACAGTGGTTCCATTTTGATTGAACACCTTGGATGACCTTCCTAGCAGCAGGACGTCTATCCCAGTGGGGTGAAACAAAGGCATGAATAACTGTGGTCAGATATGAGCTATTAAAAAATATCTGAGCCTGCTCTTTCAGGGGACCCTAACACCAACCATACAGACAGAGAAAAATTGCCAATATTTCAACCACCTTGTTGAGCAACTTTAGCCGTGAAAGAGCATCTTGGTCGATAATAAGGCTCTGTCTTTCAAAACTCCCCAGTTGCTCTTGGATGGGATCCTCCTTGGGGAAAAGTAACCAACTTATGATATTCAGATCTGCTGCTACATTTCCACTTTGGTCCAAGTACAGTTTCTCCGAGGAAAAATTGCAAAACTCATTCTTCTCCAGAAAGGGATGGAACTAGAATGGAAACATCCAGGAATTTTGAAAGCAACTTGAAACATCCTAAAAGGAGGAGCCATTTTAAAGCTGAGCTAGTGAATAAGAGATGTTCAGTCCTCCAACTTCACTATTTGCCTAAATAGCAATAGCACTTGGACTTATAAACTACTTCACAGTGCTATTACAGACCTCTCTAAGTGGTTTATGGAATCAGTATATTGCCCCCAACAATCTGGGTTCCCATTTTACCAAACTTGGAAGGATGGAAAGCTAAGTCAAACTTGGGCTGGTCAGGATCGAACTCCTGGCAGTGAGCAGTGAATTAGGGTTAGTGTTAGTGTTAGCATTCGCATAAATGGCATAGCTAAATGCAAAGACCGAGTAGCTATCATTCTGGAAAGCTTTAATTGGATTCCTGCAGTGAGGAGGGGTTAAGCGAAATGCTCCCAGGTTTACCTGAAATTTATGAATATAAAATTCTTATCATGCTAATTACAAAGCCATAAGTACAGGAATTTATTTACACTGTATACATTTTAAATAATTGTATAATAGCAGAGTTTAATATCAAAATATAATTGTCACAGTGCCTGCTCTTTGGAACATAATACTGTGAACTAAATCTGGCCTCAGCTTGGCCAAACCTGTTAGGTTTTTGGAGAACAATGGTTCCCCTACTTCAGCATTGGATGTTTTTCTAAATAGGAATTAGGTTTGATGGATCCTTGTCAGGACCCATACCTGCCATGGCTCTAGCCTCACAGCCCCCAATCTCTCTTTCTTTTCTGTTTTTCTCCTCATAGATATTGAGGAATATGCTACATTCGAGACATGTGCCAGAGTCTTAGCAACAGTATAAAAACGGTGGTCATTTTTTATCTGAATTCTATTCTTTTTCTCTTGCATGTCCAGTGGTGCTATCTGGGTGCATCGTCTCCGGCCCTTGACAGAAAGGACATGCTTTGAAAAAGAACAACGAAAAGACTGGTCTTCAAATTTGGAATCCCTAAAAAGATTGGGTTGAAAGGCATCATCATTTGGCCATTTTCTTTCCTGAAAAGCAAAGTTCCAAATGCTATGGATATATTTGAAAAGTTTATGCCTTCCAATTGACACTTTCTCCACAATTGTTGTGATCCAGACTTTCCCTTCAATGGGTCCTGGCAAACCTTCAATTGCTAAATGGATATGGCGAGCTCTATCCACAATGGAAGCAAATTCTATGAAGTGAACAAAGACATTGACTTTTCTCCACTTAGCGATGGCACGTCTGAGAGGTTCTGTACCTCTAGCCATTGAGAATTGTTGTGAGATAACCACACAAATTCCATTTCTGACAAACATAGGAGTATAAATTCTCATAAAATTCTCTCCCTCCTTTGTGTCTGTTGCAAAGAGACCAATCAAAGTCCATCTGAAATGGAGAAGGAGTTGGACAATTCCTGGATACTGGATCCCATTTTTGGGGAGCATCTGATGGAAAAAAGGCATTTGACTTTTATCACTCAGAGTATCTGAAACAATTCCAAAACTGATCTGAAGAAGAAATGAAGAATGGTGTATTATGTTTAGATCTGATCAACTCCAAAATTTAAACTTTTAACACATCCAGTGTGGTTCTCACAAACATATTAGAATAGTCCTGCGGTCACCAACTGGTGGTCCAAAGACCACTGGTGGTCCAAGGACCACTGGTGGTCTGCGAGAAAATTTTGGTGGTCTGCAGAAAAATTATTTGCCTTTTTATATTGCACTAAATACTATTTATCTTTTTTTTAAAAAAATCATATTAGTGGTCCACAGGATTTAAAATTATGAATTTGGTGGTCCCTGAGTTCTGAAAGGTTGGTGTCCACTGGAAAAGTCTATTGTTCTTAACCCTTAAGCCATATCAAGATAAAGAATACAAAATGCAGAATATTAGCAAGATTAAATATAATCATTTGCCTAATCTGGGGTCTAAGATATTGCTCTTTCTCTTTTCTAATAAAATTGACATCCAGATAATAGACATGCTATGTCTTCTATCGCTAGATCACTGTGAATACAATCAGTTCATTTTAGAGATTTGTTTGAATGTTCCATATTTAACATTGTGTCCAGCTGCTCAATTCTTGCTTGAGTAAATGTTTAGACCTCCTCCCCATATGGATCCCAGTCCCTACACATGACAAAGGCCATGGTTAAAAGCAGCTCATGAATTCCATAGAAAAGATATGATTGAAGCTATTACATACCCATCACTAGCCTGCTTATTTTATCAGATAGAGAAACACACAAACAAACCTGTGGGACTTTGTAGGGGCCTACTAATGTTGACATCTGAATGGAGATGTCATCAAGAGATCCATCAAGAACAGCCATCAGGTTGTCCTTCCTTCCACAGCTGCAGTTGGGAACATTGGCTTCTCCAGTAGATAGAATGTCCAGCAAGGCATCTGAAGTGCCAAGGGTGCTCATATAATTGTCATGGATGTTGTAGCCAAGTGTGAGATTGTACAAAAGCTGAGAATTCTTGTTGACTTGTTGAATGGCAAAAATGAAGCATAGGATTCTTGCTGGTTCAGTAAATGAACTACTGTAAAAAAAATGTTCATGACAGCATTATCTCTAACAACAACAACATAATTCAATCTTAAGCCAAAAGTGTCCAACGTAAGAATAAAGTTATAGTCAATCATCATCGTTTAATTGTTATGAATGTTGAGAAGGTGGGATGCACATTTAATATTTAAAATATATCATTATTTGTAATAGTGCTCATTTTTAATTTGTGCAATGACCAAGATTCAAAGTCTTTCAATCATTAAAATAGAATCATCAGCAAAGAGTACTTATAAATGATCCAGAAAAGCAATTCTAAAATCAAGCCATCCTCTATTCCATACCAGGGTCAGGCATTGGATATCAATGAATGGTTATAAGATTAGGGAAATGGGTGGGGCAGAGGAAACTACAAACTTTGCAATAAGATAGTTGTGATTAACTCAGGATTGTACAAGAGGGGAAAATAATTTGGACTTTGGAGGGCCGGGTTGTTCCATCTTTGAATTTGGGTCTCTTAAAATAAGATGTAAGGGAGAATCCATGGAAATCCAAATGATTCAAGAAATTAAACAGGTCCTGCAATAGAGGAGTAACTGAAAAAAACAAAGAAGAGTGTTAGGACTGCAAACAGAAGGAATGCAACTCCATCACACTGAATTACTTACGAGGGAAATTGAATATAAGGAGTTGTGTTGAAAGACAACGTTATATGGGATATTATTGTGGCAGTAGAGATTATACTAACAAGGTGGTCTCCTGGCCTGTAATAGCTCCGTAGGTTTTTTCCCTCATATTCCTCCAAACTCAGCAGGCACTTCATTCTCAGTTTCCCAGAAACTGGCTGGGACATCAGCAGCAGCAGAAGCAGAAGGAGGAGGCCCATAATTCATGGGGCTGAATCAATCCCCTTCCTGTTTCTAAGGAAGAACAAGAGCATTCAAAGAATTCAAAGCACCATTGAAAGATGGAAATGAGAGTGACTTTCTTGATTGAGAGAGATTAACAGAACTGCACCTGGAAAGGAGAGAAAGGAAAGGTATATTCAAGAAGCACAGTCCCTGAATGTCCCAAAATTTGTGCCACACAGAGTGTGACCTGAGTCATTTATGCTTTTCTGCTGCAAGATCCCTTTCAAGTTTCTTCAGTCTGATGTTTACATCAAAGGCGATCACTGGAGAAATATCAGGAGAGATCTCACAGACCAGGATTTTAATAATTACTGTAAGAAGCAACATCTCCTCTGGGGATCCTGAACTACTTCTGGGCCTCCATGTGCAGAGGAGAAGCTGGAGAAAAGCATAGTGAAAAATCATAGATATACCCCTAGAGGGCACTGGTCTGAAGTGGTTGTGGTTCTTCCTTACTGGACAAGTCTAGAAAGTGATGCTCAAGAAAGATAGTTGACACCCAGGAAATTGGGTGTTGTTCTTCAATGTACTCTCTTGTCTCCAAAGACGCCTGGGAAAGATCACCCAGAACTATAGAGTTTGGTTCCACCTTAATGTCAGAGGTGGAAGCGATCTTTTACATTTGGACTTCAGCCTGCCACATTTTCTATGTGGCAGGCTGAAGGGGAAATGTAAAGACGATTGCATAGAGTAGGGGTAATAGGTAGTCAAAATAACATTCTTTTCTCATAGAGTCAAGGCCACCTTGCCAGTGGTCACCAACTGGTGGTCCGTGGCATAGTGGTGTTCTACAATAAAATTTTGGTGGTCCGCAGTGTACCCTGGTGGAGCAACTGCTCCGGTATGAGCAATGGACAGTCCTGTGACTAGAGGTCTGGAATATGGAACTGGCCAGGCAGCTCATAGTGGGGCTGTAAATCTCCACTGTCAATGGAGGTTCATGCAACTTGTAACTTTGTAGCACAGCCCACGCTGGCCAGAATGAGATAATGGTGCAAGGGGGGATGTGGCAGTGCAGGTGGGCCGAAGCAACGGGCGGCTGGAACCCCGGGTTGTTTCTTCCCCCTGCTGTAGCTTCCTGTCACCTGAACCCACCTGTAGCTGTCCCCACCCCTTGCCCTCCCTTCCCAGTCACTCCTCACCTGGCGAGGGAAGGGCAGGGGATGGAGATTTGCTCCATATTCCAGAGTAAGAGTGAAGTTTTGTCTCTTGCTGGATCTCGCAGCCGTTTCTTCTGGCCCGTGTTGGTGCTCTGTGCACCTTGGTCTCTCAGGGAGATGCTTGACTTCCTATCAGCCCCAAGACACTGGTTGGCTCATGAGATGAGAGAGATAAAGAGAATCAGAGAGAGAGAGAGAATCAGGGAGAGAATGAAAGAGAAAGAATGAGAGAGAAAGAGAGAAAGAAAGAGACAGAGAGGATCAGAGAGACAATGAAAGAGAGAGAAAATGAGAAAGAGTGGGAGAGAGAGAGAAAGAAAGGGGGAGAGAGATCAGAGAGGCAAAGAGGGGGAAGAGAGATGAGACAGAGAGAAAGGGGGGAGAGAGAAAGAGAGAGAGAAAGAGAGAGAGGCAGAATGAAAGAAAGAGAGAATGAGAGAAAGAATGAGAGCAAAAGAGAATGAGAGAAAGAGACAGAATGAAGAGAGAAAGAGAAAGACAGAGAGAGACAGATAATGAAAGAGAAAGAGACAGAGAATGAAAGAGAGAGAAAGAAAGAGACTGAATGAAAGAGAGAGAATGAGTGGGAGAGAGAGAAAGAGAATGAGAGAATGAGAAAGAAAGAGTGGAAGAGAGAGAGAGAAAGAGAGGGAGGGGGGAGAGAGAGAGAGAGAGAGGAGGGAGAGTGCCTGAAGGTCATCAAACTGTCACTGGGAGTCCAGGCACTTCAGCAAGCAGCGCACTGGATTCATATTAGTGGTCTGTGGGATTTAAAATTATGAACTTGGTGGTCCCTGAGGTCCACCCTGGCATAGAATATGTGTGATATGTAATCAAAATAACATTCTTTTCTCAGAGAGTCAAGGCCACCTTGCCCTGCAGCTGCAATGAGGTGACTGGGAGGCATCTCCAGTTTTGGATGGTGCCTGATTGGATCATGTGATTGACATGTGGGTGCTGGGCAGGGACTTGAACTTCCTTTTGGATGGGGAAAACCTGGAAACTTTCAGATTCGGGTTTTCCCAGATGTGCCAATATGACATCTCCAATAAAATGGAACATTGAGGAAATTCAAGCTTTGGAGTCTTCTTTCGTTGGGGCTGTTACTTGGAACCCTGACACTTAGGTTGATGACGCTTAATTCTAATACTGCCTGTCTTCCAGTGGTGGGTTCCTCCCGGTTCAGCCCGGTTCTCTCGAGCCAGTAGCGGTGACCATATGACATCACCGAACCAGTTTGCCCCCCATGCCCCCCCGCACCCCTCGCATTATTCTTACCTTTTATTTGGCCCCACCCCTAATCTATTGCTGCCTCCTGAGTCCCAGCTGATGGCTAGCAGGAAAAAATCTGTTTAAACTCTTGCCGCGGGGCTTCAAAGGGCTGCCCTACAGCTGATCAGTGTTAAAAGGAAACTTTACTTTACTTTACTTTACTTTGGATTTATATACTGCCCTATTCCCCCCAAAAAATGAGTAGGCCAGTGCCAGCAAAAATACATGAGTGGATCGGTGCCTGCAAAAATAAATTGGTAGATCGGTACAGCTCTGCAAGCAGTTAAAAGCCTGGTAGACCAGTATGTTTGCTAAATCCTAAATAATTGTCACATGACCATCAAGCCATGCCCACAAAATAAGCCACTCCCATAGAACCAATAGTAAAAAATTTAGAACCCAGCCCTGCTGTCTTCTAATGTTAAGGAAGAAATCTGTATCTCCATGTATTAATCACAAATTGGAAGTGATTTTAAAATTGCTCATGCGATGGTGAAATTTCATTTGCCCTAGAAATATCAACTTTCGGGTGATATTTGAGACAAAGGGTCTGGAAATAGATAATTGGCCAAATGTATCATTGGATAAATATGGAGTATGTTATGGGGATAGACATTTTTTTCTTTCAACTTGCCCTTCAGTATTCATGTAAGACACCCAGAACATTTATACTTTGAAGGGTCTTTGTTTACTAAACAACCAGCAGGCAGTATGATGTCCCCCTTGGACAACTCGCCAGATTCTTCCTCAGAAATCAGTTCAAGGGAGGATGAGCTCATTCCTGGCACATCAGGAACTGGATTTATTAATGGCTCTGAACACCTGGCCAAAAGAGTTTTAGACTTTCCCCAGTTTCAGCTGGGGAAAGTTTTCCAAAAACAACTCTAAAATCACCTCTTTGCTGTATATTACAAAAGATTACAAAAAATAAAGATTTTACCAAGTTAAAAACACGCAATGTTCTTTCTTTTTGCCATATTTTTCAGAGTATAAGACGCATCTTAGGTTTTGGAGAGGAAAATAAGAAAAAAGCTGATTGGCAGGTGGATCGGCCTCCCGGAATACTCCCAATCAGCTGTTCCCAGAGGAGAATTTTAGCAACAGATTCCTTGGTTGTGAGTTCTGTGCCTTGCTTTTTTTTCTGCTCTGAAAGCCTCTGAAACAGAGCTTCAGAATAAAAGCCTTTGACAAAAAGAATTATTCCTATAAAGAATAATAAAGATACAGCCTAAGTGACTCCATATTTACCCTTTACATAACCTGAGCTAACCCTCAGCTATTAACTTGAGTAAGATATATAGAAATGCCTGTTTTGAGGAAACAGATGTTTTGGTACATTCTAAGTTGGGTCAGGCTGACCCAAGCTCCATTGAAAAAGGAGGAAGAGATTAAGGGTCCAATTAATAAGAACAATAACAAACAATTATGAATACATATTTAGAGGGTATTTTTAGAGGGTAATTTTGGAGGGGAACTCCAGGATGGACCATGTGAAGAAAGCCAAAACATTATATAAAGACTGAAAACAATATATGGTGGAGGGGTTCTAATTGTTTTGTTGATAGCCAATACTTGACAGAAACTGTATTTAAACCATGTAACCGGAGTGATAAGACGTTCTCTCTCTTTCATAGGAGAATCCTTTTGCAAAAGTTTATGGGATACATATTATCCTTACAATAAATCTGCTTTTTACCTGTTCATGGTCTCTGTTTCACTTTTTATGAGGTTTGCTGTTTTTTAAACCTCACAAAGCCTGTGAAGCTCTGTTTGGGGGCTTTTTTTTCTTGAAGCTTCTTTTTTGATGCTTTTTTCAGCCTCTGAAACCTCCATTTGAGATGCTGGGCAGGGCTACATTCGGAGTATAAGACCACCCAGATTTTCACCCTCTTTCTTTTGGGAGGGGGGGAAGGTGAGTCTTATGTTCCCAAAAATGTGGTAAATGGACTGAAGAGGATTCCACCCACTGACTGGTAAACTTTTTACAGACAATTTTTTGTTTGTTTGTTTGTTCATTCGTTCAGTTTGTTTGCCACTTATCTTGTTTTGAAACAACTCAGGGAAACGTATACTATTAAAATCATAAAAGAAAAATGAAATAATTAAAATGGAAACTACAATCAAAATAGAATTATAGTTAAACAATAGGGAGGGAAGGAGCTGGATATGTGGGGGTTGGGATTGCCTCTTAGTTCATCAACCATCTCCATTGTGATGCTCCATCATTGGGATCTGAAGCTATCTACAGAATCAGGTCTTAAAGCTTAAGGAACAAAAGATGGTATTTTATTTGATGCCCATAATATCCAAAATTTGAGGTAAAGTTCTGTCACCAGTGAAATGGAAGTTCCACCCCTTGCAATGAAGGCCTGTCTACTCACCCTTTATTTTGTTTTATTTTGTTCAATTTCATCATCATTTGAGACTACAGTTGAAGTGTAGTTTTCTAGTATGGTGATGTCCGAAAGGTGCTTTTTTCAAGAGGTAATGGACTGTTTTGCTTTTCTTTGAAGACATTTCACTTCTCATCCAAGAAGCTTCTTCAGCTCTGACTGGATGGTGGGGAATGGAAAGATTTATACTCCTTGCAGACATCTGGTCATTTGCATCCTTTTAGAGCAGGGGTGTCAAACTCATGTCGTCACAGTGGCAACTCATGACATATCGAGACTTTTTTCCCCTTTGCTAAACCAGGTGGGAGCAGTGCCAGCAATTAATGCATCCAGCCCGCAGGCCACGAGTTTGACACCCCTGTTTTAGAGAGTCATTGAGGCCACTTGGAGGTTAATCTGTGTCCTTGGGGTCACCTAAGTAGTGCAAGTGGGTGAGGAGCCTTCTTGAAACTGCTGAGAGGACTGTGTTGAGGACTGGAGATAGATGACGTCGTATCCCTCCCCCTCACCCCAATCTGGGAAGTCTTGTCTCCTCTGCAAATGCATTATATTAACATAACTAACTCATTTCTTATATTGTCCTTCACTAGTTTCATCACAATTTAAATTATTAAATAATTTATTTTACAGTTTAATAATTATCTTAAGGTTTTTTTTTAATTTGATTTATATGCCGCCCTTCTCCGGAGACTCAGGGCGACTTACAATGTGCTAATATATTATATTATATTATATTATATTATATTATATTATATTATATTATATTATATTATATTATATTATATTATATTATATTATATTATCATTTACCCTAGAAATATTAACTTTGGCGTGATATTTGAGACAAAGGGTCTAGAAATAGATAATTGGCCAAATGTATCATTGGATAAATATGGAATACGTTATGGGGATAGACTCTTTTTCTTTCTACTTGCCCTTCAGTATTCATGTAAGACACCCAGAACATTTATACTTTGAAGTGTCTTTGTTTACTAAACAACCAGCAGGCAGTATGATGTCCCCCTTGGACAACTCCCCAGATTCCTCCTCAGAAGTCAGCTCAAGGGAGGATGAGCTCATTCCTGGCACATCAGGAACTGGGTTCATTAATGGCTCTGAACACCTGGCCAAAAGAGTTTTAGACTTTCCCCAGTTTCAGCTGGGGAAAGTTTTCCAAAAACGACTTTAAAATCACCTCTTTGCTGTATTTGACAAAAGGCTGCAAAAAATAAAGATTTTACGAAGTGGAAAAGATGTGATGTTCTTTCTTTTTAAATGCACTGAAGAGGATCCCACCCACTGACTGGTAAACTTGTTTCAAACATATGTCTGTTTATTTATTCAGTCAGTCAATCCTATACAATAATAAAATCTTGTTTCTTCTCTTGTCCTTCCCTATTTTCATGACCATTTAAATTATTAATTAATTCATTTTACACTTTGATGATTATCTTAAGTTAGTCTTATATTATTTGAATGTTTATTTCTTTTGATTTTAAATAACCTTAATTAAAAAAAAAAACAAGCATACGAACTCAATAATAACTGTAATAAATAATTAAGTCTTATGAGCCTAAGAAACTACTTCATGATCGGATACCGACTTTTATCATTAAATGTTCCTTAGTATTTAGATCTGGTCTCAGGATGATAATGTAGCACTTGGGGAAGAAGATGCAGCCCAGCAGGCCAGCCCCAGAAGCCAAGATGGAGAAAACCTGCACGGCCACCATGTATTTCCCTTTGGTGCTCAAGTAGGTGGGCAGGAAGGAGATCCAGACGCTGCAGAAGACCAGCATGCTGAAGGTGATCAGTTTGGCTTCGTTGAAGGCCCCAGGCAGGTTCCTGGCCAAGAAAGCCACTGTGAAGCAAATGGCAGCAAGGAAACCCATGTAGCAGAGAACCACATAAAACATGGTCACAGAGCCTTCATTGCACTGAAGGATGATCACTCCTGATTGGGAGTGCAGGTCAAAATCAGGAAATGGGGGAGATACTCCAAGCCAGATTGCACAAATAACCATTTTTCCAGCAGAACCAGAAAGGATGATGGAGTTGGCCAAGCTCTTCCCCAACCATCTCCTCACCCTGTTCCCTGGTTTCGTGGCCAGGAAGGCCAGCACTACCATGATTGTTTTGGCTAACACACAAGACACAGCTACTGAGAAGATGATGCTGAACATTGTTTGTCGGAAGAAAAAGGAGGACAAGAAGCAAAGCAAGAGGGAAACCAGGAGGATGTAGGACAGGTCCCGGTTGTTAGCTTTGACAATGGGAGTTTCTAGGTATTTAAGGAATATGACTAAAACAAGGCCTGTTGTTAGAAACAAGACAACAGCAAAGGAGACCAGGAGGATGCCCAGATGTTCTTCATAGGACAGGAAGGTTATTCTTTTGGGGATACATTGGATTCTGTCATCAGTAGAATATTTGTCATCTGGACACTTGGTGCATTTTTCAGTATCTGAGAAAACAGTAAGTAATATTATTTTTATAGTCTCTCCTTTCACATTCCAAGAAAGACCTTCTTTGGATTACAGCTGATACCGAGAGACAGGAAAGCCAGAGTTCCTCTGGTGTTACTCACCTTCCTGTGTGGAGATGGTCCCCTCTGGACAAGGAATACAATCATAGCAACAAATTGGTTCTTCTTTCCGAGCCCGTTTTATAAATCCAGGGTGACAATTGTCCACACATTGGGACTGAGGCAGAGACTAAGCAGAAAAATAAATTTCATTCCAAAATATCTGCCAATATTTTTATTTATCAGATTGATTGATTGATTGATTAAAATAAAATGAAGAAATTGGTTAAGAAAGACACTTCTGATCAATAGATCAGGAAAACATAAAACATTGTAAAGCCACTCCCCTTTGAAAATGATCCAAATCCTTATTCCAGTAAAGATATGAAGAAAAAATTCCACACAGATTAGGGTGTCTACTTCAAATGAATTATTATTTAGTTATATTTGTACACATATATTTTCAATTCATACAACTGCCATGCTGGTGAAATAAGGCTAAATATTACTACCTAATTTCTAGAACTATAGTGAGGATGAGTGGAGGTGAAATCATGAGAACATGTCACTTAAAAAGGGTAAGCCAGGCATGTTTTCCTGCAGCCCATGGGACATGAGTATGAACCCTGTGTGGAAAAGGCATATTTCTAAGACCAAGTGAGGGATTCAAGACAAGGTCCTTTCCATTGAAGAATTACAGTTTTGTTGTTAGTCGCTACTTGTGTCCAACTCCTTCAACCCCCAAGAACCATAGCACTCCAGGACCCCCTGTCCTCCACTGCCTCCCAAAATTAGAACTATAATTAGATGACATGGAAAGACATTCCCACCTTTATTTATTACTTAAATTTGGAGAATTCTTTGTTTCAGTGGAAGACTTAAGGTAGCTAACAATCAAGATAAACTATTGCATTCAAGGGCTTTTTAGATGGATTACTAGCCAAAGATCAAATCTAAGTAGCATTTCATTACAAATTGACCCTCATTGTCTCATTATTTCAAGAGTCACGAACGTTTTGTTGGGGAGGTCAAAGTCATTTTCAGTTCATTTTTCTAGTTTAAGATATTATCTCAAATCGGACTAGTCATTGTGGTTCCATCTTGATTGAACACCATGGATGACCTTCCTAGCAGAAGGAGGCCTATCCCAGTGGGGTGAAACAAAGGCATGAATAACTGTGGTCAGATATGGGCTGTTAAAAAATATCTGAGCCTCCTCTTTCAGGGGACCCTAACACCAACCATATAGACCAAGAAAAGTTGCCAATATTTTCAACCACCTTGTTGAGCAACTTTATCTGTGAAAGAGCATCTTGGTTGATAATAAGCCTCTGTCTTTCAAAACTCCCCAGTTGCTCTTTGATGGAATCCTCCTTGGGGAAAAGCAACCAACTTATGATATTCAGATCTGCTGCTACATTTCCACTTTGGTCCAAGTACACTTTTTCCCAGGAAAAATTGCAAAACTCATTCTTCTCCAGAAAGGGATGGAACTAGAATTGAAACATCCAGGAAATTTGAAGGCAACTTGAAACATCATAAAAGGAGGAGCCATTTTAAAGCTGAGCTAGTGAACAAGAGATGTTCAGTCCCCTCTTCACTATTTGCCTAAATAGCAATAACACTTAGACTTATAAACCACTTCACAGTGCTGTTACAGCCCTCTCTAAGTGGTTTATAGAGTCAGCATATTGCCCCCAACAACCTTAAGCTCTTCAGGATCGAACTTCTGGCAGTGAGGAATGAGTTAGCCAGCAATATTTGCCTTGTAACCTCTGCACCACCATTGCTAAATGCAAAGACTGAGTATCCATCAGTCTGAAATGTTTTAATTGGATTCCAGCAGTGAGCAGGGATTAGGCTAAATGCTCCCAGGTTTAGCTGAAATTTATGAATATAAAATTCTATCATTCGAATTACAAATCCATAAGTACATGAATTTATTTACAATGTATACATTATTTTATAATAGCAGTGTTTAATATCAAAATATAATTATCACAGTGCCTGCTCTTTGGAACATAATCTTGTGAACTAAATCTGGCCTCCGCTTGGCCAAACCTTTTGGGTTTTTGTAGAAAAATGATTCTCCTACATCAGCTTTGGATTTTTTTCTAAATAGGAAATAGGTTTGATGGCTCCTTGTCAGGACCCCATACCTGCCATGGCTCTAGCCTTGGAGCCCTCAATCTCTCTTTCTTCTCCGTTTTTCTCCTCATAGATATTGAGGAATATGCAACATTCAAGACATGGGCCAGAGTCTTCACAACACTATAAAAACGGTGGTCATTTTTTATCTGAATTCTATTCTTTTTCTTTTGCATGTCCAGTGGTGCTATCTGGGTGCATCGTCTCCGGCCCTTGACAGAAAGGACATGCTTTGAAAAAGAACAGCAAAAAGACTGGTCTTCAAATTTAGAATCCTGAAAAAGATTGGGTTGAAAGGCATCATCATTTGGCCATTTTCTTTCTTGAAAAGGAAAGTTCCAAATGCTATGGATATATTTGAAATGTATATGCCTTGTCATTGTCAATTTCTGCACAATTGTGGTGATCCAGACTTTCCCTTCAATGGGTCCTGGCAAACCTTCAATTGCTAAATGAATATGGCAAAATCTATCCTCAATGGAAGCAAATTCTATGAAGTGAACAAAGACATTGACTTTTCTCCACTTAGAGATGGCATTCCTGAGAGGTTCTGTAGGTCTAGTCTTTGAGAATTGTTGTGAGATAACCACACAAATTCCATTTCTGACAAGCATAGGAGTGAAAGTTCTCATGAAATTCTCTCCCTCCTCTGTGTCTGTTGCAAAGAGACCAATCAAAGTCCATCTGAAATGGAGGAGGAGTTGGACCATTCCTGGATACTGGATCCCATTTTTTGGAAGCATCTGATGGAAAAAAGGCATTTCACTTTTATCACTCTGAGCCTCTGAAACAATTCCATAACTGATCTGAAGAAGCAATGAAGAATGGTGTATTATGGTTAGATCAGATCTTTTAACACATCCAGTGTGGTTTTCACAAACATATTGGTGTAGTCCAGTAGTCACCAACTGGTTGTCCACAGACCACTGCTGGTCTGTGAGAAAATTTTGGTGGTCTGCAGAAAAATTATTTACATTTTTTATATTGCACCAAATATGATTTATCTTTTGGAAAAAAAATCATATTAGTGGTCCATGAAATTTAAAATTTTGAATTTGGTAGTCCCTGAGTTCAGAAAAGTTGGTGACCACTGGAACAGTCTACTGTTATTAACCCTTAAGCCAAATCAAGATAAAGAATACAAAATGCAGAATACTAGGAAGATTGAATATAATCATTTGTCTAATCTGGGGTCTAAGATACTGCTCTTTCTCTTTTCTAATAAAATTGACATTCAGATAATAGACATGTTATGTCTTCTATCTCTAGATCACTGCAAATGCAACTCAGTTCATTTTAGAGATTTGCTTAAATGTTCCATATTTAACATTGTGTCCAGTTGGTCAAATCTTGCTTGAGTAAATATTTAGGCCTCCGGTGGATCCCAGTCCCTACACATGACAAAGGCCATGGTTAAAAGCAGCTCATGAATTCCATAGAAAAGATATGATTGAAGCTATTACATACCCATCACTAGCCTGCTTATTTTATCAGATAGAGAAACGCACAAACAAACCTGTGGGACTTTGTAGGGGCCTACTAATGTTGACATCTGAATGGAGATGTCATCAAGAGATCCATCAAGAACAGCCATCAGGTTGTCCTTCTTTCCACAGCTGTAGTTGGGAACATTGGCTTCTCCAGTAGATAGAATGTCAAGCAAGGCATCTGAAGTCCCAAGCGTGCTCAAATAGTTGTCATGGATGTTGTAGCCTATTGTGAGATTGTACAAAAGCTGAGAATTCTTGTTGACTTGTTGAATGGCAAAAATGAAGCGTAGGATTTTTGCTGGGTAAATAATTGAACTACTGTAAAAAAATGTTCATGATAACATCATCTCTAACAACAACAACAAAATTCAGTCTTAAGACAAAAGTGTCAAACTTAAGAATAAAATTATTGTCACCCATCACCATTTAATTGTTATGAGTGTTGAGGACGTAGGGTGGATATTTAATATTTAAAATATATCAATATTTGTAATAGTGCTCATTTTTATTTTGTGAAATGATCAAGATGCAAAGTCATTCAATCATTAAAATAGTATCATCAGGAAAGAGGACTTATAAATGATCCAGAAAAGCAATTCGAAAAATAAGCCATCCTCTATTCCATACCAGGGTCAGGCATAGAATATCAATGAATGGTTATAAAAATAGGGGAATGGGTTGGGCAGAGGCAGCTACAAACTTTTCAATAAGCTAGTTGTGATTAACTCAGGATTATACGGGAGGGGGAAATAATTTGGACTTTGGGGGGCAGGTTGTTCCATCTTTGGACTTTGGGTCTCTTAAAATAAGACGTAAGAGAGAATCCATGGAAATCCAAATGATTCAAGAAATTAAACAGGTCCTGCAATATAGGAGTAACTGAAAAAAAGAAGAGTGTTAGGACTGCAAATGGAAGGAATTCAACTCCATCACATTGAATGACTTACGACGGAGCTTGAGTATAAGGAGCCGTGTTGAAAGTCAGCAGTATATGGGATATTAATGTAGCAAAGGAGACGATACTAATGAGGTGGTCTCCTGGCCTGTAATAGCTCCGTAGGTTTTTTCCCTCATGTTCCTCCAAACTCAGCAGGCACTTCATTCTCAGCTTCCCAGAGACTGGCTGGGACATCAGCAGAAGCAGAAGCAGAAGGAGGAGGTCCATAATTCATGGGGCTGAATCAATCCCCTTCCTGTTTCTAAGGAAGAACAAGAGCATTCGAAGAATTCAAAGCACCATTCAGATATGGAAATGAGAGTGACTTTCTTGACTGACAGAGAGATAAACAGAACTGCACCTGGAAAGGAGAGAAAGGAAAGGTACATTCAAGAAGCACAGTCCCTGAATGTCCCAAAATTTGTGCCACACAGAGTGTGATCTGAGACATTTATCCTTCTCTGATGCAAGATCCCTTTCAAGTTGCTTCAGTCTGATGTTTACGTCAAAGGCGATCACTGGAGAAATATCAGGAGAGATCTCACAGATCAGTATTTTAATAATTACTGTAAGAAGCAACATCTCCTCTGGAGATCCTGAACTACCTCTGGGCCTCCTTGTGTGGAGGAGAAGCTGGAGAAAAGTATAGTGAAAAATCACAGATATACCCCTAGAGGGCACTGGTCTGAAGTGGTTTTGGTCCTTCCTTTCTGAACATGTCTAGAAAGTGATGCTGAAGAAAGATAGTTGACACCCAGGAAATTGGGTGTTGTCCTTCAATGTACTCTCTTGTCTCCAGAGACTCCTGAGGAAGGTCACCCAGAACTATAGAGTGTGGTTCCACCTTAGTGTCATACGTGGAAGCCATCTTTTACATTTTGGCCTACAGGCTTGCCACATTTTCTACTGTGGGAAAATGGGAGGGGGGATTGCATAGAGTAGAGGTGATATGTAATCAAAATAACATTCTTTTCTCATAGAGTCAAGGCCACCTTGCCCTGCAGCTGCAATGAGATGACAGGGTAGCATCTCCATTTTTGGATGGTGCTTGATTGGATCATGTGATTGAAAGATGGGTGCTGGGCAGGGAAAAACTGGAAACTTTTTGATTCAGGTTTTCCCAGATATGCCAATATGACATCTCTAATAAAATGGAACTTTTAGGGAATTCAAGCTTCGGAGTCTTCGTTCGTTGGAGGTGTTACTTGGAACCCTGACACTTAAGTTGATGACGCTTAATTCTAATATTGCCTGTCTTCAAATTTTAAGGAAGAAATCTGTAACCATGAACCCTGCCTAATGTTACGAATAGAATCTGTTTGTAATTTACTTTTCTTTTAGATCTCCATGTATTATCCCAAATTTGAAGTGATTTTAAAATTGCTCATGCGATAGTGAAATTTCATTTGCCTTAGAAATATCAACTTTGGGGTGATATTTGAGACAAAGGGTTACGAAATTGATAATTGGCAAACTATATCATTGGGTAAATATGGAGTATGTTATGGGGATAGACTTTTTTTATATATACTTGCCCTTCAGTATTCATGTTAGACACCAAGAACCAGGGGTGAAATGTTCCCTGTTCGGACCAGATTGCCCGATCCAGTAGCAATGTTGGCGGGTGCTTCGGAGAACCAGTAGCAAAAATTCCTGCCCCCACCCCCACTCCATGCCCAGCTAAGTCGCGTAATCAGAGACAAAGACACTTCAAAGTATAAATGTTCTCGGCAGTGGTGAAATGTAAAATTTGTTACTACTGTTTTGTGGGCGTGGCTTGGTGAGGGTAATGTGACTGAGTGGGCATGGCCAACTTTTTTTTTTTAACTTTTAAAACCATTTTTTTCTACAACATCTTTGGCTGAAAAAATGCTTTTAAATGTAAAAAAAAATGCCTCTAATGATCGCACAGCTCAGCTGGGATCATCAGAGGCTTTTAAAAGAAAAAAAAAGCCGCTGACAATCAAGCAACTCACATGGGATCGTCAGAGGCTTTTAAAAGCATTTTTTCAACTGAAGAGGTTGTAGAAAAAATACATTAAAAGTCTAACAATCCCAGCTGAATTGCCTGATCGTCAGAGGCTTTTAAAAGCAATTTTTGCAACCTCTTTGGCCGAAGAGGTTGTAGAAAAAATGGTTTTAAAAGTTAAAAATAAAAGTTGGCCATGCCCACTCATTCATATTACCCCCACCACCAAGCCATGCCCACAGAACCGGTAGTAACAAATTTTACATTTCACCACTGCCGAGGACCTTTATACTTTGAAGTTTCTTTGTTTACTAAACAAGCAGCAGGCAGTATGATGTCCCCCTTGGACAACTCCCCAGATTCTTCCTCAGAAGTCAGCTCAAGGGAGGATGAGCTCATTCCTGGCAGGAACTGAGTTAATTAATGGCTCTGGACACTTGGCCAAAAGAGTTTTAGACTTTTCCCAGTTTCAGCTGGGAAACATTTTCCAAAAACGACTCTAAAATCACTTCTTTGCTGTATATTACAAAACATTACAAAAAATAAAGGTTTTACAAAGTGGAAAAGATGTGGTGTTCTTTCTTTTTAAATGTACTGAAGAGGTTCCTTTCATCAGCATATGCCGTTAAAACTAGATCATTACTAGGCTCCAAATATAACGAGTAATGAATCGTTTGCTTCAGATACTTTGCTTAGCGGCTTGCCAATGCCTTTCAGTAGGTTCAGCGTTATATCTAGCCAGTTGATTTACACTGTAAGATATATCTGGCCTAGACCAATTACTCAGATATGACAGACTGCCTATTAAAGATTGATATATTTCCTTATCGAATACAGGACTTTGAATATTATTATGCTTAAAATCCTGACTCATTGGTGACTTAGCAGGCTTACAGAGTTCCAAGTTGTAACATTTCAGCAATTGGCTAACTTTCTTGGCTTGCAAAATTTTGTAACCTTTACTAGTTTTAACTATGTCAAGACCCAGATAATGCTTAATTTCAACCAAATTCCTAATTCTGAACTTCTTTTGCAACACAGAAACAATTTCAGTTGCTTCATGTTCAGATTTGGTAATAATTGCTATATCATCAGTGAATAGCAATAATAGAGAAGCTAACCATCTTTCTCTCTTTTAAACAAACATGGATCAGCTATGCCAGCTACAAAACCCATAGCAACTAACTCATTGACAATGCATTTATTCCACTGGTAACCTGACTGTTTTAAGCCATAAAGATTTTTCTTCAGTCTCCAGCAATCAGTCTTCCCATCCATTTTCAAACCTAATGGCTTCTTCATATAGATTGTATGTTGTAATGGTGCATGCAGATATGTAGTTTCAACATCTATATGGTTTATCATATATCTATTCTTCCTAGCCCATACTAATGTTGCTCGCAACGTAGTCGCCCTCAGACTAGGTGCAAACACTTCATCATAGTCATTATCTGACTGAGCAAATCCTTGAGCAACTAACCTTGCCTTATGGGTTACAGTCCCATCCACACCAGTTTTCAGTTTGTAAACCCACTAGCAACCAATTGCATGCTCACCTGATGGTAGCCTAACGTTCTCGTAAACATATAATTCCTTGAATGATTTCAACTCTTTATCCATCGCTTTCTTCCAAGCTACCTGATCCTTTGGAGGATACAGTTTAATTTCATCAAAGTTAGAAGGCTCTGTGTTCACCTGACATACTACACTGGCTTGATCCCTATCAGGTGGATATCTATCTCGAGTTGAACGTCTAGGTAGCTCAGGACTCGATGTTGGTATCTCCTCTTCTACCTCCCCTATAACCTCCCCCTCCTTTACAGTAATAGAAGGTTCTTCCTCAACTTTCTCATCAAGAGTATCACTAAATATGTGATTATCAACAACAACACTACCATTTACCTTGTCGGATTCCTGTTCAAGCTTACTCCAACCAACATGCTCCAGGAACTTGGCACTAGCACTGCAGAACACGCTAGTCGTACCTGGCGCCCAAAATCTATATACCTTTTCATAAGATAACAGAAACCATAACAGGAAAAATGGTCTATTATGCTCAATATATAGTCATTACCCCAGCTGCCTTTTGCCTCGTAAGCCACTTTTTCCATCTTCTGGGTGTCATCGAACTCTGCCCCTGGTCTTACTATCTACTTTTGCCTTCTGGACTGGCTTATTCCATCCGCCCCGGACTATATGACAAACGGACAGCTTGAAGTGGGTTCCCAGGGAGTCTGGGTTACTACTACCATCCCTATTAGAGGGGACAGCTTTTGAACTTCTCCATAGCATATTCCATCTGGCCTGACATCGTGAGAGGATGTCTGGGGGGAACATCCCCTAGATTTATCAGAATGGCATGGGACTCCTCCCACTGTCATGAGAGGACAGTGGAGTCCAGGTACCCACGTTTTTGTTGCTCCCTTTTGTCCTCAGGACCTTTAGACTTTACAGAACCCTGGCCAGACGCCATCTTCACCCTTTCCCATTCTGTGGATGTATTCAACCATTGAGCTTCTTGCGCTGCGAGACTCCCCCCTCTCGCAGGTCTGGCCCTCCACATTATCGAAGGCCTACCTCAATGACGGGCTTTGGAACCCAGAGAGGTGGCATGCCGCGAAGAGGGGGTTGAGGGGTTTTTTAAGTAAATTGGGTAAATTTTAAGGGGTCCCAGGGGGGGAGGGAAAAATTGGTACTAGGGTTGTGGGTTTGGGGGAAGACCCACCAAGGGGAGGGTCAGGCCTGGCCACTAGGCGCGGCGGAGGGGATGGGGGATCCGGAGGTGATGGGGGGGTCGAGCTTGTCCAGATTATGTTTCTATTATCAATACTGTGAGTGGGAGGGGTAGATATGGCGGGAGCAGGGGGCCATATCATGTTAAGGGAGCGCGCACCCGCTGTCTCCGAGCGGTAGCATGCTCCGGCCCCCAAGGCTCCACTCGTTCTCCAGGTTGTACAGACCCTCAGGGCCCGGGCCTTCGACTGATGTTGTGCAACACCAGGTCCGTAATAAATAAAGCCCCCCTCATTTGTGATCTGGTTCTGGAGGGGGGAGCAGACCTGGCGGGTATTACGGAGACCTGGTTGGGCCCGGAGGGAGGGGTCCCTCTGGTAGAAATGTGCCCACCAGGCTTCCTGGCATTCTATCAGCCGAGGTCACAGGGGAGGGGTGGGGGAGTAGCGGTTATTATTAGAGAAGACCTTAGGCCGAGGGAGGCCACTGTTCCTCAGACGGCCGGTTGTGAGACCCTCCTTGTGAAGTGGGGTCATGGGGTTCAGAGGGGTTTGCTGATCACGTACCTGGCTCCCTGCCACGTGGCAGCAGCCCTGCCCGAGCTACTCAACATTATCACCGCGGTGGCGGTTGATACCCCCAGACTCATGGTCATGGGGGATTTCAACCTGCCGTCCGTGGGTGAGACGTCTGAGGTGGCTCAGGAGTTCATGGCTTCCATGACGGCTATGGATCTGACCCAACTAATTCATGGCCCTACGCACATGAGGGGAAACACACTGGACCTGATTTTCGTCTCTGGACAGTGGCTGAGTGATCTCGAGATAGGGGACATAGTCATCGAGCCCTTGTCATGGTCGGATCACTCTCTCCTTCGCCTTGACCTTCGAACCGCTGCACCCCGCCGCAGGGAGGCGGAACCGATGAGATGGTACTGCCCCAGGCGCCTGATGGAACCTGATAGGTTCCAGATGGAGCTTGGGCCAATTCCTGAGGTTCTGGCTCACGCCTCGACTGGAGACCTAGTGGCCGCCTGGGATACGGCGGCCGCTGGAGCTCTGGATCGAGTCGTGCCTTTGCGGCCTCTGACCCGGCGCCGATCTCACCTGGCTCCTTGGTTTACTGAGGAGCTGAGGGAGATGAAGCGCCAGAAAAGATGCCTAGAGAGTAGTTGGAGGGCCAGTCGTACTGAATCTGACCGGACACTGGTAAGATCTCATATTAAGAATTACCTAGTGGCAATAAAAGCAGCAAAATGAACTTATCTTGCTGCTCTTATTGCGTCATCAGATAACCGCCCGGCCGCCCTGTTTAGGGTGACCCGCTCCCTGCTCCACCAGGAAGCGAGGGAGGACCCCTTGGAGGGAAGAGCCGAGGATTTTGTTCAGTATCTGTATGACAAAATCACTCAGATTCGGGAAGATCTGGACTCCGACTGGGTAGATCCAGCGGGGATGACGGGGGTAGGTCCTGAGAATGTTATCTGGGATGAGTTTGATTCTGTGACCCCTGAGGACGTGGACAGGATTCTGGGTAGACTGAATGCGACCACATGTTTGTTGGACCCGTGCCCCTCCTGGTTAGTGCTGGCTTCCCGGGAGGTGACGCGAGGCTGGCTCCAGGGGATTATAAATGCTTCATTGGGCGAGGGTGTCTTTCCCACCGCCTTGAAAGAGGCGGTGGTGAGACCTCTCCTCAAGAAGCCTTCCCTGGACCCGGCAACATTGGCTAACTATCGTCCAGTCTCCAACCTTCACTTCGTGGCGAAGGTTGTTGAGAGTGTGGTTGCACGACAGCTTCCCCAGTACCTGGATGAAACGACGTATCTAGATCCGTTCCAGTCGGGTTTCAGGCCTGGGTACAGCACAGAAACGGCATTGGTCGCGTTGGTGGATGATCTCTGGGAGGGCTCGGGACAGAGGTTGTTCCTGTGTCCTGGTCCTATTAGACCTCTCAGCGGCTTTTGATACCATCGACCATGGTATCATGCTGCACCGGTTGGAAGAGTTGGGGGTGGGAGGCACCGTATTATGGTGGTTCTCCTCCTTTCTCTCCGACCGGTCACAGTCTGTGTTGACAGGGGGGCAGAGGTCGACCCGAGGCCCCTTATATGTGGGGTGCCACAAGGATCGGTCCTCTCGCCCCTTCTGTTCAACATTTATGTGAAGCCGCTGGGCGAGATCATCCGTGGTTTCGGGGTGGAGTACCATCAGTACGCTGACGACACCCAGCTGTACATCTCCACCCCAGACCACCCCAACGATGCCCTTGAAGTGATGTCCCGGTGCCTGGGGGCCGTACGGATCTGGATGGGGAGAAACAGGCTCAGACTCAACCCATCCAAGACCGAGTGGCTGTGGTTTCTGACATCCCGATATAGTCAGCTGGTGCCATCGCTGACTATTGGGGGTGAAGCACTGGCCCCCACGGAGAGGGCTCGCAACTTGGGCGTCCTCCTGGATTCACGGCTGTCTTTAGAAGAGCACTTGACGGCCGTGACCGGGAGGATTTTTTATCAGGTTCGCCTGATTCGCCAGTTGCGTCCCTTTCTGGATCGGGACTCGTTACGCACGGTCACTCATGCCCTCGTCACCTCCCATCTGGACTATTGTAACGCTCTCTACATGGGGCTCCCCTTGAGGAGCACTCGGAGGCTCCAACTGGCGCAGAGTGCGGCCGCGCGGGTGGTGATGGGAGCGACGTGGCGCTCCCATGTAACGCCACTCCTGCGCGAGCTGCACTGGCTACCGGTGGTCTTCCAAGTGCGCTTCAAGGTTTTGGTTATCACCTTCAGAGCGCTCCATGGCTTAGGACCTGGCTATTTACGGGACCACCTGCTGCCACCAATAGCCTCCCACCGACCAGTACGCTCCCATAGAGAGGGGCTCCTCCGGGTGCTATCGGCCAAACAATGTCGACTGGCGGCCCCCAGGGGGAGAGCCTTCTCTGTGGGGGCACCTACGATCTGGAACAAGCTCCCCCCGGAGATACGGAGGATTCCGGATCTGCGTACCTTCCGTCGCGCGCTTAAGACGTTTTTATTCCATCAAGCTGGCCTGACCTAAACTTTTCCTCTTTTAAATGGAATTTTAAATTTGGTTTTAATTTATTGGGGTTTTAAAATGGTTCAGCCAAATTTATTTAATTAGTTTTATCTCTATTTTAAATTTTGTATCTATATGTTTTTATTTTATGGCTGTACAAATTTAATAAAATGAAAATGAAAATGAAATATATAACAGGCTCCACCTAAACTAGGTTTTTTAGGTCCAATGATATCTGCAAAGACTACCTCCAAAGGTTCATTGGTTGTAAACCCATTATCTCTGTTTGCAGGGGTTACCTTACTCTTTTCTTGGCTACAAGCATTGCAGTTTAAATATTTTTACAAGGTTTTATAAAGTTTTATCCCATCAGATAATTCCACCATTTTCTTTAACGTCTTAAAATTTACATGTCCCAAATGCCTATGAAGCAAGTGAATGCATTCATCATGTGGCTTCATGTTATCGTAAACTGAGTTAGCATTAGCCATGATTAATGGATCATCATTCAGAACAAACAAATCGTTTTCTAACTTTGCAGTAACACTTGTACCATCCTTTTCTATCAGACATTTATCTCCCCTAAATGTTACTACAAACCCAGATTTTAACAATGCTTTTTACAGATAGCAAGTTAAATTGTAGTTTAGGTACATACAACATAGGTAAATGCTCATTTATACACGAACAGTATGCAGTACCTTCTCGAGATGTTTTCATTTTCCATCCATTGGCTAATGATACATGTTGTTTACTCTTGGGTATGTTAACAAACCTCTCTTTACTCCTAGTTATAGACTGTGATGCTCCACTGTCAACTACCCACAAATCATGGTTTACAGTTGTCGTTGAGCTGGATATAGCTAAACTAACATTCTTTTTACCTCTCTGTTGACTACCAGTATTCAGTTTCTTGCCCTTTTTACAGAATCTAGCTATATGACCCTTAGCCCTACAAGAAAAACATTTCCTAACAGTATAGGCAGTTGAAGACAGGTTTTCTTTCCGTGGTTGTTTCTCTCTCAGTTGGTCTTTATCTTGCCTTCTTTTGGACTCTTCTAACAATCTTCTAGTTATGCCAGTCAATGTCAGTCCATCTCTGATCAGGACTTCCAGTGAAGACACATAATCATCATAACTTCCATCCAAAGAAGAAAGAATAATATAAACCTGATGCAGCTCTGAGAAAATCAGCTCCATTTCATGCAGCTCTTGTAAAGTTCCTTTCATAAACTCCAGATGAGCTAACATATCTCCACCTTTCAGAAGATGAGTTCTAAACAGTTTACGTGTAAGGTGTATCTGTGCACCCACACTATCACAAACATAAATCCTCTTCAAATTGTTCCAACACCTGGCAGCAGAATCCTCACCACGAATATGGAATAGCCGCTGGTCACTCAATGTCAGTCCAATTATACAAAGAGCCATTTCATTATCCCAGTTAAAGTTGGCTATTTTCTTTGCATCTTCATCGTGTGCTGGATCCCAAGCAGTTACATCCGGTGGATCATGAACTACAGTCCATAGACCTTCTTTACGCAGAAGTAGGCTGCACTTCATAGACCAGGAAACATAGTTAGTTCCATCCAACCAGGTTATCAGGAATATGCTGGTTGACTGTTCTTGTGCCATCTTCACGTGAACAATAAACCACAAAAACAGCTGTCTGAAGACGGTACTGTGTATCCACACTAACTCTCAGTATCCTGGGCCCATAACCAGTGTTAAGGAATTTGCAGAGTAACCCTTGAATAGCAAGGATATGCACATGAAAAACTACTCTCTCGGTTGAGAGTAGTTATGAATAAGCACAGTCACCACACAGATACACTGAGTTGTGTTATAGTTTACTTTCAGGAAAAAGTAAAGCATAGTCCAATAAACAGTCTAGGTCATACACATATAAATCAGGCAATAATGAATAACAAAGTCTTCTTACCAGTCGTCATAGTCATACACAATTAATAGTTGGAATAAACAGTTCTTCTGGATTTACAAACAGTACCATACAGAGATATCAGAGAGGAAGAACAGCAAAAAGCCATGTTTCTAACTCTATTAAGGACATTTGCAACAGAGCTAACCAATCAGGACAAAGTATGATGCAATACAGCAGTCTTAAAGCTATACAATACAATACACTGCAAACATACATTGATGGTTTATATATTGCCAACCCAATAAGTTAGGTAATAGTCATATTCCTAAAACACCCACTGATCGGTAAACTTGTTTCAAACATTTGTCTGTTTATTTATTCAGTCAGTCAGTCCTATACAATAATAAAATCTCATTTCTTATCTTGTCCTTCCCTATTTTCATGACAATTTAAATTATTAGTTAATTTATTTTACACTTTGATAATTATCTTAAAATAGTCTTACATTTTTTGTATGTTTATTTCTTTTGATTTTAAATCACCGTCAAAAGAAGCATACAAACTCAATAATAACTGCAATAAATAATGAAGTGTTATGAGCTTCAGAAACTACTTCATGATCAGATACCGACTTTTATCATTAAATGTTCCTTAGTATTTAGATCTGGTCTCAGGATGATAATGTAGCACTTGGGGAAGAAGATGCAGCCCAGCAGGCCAGCCCCAGAAGCCAAGATGGAGAAAATCTGCACGGCCACCATGTATTTCCCTTTGGTGCTCAAGTAGGTGGGCAGGAAGGAGATCCAGACGCTGCAGAAGACCAGCATGCTGAAGGTGATCAATTTGGCTTCATTGAAGGCCCCAGGCAGGTTCCTGGCCAGGAAAGCCACTGTGAAGCAAATGGCAGCAAGGAAACCCATGTAGCAGAGAACCACATAAAACATGGTCACAGAGCCTTCATTGCACTGAAGGATGATCACTCCTGATTGGGAGTGCAGGTCAAAATCAGGAAACGGAGGAGAAACTCCCAGCCAGATTGCACAAATTACAATTTTTCCAGCAGAACCGGAAAGGATGATGGAGTTGGCCAAGCTCTTCCCCAACCATCTCCTCACCCTGTTCCCTGGTTTCGTGGCCAGGAAGGCCAGCACTACCGTGATTGTTTTGGCTAACACACAAGACACAGCTACTGAGAAGATGATGCTGAACATTGTTTGTCGGAGAAGGCAGGTGGCTTTCCTTGGTCGGCCAATGAAGAGAAAGGAGGACAAGAAGCAAAGCAAGAGGGAAACCAGGGGGATGTAGGACAGGTCCCGGTTGTTAGCTTTGACAATGGGAGTTTCTAGGTATTTAAGGAATATGACCAAAACAAGGCCTGTTGTTAGAAACAAGAGTACAGCAAAGGAGACCAGGATGATGCCCAGAAGTTCTTCATAGGACAGGAAGGTTATTCTTTTGGGAATACATTGAATTCTGTAATCAGTTGGATATTTGTCATCTGGGCACCTGGTGCATTTTTCAGTATCTGAGAAAATAGTAAGTAATATTATTTCTATAGTTCCTCCTTTTACATTCCAAGAAAGACTTTCTTTCAATGGCAGCTGATACTGGGAGACAAGAACTCAATAGTAATTGGTAAATTGGTTAACTTAAATATAGAAATAGACATAGAAAGCTAAAAATCTTAAACCAAATGTAGGCAGCTTACAGTCCAGTTTAAAAAACACAATATACACGACTATCAAAATATCAACAATAAACAAAACCCAAAAGAGAAATAATTGACACCACATCCACCCTTCACCCAGGCAGTATACCTTGTTGTAATCACTTCATCCCAATGCTTAGAAGAACAACCTCCAGAATGGGGGTGAAATCCAGCAGGTTCTGGAGAATCAGTAGCAGAAATGTTGAGTAGTTCAGAGAACTGGCAAATACCACCTCTGGCTGGCCCCAGAATGGGGTGGGAATTGAACTTTTATAGTATCCTTCTCCTGCCACGTCCACCAAGCCATGCCCACCAAGCCACACCCAGAGAACCAGTAGTAAAAAAAAATTGCATTTCAACACTGCTCTGGAGGTTTAGGAGGGTGTTGTGGCTGATTAGGAGGGTGGGGTTTCAATGGGAAGGGTGTTCAATAGGGCAGGTATGTTACAAGTACTAAAGAAACTGTTAGCTGCAAAACTTTATGTGAAGCCTTCCAAATGTGAGTTTCACAAGACTTCTCTGGACTCCCTGGGCTACCGAGTGTCAAACAAAGGCATAGAGATGGATCCTGGGAAAGTGCGATCCATACTTGACTGGCAGCCCCTTCACACCAGGAAACAGCTGCAAAGTTTCCTGGGGTTTGTTAACCTCTACCGGCAATTCATCCCAGCCTTCGCCGTCCGTCGGTGAGGCATCTGAGGTGGCTCGGGAGTTCATGGCTTCCATGACAGCCATGGACCTGACCCAGTTAATTCATGGCCCTACCCACACGGGGGGAAACACGCTGGATCTGGTTTTTGTCTCTGGACAGTGGTTGAGTGATCTTGAGATAGGGGATATAGTTGCTGAGCCCTTGTCATGGTCAGATCACTCTCTCCTTCGTCTTGACCTCTGAACCACTGCACCCCGCCTCAGGGAGGCAGAGCCAGTAAGTTGGTTCCGCCCCAGGCACCTGATGGAACCTGATAGGTTCCAGATGGAGCTTGGGCCATTTCCTGAGGCTCTGGCACACGCCTCGGCTGGAGACCTAGTGGCCGCCTGGGATAGGGCGGCCGCTGGAGCTCTGGACCGGGTCATGCCTTTGCGGCCTCTGACCCGGCGCCGATCTCATTTGGCTCCTTGGTTTACTGAGGAGCTAAGGGAGTTGAAGCACCGGAAAAGACGCCTAGAGAGTAGTTGGAGGGCCAGTCTTTCAGAATCGGACCGGACACTGGTAAGATCTCATATTAGGAATTACCTAGTGGCAATAAAAGCAGCGAAATGTAGCTATTTTGCTGCTCTTATTGCATCATCAGATAACCGCCCGGCCGCCCTGTTTAGGGTGACCCGCTCCCTGCTCCACCAGGAAGCGCGGGAGGACCCCTTGGAGGGTAGAGCTGAGGATTTTGTTCAGTATCTGCATGACAAAATCACTCAGATCCGGGAAGATTTGGACTCTGACTGGGTAGTCTCAGGGGGAGGGACTGGGGCAGGTCTTGAGAATGTTATCTGGGATGAGTTTCATCCTGTGACCCCTGAGGACGTGGACAGAATTCTGGGTAGACTGAACGTGACCACTTGTTTATTGGACCCGTTACTGACCGGTTGCAGTCTGTGTTGGCAGGAGGGCAGAGGTCGTCCCCGAGGCCCCTCGTATGTGGGGTGCCACAAGGGTCGGTCCTCTCGCCCTTTCTGTTCAACATTTATGTAAAGCCACTGGGCGAGATCATCCGTGGTTTCGGGGTGAAGTTCCATCAGTACGTTGATGATACCCAGCTGTACATCTCCACCCCGGACCACTCCAACGATGCCCTTGAACTGATGTCCCGGTGTCTGGAGGCCGTGCGGATCTGGATGGGGAGGAACAGGCTCAGGCTCAACCCATCCAAGACCGAGTGGCTGTGGTTTCCGATGTCCCGATATAGTCAGTTGACACCATCGCTGACTATTGGGGGCGAATCGCTGGCCCCCATGGAGAGGGCTCACAACTTGGGTGTCCTCCTGGATTCCTGGTGTCTTTAGAAGAGCACTTGACGGCCGTGACCGGGAGGATGTTTCATCAGGTTCGCCTGATCCGCCAGTTGCATCCCTTTCTGGATCGGGACTCCCTACACACAGTCACTCATGCCCTCGTCACCTCCCACCTGGACTATTGTAATGCTCTCTACATGGGGCTCCCCTTGAGGAGCACGCAGAGGCTCCAACTGGCACAGAGTGCGGCCGCGCAGGTGGTTATGGGAGCAACATGGCGCTCCCGTGTAACACCTCTCCTGCGCGAGCTGCACTGGCTCCCGGTGGTCTTCCGTATGCGCTTCAAGGTTTTGGTGACCACCTTTAAAGCACTCCATGTCTTAGGACCCGGTTATTTACGGGACCGCCTACTACCACAAATAGCCTCCCACCGGCCGGTACGCTCTCATAGAGAGGGTCTCCTCCAGGTGCCATCAGCCAAGCAGTGTCGACTGGTGGCCCCGAGGGGGAGGGCCTTCTCTGTGGGGGCACCCACTATCTGGAACGAGCTCCCCCCGGAGATACGGAGGATCCCGGATCTGCGCACCTTCTGCCGTGCTCTTAAGACCCCCTTATTCCAGCAAGCCGGCCTGGCCTAATTTTTCTCCCCTTTCTTTTAAATTTTAAATTTTAAATTTTAATTTGTTTTAAATTTATTGGGATTTTAATTGTCGTGGGCCAATATTATTTAATTTGGTTTTAAATTGTTCTTAACTTTTGTATTTTTGTATTTTATCTTGTGCCTGTTCACCGCCCTGAGTCCTTCAGGAATAGGGCGGTATACAAATTTAATAAAACAAACATAAAATAAACAAACAAACAAGTGGGCAGCTTCCAATTCCAGGTCATGCCTTTGGGACTCCAAGGGCCCCCCAAAGTCTTCATGCATGAAGTTCTGCATGAGCACCTTCTAAACAAGGGAGTCCTTGTTTATCTGGATGACATTCTTATATTCAGCGAAAATATGGAAGAACATGTCAAATTAGTCAGGCAAGTACTGAAAAAAACTCCTAGCAGCCAAACTTTATGCAAAGCTGTCAAACTTAGCCTCCCTTGCATATTAGGGAAAGTACACCCAGTTTTTCACAGTAGCTTATTGAAACCAGCAAGAGAATCTAATTTAAGGCCCTTACCAGCTGCTCCCCCCCTCCTTTCGTAGTACAAGGGGAGACTCATTTTGAAATGAAGGAGATCCTTGACTCTAGACTATCCAGGGGTCGGTTACAATATTTGGGACGCTGGAAAGGGTACACATTGTCTGAAGCTACTTGGGTGAAAAGTTGGGATGTGAATGCTGATACTCTAGTAAAGCAATTTCATGATAAATTCCCTGAGAAACCAAAAGGTCCACCTGGAGGGTGGAGAGGGGGTTAAGGGGTCCTGTACACTGTGTTAACCCCTTCTTTTGTGTTTTGTCTGTTTTATTTTTCAGGGTGTGTTTTTTTCTCCCACGTAAAATTGGAAGTGTCTTGGCGACGTTTTGACGAAGTCTCATTCGTCATCTTCAGGCTGGTGTTCTTTGCTCCTGGAAGCACGAAGCCGAGAACACCAGCCTGAAGATGACGAATGAGACTTCGTCGAAACGTTGCCAAGACACTTCCAATTTTATATGGGAGAAGACCCGAATAACCAAAGTCCTACATACATACATACATACACACACACACACAGACACACACACACACACACACACACACACACACACATATATATATATATGAATGTATGTATGTATGTATGTATGTATTTATGTATGGCTGACTTTATTGTCTTCAAAAGAGTGGCCTTTATTGTGCAAATGCAAATGGGTTGCTGATTCTTGTCCTGATAGCTTTGTTCTCCTATGTTGTGCCATGCATTTGTGAAGTGATTGTTTTGTGTCTCCAAAGTACAGATGTGTTCATGTATCACTGCATTATACTGCATATATACCACATTGCTCAGTTTCTATCTGGGTGTTTTATCCTTGGAGTAGACAAGCTTCTTGGCAAACTTGAAGCCTCCAAGATGGCCTCTTATGTGTCTTAGATGCACAACGAGGAACACTGACCCTTCTGCCTTAGTGTATGTTTGGGTTTAAAGTGTGGATGTATATTGTGTTGGTTGAAAATCCTCCTGAGCACTTCAGATATTCCTGCAACATATGAATGACAATGTTGCTTTGTTTGCTATTCCCTTCATTGTTTCTTATGGAGGAGCTCTTTATTTGGATTTGATGAAGGCCTAGTTGGGATAGCCACACATTGTGAGGGCTTCCTTTATGTGTTTTAGTTCTTTTTCTTTTCCCTCTTTGCTGGTAGGCAAATCTTCAGCCCGGTGATGTAGGGTTCTGATAACATCCATTCTGTGCTGCAGTGGGTGGTGAGAATCAAAATATTGGTCACTGTATGTGGGTTTTCTGCAAACTTCAATATTAAGTCTTTTGTTTTCTCTTGTTCCTTGAACCCAAACACTCTCCCTCCCTGGTCCCCACAAGTAGATCTTTCGGTTATGTGGTTCTATGATCTTAATAAATATTGACTGACTGACTGACTCACTGGCTGACTGGCTAACCAACTGTCTGACTGATCTATCTTTTGGCCTGTAAGATAAAATTAGTTTGGATGAGCAAAACCCATCGACCTGAAACCAATCCTCAAGTTTCAAAGAATTTAGATGGTAAACATGGAAGGAAACTTCCTAGATGAGTAGTAGAAAAGATATTTCCCTTAGCAGAACGCATCTTGCCCAATCCACTACGTTCTTCTATCTTTTCCTGCCTGATTCTTCAAGATCTTATTCCTCCCATTATGGAATATATTTTTCATGTTGAAAATAGCAATGAAGAATAAAATAGTCACGTTCACATCTGTCTCTTAACATGCACTTTGATAAGAGGTTCTGGTTGAATCCAATCCTTTCCTCTGGTGTCACCCACCTTCCTGTGTGGAGATGGTCCCCTCCGGACAAGGAATACAATCATAGCAGCAAATTGGTTCTTCTTTCCGAGCCCGTTTTACAAATCCAGGGTGACAATTGTCCACACATTTGGACTGAGGCAGAGACTAAGCAGAAAAACAACATTCATTCCAAAATATCTGCCAAATTTTTATTTAAAAATTAATTTTAAAATGAAACTGTGCTTAAGAAAGACACTTCTGAGCAATAGATCAGGAAAACATAAAAGATTGTAAAGCCCCTCTCCTTTGAAAATAATCCAAATCCTTGTTTCACTTAAGATATAAAGAAAAAATCCCTCACAAACTAGGACTGCCAAATTCAAATGAGGTAGTATTAAGTTATGTCTGTACATTTATATTTTCAATTCGTATAGCTGCCATGCTGATGAAATAAGATTAAAGATTACTGTCTAGTTTCTAGAATTATAGTGAGGACGAGTAGAGATGAAACCATGAGAACATGTCACTCAAAAAGGTTAAGTCAGGCATCTTTTGCTGCAGCACATGGGACATGAGTATGAGCCCTGTGTGGGAAAGGGTTATTTCTAAGGCCAAGTGAGGTATTCAAGACAAGGCCCTTTCCTTTGAAGAATTACAATTTTGTTGTTAATTGCTAGTTGTGTCCAACTCTTGGATAATTCTTCATTTTAATGTAAGACAATCAAGATAACAAATTGCAAATCTTCTTACTGGGAATGATGGGAGATGGGCTCTCTAAAGACAAAATACAATTAATAATACACATCATAACAGCGGCCAGATTAACTTTCGCAAAATATTGGAAGGATAAACAAATACCTCCAGAGATGATAATAATAAGTAAAATCTTGGAATGTGCAGAGATGGTGAAATTAACCAGTATGCTTAAAGATGAGGAGAACTCAAAATTTAAGGCAGTATGGGAAAGGTGGTATATATGGTGGAATAATAGAACATGACTATAAGGATATACTTATTTCTAATAGTGATAGATCTGAAGATACTTGTTGTATATGCACTGTACATATGTAATTAACGACACCTCAGATGTTACCTGAGATTTGATATTCTCTTTCTTTTGTAAAAAACTTTTTAAAAACCAATAAAGTATTTATAAAAAAACAAAAAAAACAAATTGCATTCAAGGGGTTTTTAGATGGCTTACAAGCCAAAGACCAAATATAAGTAGCATTATATTACAAACTGACCCTCATTATTACAAGTATCATGAAGGACTTGGGGGGTGGGCAGTCAAGGCAAATTTAAGTCCTTCATTTTTCTAGTTTAAGGCATTATCTCATGTTGGACAAGTCATTGTGGTTCCACATTGATTGAACACCTTGGATGACCTTCCAAGCAGCAGGAGGCCTATCCCAGTGGGTTGAAACAGAGGCATGAATAACTGTGGTCAGATATGGGCTGTTAAAAAAAATATCTGAGTCTGCTCTTTCAGGCGACCCTAACACCAACCATATAGACTGAGAAAAGTTACCAATATTTTCAACCACCTTGTTGAACAACTTTAGTCGTGAAAGAGCATCTTGGTTGATAATAAGCCTCTGTCTTTCAAAACTCCCCAGTTGCTCTTCGATGGAATCTTCCTTGGAGAAAAGCAACCAACTTATGATATTCAGATCTGCTGCTACATTTCCACTTCGGTCCAAGTACAGTTTCTCCGAGGAAAAATTGCAAAACTCATTCTTTTCCAGAAAGGAATGGAACTAGAATTGAAACATCCAGGAATTTTGAAAGCAACTTGAAACATCCTAAAAGGAGGAGCAATTTTAAGGCTGAGCTAGTGAACAAGAAATGTTCAGTCTCCTCTTCACTATTTGCCTGAATTTGCCTGAATGCTCTCTACATGGGGCTCCCCTTGAAAAGCACTCGGAGGCTCCAACTGGTCCAGAATGCGGCCGCGCAGGTGGTTATGGGCACAACCCGTTGTGCCCGTGTGACACCTCTCCTGCGCGAGCTGCACTGGCTCCCAGTGATCTTCCGGGTGCGATTCAAGGTGTTGGTTACTACCTTTAAAGTGCTCCATGGCATAGGACTCGGGTACCTTCGAGACCGTCTTCTGCCACTAATAGCCTCCCACCAACCAGTCCGCTCCCACAGAGAGGGTCTCCTCAAGGTGCCATCGGCCAAGTTATGTTGGCTGGCGACACCCAGGGGGAGGGCCTTCTCTGTGGGAGCCCCAGCCCTGTGAAATGAACTGCCCCCGGAAATATGTAAGATCTCCAACCTCCGGGTGTTTCGTTGCGCATTGAAGACCCTGTTGTTCCGCCAGGCGGGCCTATCAACATAATAATTTTAATTGGGGTATTTTAAATTTTTGGGGTTTTAATCCGGCCAAATTTATTTAATTAATTTAATTTTTAATCATTGTTGTGTCTTGTGCTTTTTAAATTGGCTGTACACCGCCCTGAGTCCTTCGGGAGAAGGGCGGTATAGAAATAAAATTATTATTATTATTATTATTATTATTATTATTATTATTATTATTATTATTATTATTATCAATAACATTTAGACTTATATACCACTTCACAGTGCTTTTACAGCCCTCTCTAAGTGGTTTATAGAATCAGCAACAATCTGGGTACCCATTTTAACAAGCTGGGAAGGATGGAAGACTGAATCAACCTTGAGCTGCTCAGAATTGAACTCCTGGCAGTGAGCATTGAGTTAGGGTTAGGGTTAGTGTTAGCACTCACATAAATGGCACAGCTAAATGCAAAGACTGAGTAGCCATCAGTTCGAATGGCTTTAACTGAATTTCTGCATTGAGAAGGGGTTAGCTTAATGCTCCCAGGTTTAGCTGCAATTTATGAGTATAAAATTCTGTCACGCTACTTACAAACCCATAAGTACAGGAATTTATTTACAATGTATACATTTTAAATAATTTTATAATTGCAGTGTTTAATATAAAAATATAATTGTCACTATGCCTGCTCTTTGGAACATAATCCTATGAACTAAATCTGGCCTCCGCTTTGCCAAATCTGTTGATTTTTTCTAGAACAATGGTTCTCCTACATCAGCACTGAATTTTTTTCTAAATAAGAACTAGATATGATGGATCGTTCTCAGGACCCCATACCTGCCATGGCTCCAGCCTTGCAGCCCCCAATCTCTCTTTCTTCTCCATTTTTCTCCTCCTAGATATTGAGGAATATGCAACATTCAAGACATGGGCCAGAGTCTTAACAATACTGTAAAAACGGTGGTCATTTTGTATCTGAATTCTATTCTTTTTCTCTTGCATGTCCAGTGGTGCTATCTGGGTGCATTGTCTCCGGCCCTTGACAGAGAGGACGTGCTTTGAAAAAGAACAGTGAAAAGACTGGTCTTCAAATTTGGAATCCTTAAAAAGATTGGGTTGAAAGGCTTCATCATTTGGCCATTTTCTTTCCTGAAAATCAAAGACCCAAATACTATGGATATATTTGGAAAGTGGATGCCCTTTTATTGTCATTTTTTCCATGATTGTGGTGATCCAGACTTTCCCTCCAATGGGTCCTGGCAAACCTTCAATTGCTAAATGGATGTGCTTTATTCTGTCCACAATGGAAGCAAATTCTATGAAGTGAACAAAGACATTGACTTGTTTCCACTTAGAGATGGCATTTCTGAGAGGTTCTGTATGTCTAGGCATTGAGATTACCACACAAATTCCATTTCTGACAAGCATAGGAGTGAAAATTCTCATGAAATTCTCTCCCTCCTCTGTGTCTGGTGCAAAGAGACCAATCAAAGTCCATCTGAAATGGAGGAGGAGTTGGACAATTCCTGGATACTGGATCCCATTTTTTGGAAGCATCTGATGGAAAAACGGAATTTGTCTTTTATCACTCAGAGCCTCTGAAACAATTCCATAACTGATCTGAAGAAGCAATAAAGAATGGTGTATTATGGTTAGATCAGATCAAGACCAAAATGTAAGATTTTAACACATCCAGTGTGTTTCTCACAAACATATTAGAATAGTTGATTGTTCTTAACCCTTAAGCCATATCAAGATAAAGAATAAAAAATGCAGAATATTAGCAAGATTAAATATAATTATTTGTCTAATCTGGGATCTAAGATACTGCTCTTTCTCTTTTCTAATAAAATTGACATTCAGATAAAAGACATGTTATTTCTTCTATCTCTAGATCACTGCAAATGCAAATCAGTTCATTTTAGAGATTTGCTTAAATGTTCCCTATTTAACATTGTGTCCAGCTGCTCAAATCTTGCTTGAGTAAATATTTATGCCTCCTGTGGGTCCCAATCCCTACCCATGACAATGGCCATGAGAAAAGCAGTTCATGATTTCCATAGAAAGATATGATTGAATCTATTACCCACCCACCAACAACCTGCTCACTTTGCCAAATAGAGAAACAAAAAAACAAACCTGTGGGATTTTGTAGGTGCCTACTAATGTTGACATCTGAATGGAGATGTCATCAAGAGATCCATCAAGAACAGCCATCACGTTGTCCTTCCTTCCACAGCTGTAGTTGGGAACATTGGCTTCTCCAGTAGAAAGCATGTCCAGCAAGGCATCTGAAGTCCCAAGGGTGTTCAAATAGTTGTCATGGATGTTGTAGCCAAGTGTGAGATTGTACAAAAGCTGAGAATTCTTGTTGACTTGTTGAATGGCAAAAATGAAGCATAGGATTTTTGTTGGGTAAAAAAATGAACTACTGTAAAAAAACATGTTCATGACAGCATTATCTTTAAGAAAAACAACAAAATTCAGTCTTAAGCCAAAAGTGTCCAACATAAGAATAAAGTTTAGTCAATCATCACTGTTTAATTGTTATGAGTGTTGAGAAGGTGGGATGCAGATTTAATATTTAAAATATATCATTATTTGTAATAGTGCTCATTTTTAATTTGTGCAATAACCAAGATTCAAAGTCATTCAATCATTAAAATAGAATCATCAGCTAAGAGGACTAATAAATGATCCAAAAATGCAATTCTAAAAATAAGCCATCCTCTATTCCATACCAGGGTCAGGCATTGAATATCAATGAATGGTTATAAAAATAGGGAAATGGGTGGGGAAGAGGCAGCTACAAACTTTTCAATAAGCTAGTTGTGATTAACTCAGGATTGTACGAGAGGGGAATAATTTGGACTTTGGGGGGCGGGTTGTTCCATCTTTGGATTTGGATCCATGGAAATCTAAATGATGCAAGAAATTAAACAGTCCTGTAATATAGAAATAACCGAAAGAAAAGAAGAAGAGTGTTAGGACTGCAAATGGAAGGAAGGCAACTCCATCACACTGAATGACTTACGAGGGAGCTTGAGAATAAGGAGCAATGTTGAAAGACAGCATTATATGGGATATGATTGTGGCAGTAGAGATTATACTAACAAGGTGGTCTCCTGGCCTGTAATAGCTCCGTAGGTTTTTTCCCTCATATTCCTCCAAACTCAGCAGGCACTTCATTCTCAGCTTCCCAGAGACTGGCTGGGACATCAGCAGCAGCAGAAGCAGAAGGAGGAGATCCATAATTCATGGGGCTGAATCAATCCCCTTCCTGTTTCTAAGGAAGAACAAGAGCATTCGAGGAATTCAAAGCACCCCAATTCAAAGATGGAAATAAGAGTGACTTTCTTGACTGAGAGAGAGATTAACAGAACTGCACCTGGAAAGGAGAGAAAGGAAAGGTTCATTCAAGAAGCACAGTCCCTAAATGTCCCAAAATTTGTGCCACACAGGGTGTGACCTGAGTCATTTATGCTTTTCTGATGCAAGATCCCTTTCAAGTTGCTTCAATCTGATATTTACATCAAAGGCAATCACTGGAGAAATATCAGGAGAGATCTCACAGATCAGGATTTTAATAATTACTGTAAGAAGCAACATCTCCTCTGAGGATCCTGAACTACCTCTGGGCCTCCATGTGCGGAGGAGAAGCTGGAGAAAAGCATAGTGAAAAATCATAGCTATACCCCTAGAGGGCACTGGTCTGAAGTGGTTGTGGTCCTTCCTTTCTTGACATGTCTAGAAAGTGATGATAAAGAAAGATAGTTGACACCCAGGAAATTGGGTGTTGTCCTTCAATGTACTCTCTTGTCTCCAAAGACTCTTGGGGAATGTCACCCAGAACTATGGAGTTTGGTTCCACTTTAGTGTCAGACCTGGAAGCCATCTTTTACATTTGGTGTTCAGCCTGCCACATTTTCTACTGTGGGAAAATGTAAAGGGGATTGCATAGAGTAGGGGTAATAGGTAGTCAAAATAACATTCTTTTCTCATAGAGTCAAAGGCACCTTGCCAGTGGTCACCAACCGGTGGTCCGTGGTGTAGTGGTGTTCTACAATAAAATTTTTGGTGGTTAGCAGTGCACCTGGGTTGAGGAGCTGCTCCGGTATGAGCAATGGACAGTCTTGTGACTAGAGCTCTGGAATATGGAACTGGCCAGGCAGCTCATAGTGGGACTGTAAATCTCCACTGTAGAGGAAGGTTCATGCAACTTGTAACTTTGTAGCACAGCCCTCGCTGGCCGGAATGAGATAATGGTTCACGGGGGGGGGGGTGGCAGTGCAGGTGGGCCGAAGCAATGGGTGGCTGGAACCCCGGACTGTTTCTTCCCCCTGCTGTAGCTTCCTGTCAGCTGAAACCCCCAGTAGCTGTCCCCACCCCTCCTCCTCCTCCCAACAGAGTTCTATAAGACATTTGGAGATTCATTAAATGGAATACTGTTAGAAATATATAATGAGGCCCTAACGGAGGCAAAGCTACCTAACACATGGAAAGAAGCATACATTTCCTTAATAGCTAATGAGGGGACAGATACCACATTAATAAAAAATTATAGGCCGATTTCTTTGTTGAATACCAATTATAAAGTTTTCATGAGTATAATTGCCAATAGGATGAAAACAATACTACAAAATAAAATACACCAGGATCAAAATGGTTTTCTGCCTACAAGGCAGATAAAAAACAATTTAAGAATAGCATTGGATGTTTTAGAATATTATGAGGTGCATCCAGAGAGACAGGTAGAGCTGATCTTTCTGGATGCACAAAAAGCGTTTGACCAAGTAAACTGGCAATTTATGAAGCAACAAATCAAAGGTATGAATTTTGGAGAAAGATTTACTAAAATGATAACATCGATATATCAGAATCAGAAAGCATGTGTCTTGGTGAATGGGGACCCAACAAAATTCTTTGGAATAAATAAAGGAGTAAGGCAGGGATGTCCGCTTTCCCCCCTACTATTTATCTTAACATTGGAAAATTTGCTAATCAGAATTAGAGCAAATAAAGAAATTCAAGGATTAAAGATCAAGAGAAAGGATTACAAGGTCCAAGCATTTGCAGACGACCTTGTCTTTTTCGTAGAAAACCCAATAGAAACAACCCCAAAATTAATAGAAGAGATTGAAAAATTTGGAAAGGTAGCAGGTTTAAAAATTAATAAAGAAAAGACAAAAATGATAACAAAAAACATGACAATAAAACAAGTAGAGAAATTAGTAAAAGAATCGGGTCTGCAGATAGTTAAAAAAGTTAAATACCTAGGGATAAATTTGACGGCCAAAATGACAACAATAAAAGAAGACAATTATGATACTTTAGTCCAGAAAATAAAGGAAGATTTAGAAAAATGGGGGAAACTAAAATTGTCTTTATTGGGGAAAATAGCAGCAATAAAATCAAACATACTTCCAATACTCCTTTATTTATTCCAAACAATTCCAATAAAATTAGATAAGAATTTTTTTGATAATTTGGATAAAATAACTAAAAAATTCGTGTGGGAAGGGAAGAAATCAAGAATAAAATTGAATATACTACAAGATGATAAAAGTAGAGGTGGATTCGGACTCCCGGCATGGGATAAATATTACAAGGCTGCCAGTTTATTATGGATTAAAGATTGGATAACCTTAGATAATCAAAGATTGCTAAATTTAGAAGGGCATGATTTAATGAAGGGATGGCACGCCTTTATATGGAGTTCAGGAAATATAAACATTTTAATAATCATACAATTAGGAGATCTTTAATTAACACATGGCTACAAATTAAACACAAACACTATATGAAAATTCCTGGCTGGCTATCGACCATAGAAACAATAACTCACCCCAACATATTATCAAAACAAAAGATTCTAAGATATAGAGAAATAGTAGATGTTCAGGGGAAATTGAAAACTAGAGAAGAGCTCAAAGAACAAGGAATAGTAATAGACTGGTGGCCCTACTCGCAAATAAAAGTAAGATACAGAAAAGACCAAGAGGAAGAAGGAATAGATTTAAAACAAAATCGATTGGA
Source organism: Arizona elegans (assembly GCA_022577455.1). Classification (NCBI taxonomy): domain Eukaryota; kingdom Metazoa; phylum Chordata; class Lepidosauria; order Squamata; family Colubridae; genus Arizona; species Arizona elegans. The sequence goes on from JAKOOJ010000012.1 coordinate 1,003,812, forward strand.
CAAACTATTAGAATCAAAAGAAGGGAAATTAATTTCAAAAATTTATAAATATTTACCCGAATTCGATTTGGCAGAAGAGTTGGTCAAAGGGCAGATGATAGCCGGGGCGAGGAACATAGGGCATAATATACAATTAGAAGATTGGGAAAGAGCATGGGAAGATAATTATAGCATGACAAAATCGGTAGCCTACAAAGAAAATCACTATAAAATGTGGTACCGATGGTATCTGCCACCCGCAAGGTTAGCAAAAATGTATCCAAATGTGAATCCGGCTTGTTGGAAATGTAAAAAAGCGCAGGGAACTTTTTACCATGCTTGGTGGCTTTGCCCAAAAATCAAAAAATATTGGAACAAAATAAAAACATGGATATTAGAGATAACAAATTACGAAATTGAATTAATACCTGAAGTCTTTTTACTCGGCATGATCAATAAGAATATTAGAAAGGACATAAAATACCTAATACTCCATATTATAACAGCGGCAAGATTAGCGTTGGCACAACTCTGAAAAATAGACCATTTGCCAACTGATCAGGAAGTAATACAGAAAATCTATGTATGCGCAGAGATGGATAAATTAACCCTAAAATTACAGGACAAGGAAGATTCAAAATACTTTACAATATGGAATTGCTGGTACCAGTGGATAAGTCAGAGAGAGGGAATGCTTAGAGATGAAAGTTAGGAGAAATCAATGCAAATAAACAACTGCACTGTCAGAGAGATATAGAAGGAAATAAGTCACTGTGCGTATGTATATATGTATATATAACATCAGAAAGTAGTTAATAGATGAAGTTGAGCATTATATATGTATCGTATATGTATATGTAATTGGTGTGTTTGATTAAGAGAAACTTGTTCAGTTTTTCTTATAATTGTTTTAAATGTCTTTTTTAAATACGAATAAAGTTTGTTAAAAAAAAAAAAAAAAGGAAGTTCCACCCCTTGCAATGAAGGCCTGTCTACTCACCCTTTATTTTGCTTTATTTTGTTCAATTTCACCATCATTTGAGACTACAGTTGAAGTGTAGATTTGTAGTATGGTGATGTCCCAAAGGTGCTTTTTTCAAGAGGTAACTGGACTGTTTTGTTTTTCTTTGAAGACATTTCACTTCTCATCCAAGAAGCTTCTTCAGCTCTGACTGGATGGTGGGGAATGGAAAGATTTATACTCCTTGCAGACATCTGGTCATTTGCATCCTTTTAGAGCAGGAGTGTCAAACTCATGTCATCACGGTGGCAACTCATGACGTATCGAGACCTTTTTCCCCTTCACTAAACCAGGTGGGAGCAGGGAAAGCACTTAATGCATCCGGCCCACAGGCCACGAGTTTGACACCCCTGTTTTAGAGAGTCATTGAAGCCACTTGGAGGTTGATCTGTGTCCTCGGGGTCACCTAAGTAGTGCAAATGGGGGTGGAGCCATTTTGGAACTGCTGAGAGGACTGTGTTGAGGACTGGAGAAAAATGATGTTGTATCCCTCCCCCTCACCCCAATCTGGGAAGTCTTGTCTCCTCTGCAGATGCATCATATTAACATAACTAACTCATTTCTTATCTTGTCGTTCCCTAGTTTCATCAAAATTTAATTATTAAATAATGTATTTTATTCTTTGATGATTATATTAAGTTAGTCTTACATTCTTTCTATGTTGATTTCTTTTGATTTTAAATAACCATAATGGTCAAAAGAAGCATACAAACTCAATAATAACTGCAATAGATAATTAAGTCTTATGAGCTTAAGAAACTACTTCATGATCAGATACCGACTTTTATCATTAAATGTTCCTTAGTATTGAGATCTGGTCTCAGGATGATAATGTAGCACTTGGGGAAGAAGATGCAGCCCAGCAGGCCAGCCCCAGAAGCCAAGATGGAGAAAACCTGCACGGCCACCATGTATTTCCCTTTGGTGCTCAAGTAGGTGGGCAGGAAGGAGATCCAGACGCTGCAGAAGACCAGCATGCTGAAGGTGATCAGTTTGGCTTCGTTGAAGGCCCCAGGCAGGTTCCTGGCCAGGAAAGCCACTGTGAAGCAAACGGCAGCAAGGAAACCCATGTAGCAGAGAACCACATAAAACATGGTCACAGAGCCTTCATTGCACTGAAGGATGATCACTCCTGATTGGGAGTGCAGGTCAAAATCAGGAAACGGGGGAGAAACTCCCAGCCAGATTGCACAAATGACCATTTTTCCAGCAGAACCAGAAAGGATGATGGAGTTGGCCAAGCTCTTCCCCAACCATCTCCTCACCCTGTTCCCTGGTTTTGTGGCCAGGAAGGCCAGCACTACCATGATTGTTTTGGCTAACACACAAGACACAGCTACTGAGAAGATGATGCTGAACATTGTTTGTCGGAGAAGGCAGGTGGCTTTCCTTGGTCGGCCAATGAAGAAAAAGGAGGACAAGAAGCAAAGCAAGAGGGAAACCAGGAGGATGTAGGACAGGTCCCGGTTGTTAGCTTTGACAATGGGAGTTTCTAGGTATTTAAGGAATATAAATAAAACAAGGCCTGTTGTTAGAAACAAGAGTACAGCAAAGGAGACCAGGATGATGCCCAGATGTTCTTCATAGGACAGGAAGGTTATTCTTTTGGGGATACATTGGATTCTGTCATCAGTGGGATATTTGTCATCTGGGCACTTGGTGCATTTTTCAGTATCTGAGAAAACAGTAAGTATTATTATTATTTTAGTCTCTCCTTTCACATTCCAAGAAAGACTTTCTTTCCGAAGAAAGAAGAGACAGGAAAGCCAGAGTTTCTCTGGTGTAACTCACCTTCCTGTGTGGAGATGGTCCCCTCCGGACAAGGAATACAATCGTAGCAGCAAATTGGTTCTTCTTTCCGAGCCCGTTTTACAAATCCAGGGTGACACTTCTCCACACATTTGGACTGAGGCAGAGACTAAGCAGAAAAACAACATTCATTCCAAAATATCTGCCAAATTTTTCTTTATCAGATTGATTGATTAAAATAAAATGAAAATGTGCTTAAGAATGACACTTCTGAGCAATAGATCAGGACAACATAAAACATTGCAAAGCCATTCCGCTCTGAAAATAATCCAAATCCAAAGATATAAAGAATAAATTCCTCACAGACTAGGGCTGTCAACTTCAAATGAGGTATGATTTAGTTATATCAGTACATTTATATTTTGATTCATTCTGGTGAATTAATTTCGCCATTCTGGTGAAATGAGAGTAAACATTACTGCCTAATTTCTAAAATTATAGTGAGGATGAGTGGAGGTGAAATCATGAGAACATGTCACTTAAAAAGGGTGAGCCAGGCATGTTTTCCTGCAGCCCATGGGACATGAGCATGAACCCTGTGTGGGAAAAGGATATTTCTAAGGCCAAGTGAGGGATTTAAAACAAGGTCATTTTCATTGAAGAATTACAGTTTTGTTGTTAGTTGCTACTTGTGTCCAACTCTTTGAGCCCCCAAGAACCATAGCACTCTAGGACTCCCTGCCCTACATTGCCTCTCAAACTTAAAACTACAATTAGATGACATAGAAAGACAGACCCACATTTATTTACTACTTAAATTTGGAGAATTCTTTGTTTCAGTGGAAGACTTAAGGTTGCTGACAATCAAGATAAAAAATTGCATTCAAGGGGATTTTCGATGGATTACTAGCCAAAGATCAAATCTAAGAAGCATTTCATTACAAATTGACCCTCATTGTCTCATTATTTTAAGAGTCAAGAAAGTTTTTTTGGGGGGTGGGGGGTCAAAGTCATTTTCAGTCCTTCCTTTTTCTAGTTTAAGGCATTATCTCATATTGGACAAGTCATTGTGATTCCATTTTGATTGAACACCTTGGATCATCTTCCTAGCAGCAGGAGGCCTATCCCAGTGGGGTGAAACAGGGGCATGAATAACTGTGGTCAGATATGGGCTCTTTAAAAATATCTGAGCCTGCTCTTTCAGGGAACCTTAACACCAACCATATAGACTAAGAAAAGTTGCCAATATTTTCAACCACCTTGTTGAGCAACTTTAGCCGCGAAAGAGCATCTTGCTTGATAATAAGTCTCTGTCTTTCAATACTCCCCAGTTGCTCTTGGATGGGATCCTCCTTGGAGAAAAGTAACCAACTTATGATATTCAGATCTGCTGCTACATTTCCACTTTGGTCCAAGTATAGTTTCTCCCAGGAAAAATTGCAAAACTCATTCTTCTCCAGAAAGGGATGGAACTAGAATTGAAACATCCAGGAATTTTGAAAGCAACTTGAAACACCCTAAAAGGAGGAGCAATTTTAAAGCTGAGCTAATGAACAAGAGATGTTCAGTCCTCTCTTCGCTATTTGACTAAACAGCAGTAGCACTTGGACTTATATAGCACTTCATACTGCTTTTACAGGCATCTCTAAGTGGCTTATAGAATCAGTATATTGCCCCCAACAATCTAGGTACCCATTTTATCAACCTTGATAGAATGGAAGGCTGAGTCAACCTTGAGCTGGTCAGGATCGAACTTCTGGCAGTGAGCAGTGAGTTAGGGTTATCATTTGCATTCACATAAATGCCATGGCTAAATGCAAAGACTGAATAGCTTTAACTGGATTCTTGCAGTCTGAAAGACTTTAATTGGATTCATGCAGTGAGGAGGGATTAGGAGAAATGCTCCCAGGTATAGCTCAAATTTATGAATATAAAATTCTATCATGCTAATTACAAACCCATAAGTATAGGAATTTATTTACACTGTATACATTTTAAATAATTTTATATTAGCAGTGTTTAATATCAAAATATAATTGTCCCAATGCCTGCTCTTTGGAACATAATCCTGTGAACTAAATTTGGCCTCATTTGGCCAAACATTTGGTGTTTGGAAGAACAAGGAAGTTGAAATGGTTCCACCACATCAACTTGATTTTTTTCTAAATATAAACTAGGTTTGATGGATCCTTGTCAGGACCCCATACCTGCCATGGCTCTAGCCTTGGAGCCCCCAATCTCTCTTTCTTCTCCGTTTTTCTCCTCTTAGATACTGAAGAATATGCAACATTCAAGACATGGGCCAGAGTCTTAGCAACAGTATAAAAACGGTGCTCATTTTTTATCTGAATTCTATTCTTTTTCTCTTGCATGTCCAGTGGTGCTATCTGGGTGCATCGTCTCCGGCCCTTGACAGAAAAGACATGCTTTGAAAAAGAACAGCGAAAAGACTGGTCTTCAAATTTGGAATCCTTAAAAAGATTGGGTTGAAAGACATCATCATTTGGCCATTTTCTTTCCTGCAAAGCAAAGTTCCAAATGCTATGGATATATTTGAAATGTTTATGCCTTGGAATTGTCACTTTCTCCATGATTGTGGTGATCCAGACTTTCCCTTCAATGGGTCCTGTCAAACCTTCAATTGTTAAATGGATATGGCGAACTCTATCCACAAGAGAAAAAAATTCTATGAAGTGTACAAAGACATTGACTTGTTTCCACTTAGAAATGGCACGTCTGAGAGGTTCTGTAGCTCTAGCCATTGAGAAATGTTGTGAGATAACCACACAAATTCCATTTCTGACAAGCATGGGGGTGAAAGTTCTCATGAAATTCTCTCCCTCCTCTGTGTCTGTTGAAAAGAGACCAATCAAAGTCCATCTGAAATGGAGGAGGAGTTGGACAATTCCTGGGTACTGGATCCCTTCTTTGGGGAGCAACTGATGGAAAAAAGGAATTTGTCTTTTATCACTCAGAGCCTCTGAAATAATTCCATAACTGATCTGAAGAAGCAATGAAGAATGGTGTATTATATTTAGATCAGATCAAGCCCAAAATGTAATCTTTTAACACATCCTGTGTGATTCTCACGAACATATTAGAATAGTCGATTGTTCTTAACCCTTAAGCCATATCAAGATAAAGAATACAAAATGCAGAATGCAGAATGCTAGCAAGATTGAATATAATTATTTGTCTAATCTGGGGTCTAAGATAGTGCTCTTTCTCTTTTCTAATAAAACTGACAGTCGGATAATAGATGTGCTATGTCTTCTATAGATTCAGTAGATAAAGCAGAGTTATTTTATAAACAATACATAGATATCCAAGAGGAAGGAAGGTTGAGGGAAGAAAAGGGGGATGAACAACAAGAGGAGAAGAAAGAACAGCCAAGAAAGACAACGAAAGGACAAGAATAGAGAGTGTTAAGAGAAGGAGCGAGAGCGAAAGAAGTTAAGAAACTAAGGGAGATAAGAATGACTAGATCGACAAAACAAATAAATAAATAAGAAATGGAAGAAGAAATTAAAATAATATATTTGAATATAAATGGATTAAACTTGGCAATAAAGAGAAGGAAAATATTCAATAAATTAGAGAAGCTAAAATTAGAAATTGTATGCTTACAAGAAGTGCATATTAGAAAGCAACATAAAAAACTTTTGGAGCGAATAAAATTAGGGACATTGTTTACAACTTTGGCTTGTCAAAGCAAAAGAGGAGTAGCATTTTACATCAAACACACAATCCAATCCGAACAAATATATGAGGATGAGGAAGGAAGAGTATTAATGGTAGAAATTGTAATGAACTATAAAAAAAAATACTTGTGGGTATATAAGCTCCAAATGAAAATCAAGAAGAATTTTATGCAAAAGTACACTGGAAAATATTAGAATATGAAGATGAAGATATTTGCATAATTGGGGATTTTAATGCGATTGTTGATTATGAGTTAGATTATAAATCTACAAAAGTGAATAAAAAACCAAGAAAGACACTCCCAAAAACATTCTATACAATAGTAGACAAATTAAGTTTACAGGATGCTTGGAGGAAAAGAAATTTAAAAGAAAAACAATATACATTTTACTCAAACAGGCATATGTCATGGTCAAGAATAGATATGATGTGGATATCCATAGACATAATATCCAAGATAGACAAGATGGATATAGCAGCAAATATAAGGGCAGATCACAATCCAATAATGATGACATGGAAAGGACAAAGAAAAAGAATGAGATGGACATTAAATCAAAGCCTATTAAATGAGAAAGATTTTATACAATATATGGAAAAAGAATTGATATTTTTCTTCAAAGAAAATAGAAAAGAAGATACATCATAGCAAAATGTATGGGACACTAGCAAAACATATATAAGGGGATTGGTAATGACCTAAACAGGAAAAAGAAATAAACAGAATAGACAAACTCAAAAGAAGTGGGAGGAGGAATATAAGAAATTAGAGAAAGAGTTGCAAAAAAAACCCCACAAGACAAAAAAATTAAAAATTTGATGGACTTGAAAAGACACAAATTGAATTTAATAGAAAATGAAGAGCTGGCAAAGAAAATAAATTCAACAAAGCAAAATTTCTTTGAAAATGCAAATAAACCAGGAAGATGGCTGGCATGTAAAATGAAGAAGGAAAGAGAAAGGAAACTGATAAATCAATTATTAGATCAAGATGGAAAGATATGTTACTAGAATGAAGAAAAGAAAAAAATAATTGAGAACTATTATAAGAAATTATATCAACAAGAGCAGATACCAGAAGAAAAGATATCAATGATGGAATTGATTGAGGGAATTAAAAGGCAGAAGAATGGAAAAACCCCAGGACCAGATGGGCTACCAGCAGAAGGATATAAAAAGTTGCAAGATGTACTAAGTAATATATTGTTACAAGTATTTAATGATTGATTAATAGAAGCCAAGGCATCGAACTCATGGATGGAGGCATATATAACTCTTATACTAAGAGAAGAAATAGATTTACAACAAATAAAGAATTATAGACCAATTTCACTATTAAATGCAAATTATAAAATATTTGCATCAATTATGGCAGAAAGATTGAAGAGGCTGTTAAATGAATGTGTATACCCAAACCAAAATGGTTTTTTGCCTAAAAGACAAATTAGAGACAATATAAGAGTTATTTTGGATACATTGGAATATTATGAGGCACATTCAGAGAAATAAATGGCATTGTTATTTTTAGATGCGCAGAAAGCATTTGATAATGTGAATTGGCAATTTATGATTTTACAATTACAAAAGATGGATTTTGGGGACAGATTTATCAATATGATTAAGACTATACATAAAGACCAATTGGCTAAAATAATAATAAACAGTGAAATGACAGAGAAAGTAGATATAAGAAAAGGAACTAGACAAGGATGTCCATTATCTCCACTATTATTTATTCTGATCCTAGAAATTTTAAACAGGAAAATAAGACAAGACAAAGAAATAAAAGGGATGAGAATTAAAAAAGAAGAGTATATAAGCTACAAGCATTTGTGAATAATTTAGTATTCATTATGGAAGAACCAATAGAAATGGGTTCAAAGTTAATTGAGCAAATAGAGGAATATGGAAAAGTAGCTGGATTGAAAATAAATAAAGATAAAACAAAAATTATAGTTAAAAATATGAGAGAAAAACAAAAGAAGCAATTAATGGAGAAGTTAGATATTCAAATAGTGAAGAAAGTGAAATATTTGGGTATCCAATTAACCTCAAAATGTATTACAGTGAAGGAAGATAACTATTATAAACTAAGAAATCAAATTGAAACAGATTTGGAAAAATCTTCAAAAAAGGAAAAAAAAACAGATCCAGAAAACTACAGACCTATCAGCCTGACCTCAATACCAGAGAAGATTCTGGAAAAGATAATCAAGCAACGAATCACTGAACACCTAGAAGCAAACAAAGTAATAACCAAAAGCCAACATGGGTTTGTCAAAAGCAGATCATGCCAAACTAATCTTATTGTATTCTTTGACAAAGTGACAAAATTAGTGGACCAGAGGAATGCTGTCGATATAATTTACTTGGACTTCAGTAAAGCATTTGATAAAGTAGACCATAACTTACTACTAGATAAAGTAGAAAAATGTGGGTTAGACAGCATCTCCACCAGATGGATTCGTAACTGGCTGACCAACCGCACTCAACGTGTAGTCCTCAATGGAACTGCATCTACATGGAGGGAAGTATGCAGTGGAGTACCCCAGGACTCTGTTTTAGGCCCAGTGCTCTTCAACATCTTCATCAATGACTTGGACGAGGGGATAGATGGGGAACTCATCAAATTTGCAGATGACACCAAGCTGGCAGGAATAGCCAACACTCCAGAAGATAGGCTCAAGATACAGAAGAATCTTGACAGACTTGAACATTGGGCGCTATCTAACAAAATGAAATTCAACAGTGAAAAAGCAAGGTTCTACATTTAGGGAAGATAAACAAAATGCACAGGTATAGTATATGTGGTACCTTGCTCAATAGTAGTAACTGTGAGAGGGATCTTGGAGTCCTAGTGGACAACCATTTAGATATGAGCCAGCGTGTGCAGCAGCTGCCAAAAAAGCCAACACAGTTCTGGGCTGCATAAACAGAGGGATAGAATCAAGATCATGTGAAGTGTTAATACCACTTTATAATGCCTTGGTAAGGCCACACTTGGAATATTCCATTCAGTTTTGGTCGCCACGATGTAAAAAAAATGTTGAGACTTTAGAAAAAGTGCAGAGAAGAGCAACAGAGATGATTTAATTTAATTAATTTAATTTAATCTAATTAATTAAATTTATATGCCGCCCCTCTCCAAAGACTCAGGGGACTGGAGGCTAAAACATACGAAGAATGGTTGCAGGAATTGGATATGTCTAGTCTAATGAAAAGAAGGACTAGGGGAGACATGATAGCAGTGTTCCAATATCTCAGTGGGTTGTCACAAAGAAGAGGGAGTCAAACTAATCTTCAAAGCACCTGAGGGTAGAACAAGAAGCAATGGGTGGAAACTAATCAAGGAGAGAAGCAACTTAGAACTAAGGAGAAATTTCCCGACAGTTGGAACAATTAATAAGTGGAACAATTTGCCTGCAGAAGTTGTGAATGCTCCAACACTGGAAGTTTTTAAGAAGATGTTGGATAACTATTTGTCTGAAGTGGTGTAGGGTTTCCTGCTTAGGCAGGGGGTTAGACTAGAAGACCTCCAAGGTCCCTTCCAACTCTGTTATCCTATTCTAAATGGAAAACTTTACAATTATCTTTAATGGGGAGAATAGCATTAATCAAAATGAATGTATTGCCAAGATTGTTTTTTTTTTCAAACAATTCCAATAAAGTTGGAGAAAAAATACTTTGAAAGTTTGAATAAAATGATGTAGAAATATATATAGCAAGGGAAAAAAGCGAGAATTAACCTTAAATTGCTTCAAGATTCCAGAATTAGAGGAGGATTTGGTCTACCAAACTGGGAATTGTATCATCAAGCAGCGATGTTAACTTGGATTAAAGAATGGATCTTATTGAGAAATACAAGACTTTGGAAGGACATGACTTGCAACTAGGATGCCATGCTTTCTTTTATTTTTTTAATTGAAAAAGTTTTTCAGATACAAATTTTCCCCCCTTTCCCCCCCTCCTCCCTAACCCCCCTCTCCACCCCTCCCCCTGTGACTTCTTCAAAGTAAAATCCAAATTCATAACAGATTATATAATACTTTACCATCCCCTTACTCCATTCCCCAAATACTGACCCTTTCTTTCTAATAATATTATTGTATCCCCCTTTTATTATACATTTCAGAATAACATTCTACTATAACATTATATAATAACTTCTGGTTTAGCATAGTATTATTATTATAACTCCCAATTTAGCAATAATCTGCCCTTTTTCTCCTCTCCTTACATATATCTCTTAAATCAAACCTTTTATATATATTAATGTAACATTTCAAAACCACCTTCCACTTTAAAATTATATAATAAATCCTAATTCAACATTTTAATCTTTTACAGTCAGGTCCAGAAATATTGGGACATCGACACAATTCTAACTTCTTTGGCTCTATACACCACCACAATGGAGTTGGAATGAAACAAACACAATGTGCATTAACTGCAGACTCTCAGCTTTAATTTGAGGGTATGTACATCCAACTCAGGTGAACAGTGTAGGACTTACAGCAGTTTGTATATGTGCCTCCCACTTGTTAAGGGACCAAAAGTAATGGGACAATTGGCTTCTCAGCTGTTCCATGGCCAGGTGTGTGATATTCCCTCAATACCCCAATTATAATGTGCAGATAAAAGGCCCAGAGTTCATTTCAAGTGTGCTATTTGCATTTGGAATCTGTTGCTGTCAACTCTCAAGATGAGATCCAAAGAGCTGTCACTATCAGTGAAGAAAGCCATCATTAGTCTGAAGAAACAAAACAAACCCATCAGAGAGATAGCAAGAACATTAGGCATGGCCAAACAACTGTTTGAAACATTCTCAAAAAGAAGGAATGCACCGTTGAGCTCCGCAACACCAAAAGACCTGGGAGACCACGGAAAACAAGTGTGGTGGATGACCGAAGAATTCTTTCCCTGGTGAAGAAAACACCCTTCACAACAGTTGGCCAAATCAAGAACACTCTCCAGGAGGTAGGTGTATGTGTGTCAAAGTCAACAATCAAGAGAAGACTTCACCAGAGTGAATATAGAGGGTTCACCACAAGATGTAAACCATTGGTGAGCTTCAAAAACAGGAAGGACAGATTAGAGTTTGCCAAACAACATCTAACAAAGCCTTCACAGTTCTGGAACAAGATCCTATGGACAGATGAGACCAAGATCAACTTGTACCAGAGTGATGGGAAGAGAAGAGTATGGAGAAGGAAAGGAATTGCTCATGATCCTAAGCATACCACCTCATCAGTGAAGCATGGTGGTGGTAGTGTCATGGCGTGGGCATGTATGGCTGCCAATGGAACTGGTTCTCTTGTATTTATTGATGATGTGATTGCTGACAAAAGCAGCAGGATGAATTCTGAAGTGTTTTGGGCAATATTATCTGCTCATATTCAGCCAAATGCTGCAGAACTCATTGGACGGCACTTCACAGTGAAGATGGACAATGACCCAAAGCATACTGCAAAAGCAACCAAAGAGTTTTTGAAGGGACAGAAGTGGAATGTTATGCAATGGCCAAGTCAATCACCTGACCTGAATCCCATTGAGCATGCATTTCACTTGCTGAAGACAAAACTGAAGGGAAAATGCCCCAAGAACAAGCAGGAACTGAAGACAGTTGCAGTAGAGGCCTGGCAGAGCATCACCAGGGATGAAACCCAGCGTCTGATGATGTCTATGCGTTCCAGACTTCAGGCTGTGATTGACTGCAAAGGATTTGCAACCAAGTATTAAGAAGGGAAAGTTTGATTTATGATTATTATTCTGTCCCATTACTTTTGGTCCCTTAACAAGTGGGAGGCACATATGCAAACTGCTGTAAGTCCTACACCGTTCACCTGAGTTGGATGTACATACCCTCAAATTAAAGCTGACAGTCTGCAGTTAACGCACATTGAGTTTGTTTCATTCCAACTCCATTGTGGTGGTGTATAGAGCCAAAGATGTTAGAATTGTGTTGATGTCCCAATATTTCTGGACCTGACTGTATGTATATTAATATAACATTTCAAAGTAGCCTTCCACTATAAATCTATATAATAAATCAATTCAACATTCATTCTACTCATAGTCTATCCATCTCCTCCACTCCCATAAGTATTTCTCTTAAACTTCCCTTTTTCTTTTTTTTTTAAACTAAACAATCAGTAAACTAGCCTGTCTCCACCCACTTCCCTACAAAATTTCCATATATAACAATTCTTGGTATCTTTATTGTTCTGCCCACCCTTCTAAAGAAAAAATATTCCCTTATATAATTAAAATCAATGACTTTAACTTGTAGTCCATATAATGTCTTCTTTGATGTCTTTCCCTGGATTGTTAACTCCATCACCCATATTAGGGTAACATCACATCCTAAATCCAACAGAATGTTCGAAATTGTCAGTTGTCATCTGCCCCCATCAGTAATAAATATCTTCATGTATTAAAAAAAAACAACAACAATCACCCGAGTGACATTATAATTGTATTCCATATAGTATCTGTAGTAGTGGCTTTCTTCAAGATTATTAAATCCAACCATCGTCATGAGGTAACAACCAGATCTTCTGCATGCCCCAACGTAGCTCTCTTGCCATATAACTCAGCATAAACGTAATACATTTATCAAAGAATCCAAAATAGATAATTCCAATCCAACAGTTTAAGGCCCTTTTCACATCCCAAAATTACGGCATTGCAGAAGTCTGTCACTCTCCTCAGGATAATATTAAACAATACTTCGCCTCAACTGTCTTTTCATGTATTCAATCATCTTTTTGATAACTGGCTTCGCTGTTGCCTAGTTTAAAAATTTTTGTTTTTGTGAGACCTATTTCTTTTTTTCTTGACTTTTTGTGGGTTTGATCTCCATCCTTGTTTCCTTTCTATGAGTTGTATATAAACTGTTCGATTTTCATTCTGATCTATAACTTGATCTTGTTGGTTTTGCTATTGACTTTGGAAGGACATGACTTGCACCTAGGATGGCATGCTTTCTTATGGTATGGAAAAAATCGGATCCATGGATGCTTCCAGAGACATTGTGTAAGGAATGGTTTGTTGGTAGTATGGGAAAGAGTAAAATAAAAACATTACATCTTTCAACAATAGAAGTGTTGACACACCCAAATATGATTAACATGGGTAAAGTTGTAAGATATAAAGACATTTTAACAGAGAAGGGAGAATTAAAATAGAAACAAGACTTAAAAAGCCTGGTGGCTCAGTAGACTGATAGCATTGTGATTAACACCAGCTGTCTGCAATTACTGTAAATTCGAATCTCACCAGGCTCAAGGTTGACTCAGCCTTCCATCCTTTCTAAGGTAGGTAAATTGAGGACCCAGTTTGTGGGGGCAATAAGCTGACTTTGTATAAATATACAAAAGTATGAAGGCTATTGCTTAACGCATTGTAAGCCACCCTGAGTCTCCGAGGAAATCAAATTAAAAAAAAACCCAGAGATTAAGATTGACTGGTATACACGGCTTCAGATACAATCAAGATATGATAAAGACTTGAACTATATGGTTTTAATTTGGGGGAATCAGAGTTGGATCAGATAATGACTGGAAAGGATGAAAAAATGATTAAAAGACTGTATAATTATTTGTTGCAAATTAGATTGGAAGATGAAGAGATAAAAGAGACAATGATAACATGGGCAAAAGAATTTGGATATGCAATAGAATTAGAGAAATGGCAACAACTATGGGAAAGGAATTATAAATTGACAATGGCAACTGCATATAAATAACATCTATATAAAATGTTTTATAGGTGGCATATGCCACCAGAAAGATTAGCAAAGATGTTTAAGGATAAATCAGCCAAATGGGAAATGTTTGCATTTGCCGGGATCATACTATCATATGTGGGGGTCATGTTTAGAAGCAAAAAATTATTGGTCTAGAATACAGAAATGGTTGGAAGCATTACATATTACATAAATCTAAAGAATTAAAACCAGAGGTTTTTTTAATTGGGTATTCTCCCAGAGAGATATAGTAAAGAAGATGTGTATTTAACTATACATATAATAACAGCAGCAAGAATTGTATTTGCACAAAATTGGAAGAGAGAAAAAATTCCGTCAGAAGGTGAAGTAATAAAATAGAGTTTAGACTGTGCAGAAATGAATAGATTAACTTTAAGAATAAGAGATAAAGAGGAATCAGTGTATTTCAAGACATGGGGAAGATTTTATACATGGTTAGAAAAGAAATATGAAGATAACAGGATAGATAAATGATTTAGATAATAGAAAGTTAAACGAGGGAGAGGATACCAGATGACACCAGAGAAAATGAAAAAGGGGGATGGGAGGGGGGGGAAGAAAGAAGATAATAAGAATAAATGTACAAACATGATGATAATACTGATAGATAGAATAAATGTGAAAAGAAATCAAAAGAAAGTATATACTATTAGAATTCAGGAGTACCTCAGATACCAAACAAGGAGAACATTCCACAGCAAAGAGGATACAAAGGAGACGGGAGGAGAGGGGAGGAAGAGGAGAGGGAGGGAGAGGAATGGAAGAAAGGGAAAAGGAGAGGAAGGAAGGATAGGGGACAGGAGTAGGAGAGAAGGTGAGAAGGGGGAAAAGAAGAGAGGAGTGGGGGAAAGGAAGGGGAAGTAGGATGAGGTAGGAGAGGAGGAAGGAGAAAGTGGGAGAGGAGGGAGGGAGGGAAGGGAAAGAGGAGAAGAAGAAGAAAATTTGCTGTGAAATGAGAGAAGAAAGGTTAGAAGAGCAACTCCGAATATAATTAAAATACCTAATTTCAATGCTTTCTTTAAGGAAAACATGTATATGTATGATTAATTACGTATAAGAAAATGTACATTTCATATTATGTGTATAAGAATTAAAACTGAAAACTTTTCAAAAAAAAAAAAAGAGCACTGCAAATGCAAATCTTTTCATTTTAGAGATTTGCTTAAATATTCCATATTGAACATTGTGTCCAGCTGCTCAAATCTTGCTCGAGTAAATGTTTAGGCCTCCTATGGATCTCAATCCCTAGCCATGACAAAGGCCATGGTGAAAGTAGCTCATGAATTCCATAGAAAAGATATGATTGAATCTATTACCCACCCACCAACAACCTGCTCACTTTGCCAGATAGAGAAACAAAAAAACAAACCTGTGGGATTTTGTAGGGGCCTACTAATGTTGACATCTGAATGGAGATGTCATCAAGAGATCCACCAAGAACAGCCATCAGGTTGTCCTTCTTGCCACAGCTGTAGTTGGGAATATTGGCTTCTCCAGTAGAAAGTATGTCCAGCAAGGAATCTGAGGTCCCAAGGGTGTTGAAATAGTTGTCATGGATGTTATAGCCAAGTGTGAGATTGTACAAAAGCTGAGAATTCTTGTTGACTTGTTGAATGGCAAAAATGAAGCATAGGATTCTTCCTGGCTCATTAAATGAACTACTGTAAAAAAATGTTCATGATAACATCGTCTCAAACAACAACAAAATATATTTTCATTTATTCCTTTCTCTCCACAAGCCCATTCAGCCTTAAGTTAAAAGAGTTCGAAGCAACAATCCAATTATAGTCACCCATCACCATTTTTCTTTCATCATTCTTTCTGCGCTAACTCAGAAAGCTCAAACTGCCCAAAGAGCTGCTGATCCACTTCTACAGAGGAATTATTGAGTCCGTCATCTGCACCTCTATAACTGACTGGTTTGGCTCTGCAACCCAACAAGACAAACACAGACTTCAACGGATAATTAGAACTGCAGAAAAGACAATTGCTACCAACCTGCCTTCCCGTGAGGATCTGTATACTGCACGAGTCAAAAAGAGGGCTGTTAAAATATCTACAGAACCCTTACATCCTGGACATAAATTGTTTCAACTTCTACCCACAAAATGATGTTATAGGGCACTGCACACCAGAACAACTAGACACAAGGAAACTTTTTTCCCAAATGCCATCACTCTGCTTAACAACTAATCCCCACAACACTGTCAAATAAATTACTACAACTGAATTACTATTATTCTTTTCTTCCTTACTAGTATCTATCTCTTCCCACTAATTACTATAACCATGCTGTTTGTATCTTTCAATTTATATTGTTTTTATTTGTTTCCCTGTACGATTTGATAGCTTATCAGTAAACCTGACTATCACTAAGTGTTGTATCTTTTTATTCTTGATGAATGTATTTTATTCTCCTTATGTACAATGAGAGCATATACAGCAAAAACAAATTCCTTGTGTGTCCAATCACACTTCGCCAATAAAGAATTCTATTCCATTCTAATTGTTATGAGTATTGAGAAGGTGGGATGGAGATTTAATATTTAAAATATATCAGTATTTGTAATAGTGCTCATTTTTATTTTGTGAAATGACCAAAATTCAAAATTATTCAATCATTAAAATAGAGTCATCAGCAAAGAGAACTTATAAATGATCCAGAAAAGCAATTCTAAAAATAAGCCATCCTCTATTCCATACTAGGGTGAGGCATTGAATATCAATGAATGGTTATAAAAATAGAGAAATGGGTGGGGTAGAGGCAACTACAAACTTTTCAATAAGATAGTTGTGATTAACTCAGGATTGTACGATAGGGGAAAATGATTGGGACTTTGGGGGCCGAGGTTGTCCATCTTTGGATTTGGATCCCTTAAAATAAGACGTAAGAGAGAATCCATGGAAATCCAAATGATTCAAGAAATTAAACAGGTCCTGCAATATAGGAGTAACTGAAAGAAAAGAAGAAGAGTGTTAGGACTGCAAATGGAAGGAATGCAACTCCTTCACACTGAATGACTTACGAGGGAGCTTGAGTATAAGGAGCTGTGTTGAAAGACAGCATTATATGGGATATTATTGTGGCAGTGGAGATTATACTAATGAGGTGGTCTCCTGGCCTGTAATAGCTCCGTAGGTTTTTTCCCTCATGTTCCTCCAAACTCAGCAGGCACTTCATTTTCAGCTTCCCAGAGACTGGCTGGGACATCAGCAGCAGCAGAAGCAAAAGGAGGAGGTCCATAATTCACGGGGTTGAATCAATCCCCCTCCTGTTTCTAAGGAAGAACAAGAGCATTCGAAGAATTCAAAGCATCATTGAAAGATGGAAATGAGAGTGACTTTCTTTACTGAGAGAGAGATAAAAAGAACTTCACCTGGAAAGGAGAAAAAGGAAAGGTACACTCAAGAAGCACAGTCCCTGAATGTCCCAAAATTTGTGCAACATGGAGTTTGACCTGAGACATTTATCCTTTTCTCATGCAAGATTCCTTTCTAGTTGCTTCAGTCTGATGTTTACCTCAAAGGCAATCACTGGAGAAATATCAGGAGAGATATCACAGACCAGGATTTTAATAATTACTGTAAGAAGCAACATCTCCTCTGGGGATCCTGAACTACTTCTGGGCCTCCATGTGCGGAAGAGAAGCTGGAGAAAAGCATAGTGAAAAATCATAGATATATCCCTAGAGGGCACTGTTCTGAAGTGGTTTTGGTCCTTCCTTTCTGAACATGTCTAGAAAGTGATGCTGAAGAAAGATAGTTGACATCCAGGAAATTGGGTGTTGTCCTTCAATGTACTCTCTTGTCTCCAGAGACTCCTGGGGAAGGTCACCCAGAACTATAGAGTGTGGTTCCACTTTAGTGTCAGACCTGGAAGCCATCTTTTACATTTGGGCCTTCAACCTGCCACATTTTCTACTGTGGGAAAATGGGAGGGGGGATTGCATAGAGCAGTGGTCACCAACCGGTGGTCCGTGGCACAGTGGTGTTCTATAAGAAAATTTTGGTGGTCCGCAGTGCACCAGGGTGGAGGAGCTGCTCCGGTATGAGCGATGGATAGTCCTGTGACAAGAGCTCTGGAATATGGAACTGGCCAGGCAGTTCATGGTGGGGCTGTAAATCTCTGCTGTAGAGGGAGGTTCATGCAACTTGCAACTTTGTAGCACAGCCCCCGCTGGCCGGAATGAGAGAATGGTGCAAGGGGGGGTGGCAGTGCAGGTGGGCCGAAGCAACAGGTGGCAGGAACCCCGGGCTGTTTCTTCCCCCTGCTGTAGCTTCCTGACAGCTGAACCCACCAGTAGCTGTCCCCGCCCCTTGCCCTCCCTTCCCAGTCACTTCTCGCCTGGCGAGGGAAGGGCAGGGGATGGAGATTTCCTCCATATTCCAGAGTAAGAGTGAAGTTTTGTCTCTTGTTGGATCTCGCAGTCGTTTCTTCCGGCCCTTGTTGGTGCTCTGCGCACCTCGGTC